>CM021102.1:426821025-427421025 GCA_007115665.2 Sequoiadendron giganteum | reverse complement strand
TATTATTCAATTTTTTGTGTTTTCATAGTTTGCTTAATTACTTGAACATTTTGGCACTTGCGAACCTCATGTTTGCGTCATTTGGATATATTTCATTTAATCCACATGCAATAAGGTCAGTTTTCTCTAATTTTTTAATTTGAAGAGTTATCATGGGTTTTTCTACTCACCCTTCAGTTGTAATTTTGGAACGGGGTAATTATGAGTCATGGGCAAAGGGCATACTTACACATTGTCGGTGGCTTAATATTTTTCCTTATTTATATGATCTCATACCTGAACCAGCCACTTCAAAGGGAAAATTAGCTTGGGATATCATTAGAGATCACATAGTATGACTTATATTGTCTAGTGTTGATAATGACACTATGTGGGCTATATCGGATATTTTGTGTCCCCACCCACTTTGGACACGTCTTTGGGAGATCTATGGAGACCCAAATCTCTCTCCATTCCTAGAGGATCCTACTTCAAATTATCTCTTACCCATTGCTTAGAGAGAGAATATACCCTTTGATCATGATAATTTAGAGGAGCTTGAGTATTTAGACATCCTTGCATGTTTTGATGGATCAGAGGCTTGTCTCATAGTTCCTACTCTTCAGACTGAGATTACACATTTATCATTTGTTGTTCCTGATGACATAAGTATCCCCACATTGGCCTCTATGGATTCAGTTCAGCATCAAGACCATCTTGGTCACTCATTATTTGCTACATCATGGGATTCTTATCTTGCAGACACATTCTAGTTTGTTGAGTCTCACACTATAGATCTTGAGGATTATTTGAGTACATACATCTCCTCTACCTTGATAGTCAGGTTATCACTATATTCCCACCATTATCTATGCATTCAAATGTTGCATTTAAGGATTCTCCACATCGGTTTGGATTTGGCATCATGTGTTTCAGTTCAAATAGAGACATTCTTTAGCATCCTATCATGGCACACATCTTGAGACAGATTGGTTCATCACTCTTCACTGGGTTTCTTCAACATCGTCCTTTGGATCCGTTTCTTCCCAAGGGGAGGAATATTATATGTCACTTCAGGATCTCTTTTTGGATTCTACATCAGGCATCTACCATTGTGACAGGAGTTTCTTCATTATGGGGGGACCTTCTTGTCTCTTTCTATCTCTCCTATGGAGACCATTGTACATGTACTTATATGATAGAAGTTGTCTATGGGGGGTATCATGTAATCCACCTTATATCCTTCTTCTATTAGTGCATTACATTCTTTTCTTTGCATCCTATTTTGGGGAGGATTTTTGTTCCCATTGGGTTTTCTCCTTTACCCCATTTGGTTTAGTTTGCATTGCATTTGTAAATGGGTACCTAATCAGACCTTTGTTGTTGGTACCAATATTTTCTTTCATGCATCTTTAGTGTTTTGTTCATCTTTCATACTTTGTGATAGGTTATTGCATGTAGGTGATTCTTGGGGCTTCTGAGGTTGGGTTTCTCAACTTCTACATTTTGCTGAATCAATCTCCTTTGGTCGTCCAAAATAATAATCTCTTCTTTTTAGCCCTTTAAATTTTTCCAAAAGGTTGTTAGAGTGTTGGAGAAACCTTCCCTTGACCTCTTATATCATTAAAACTCTCAAATCTGCTCCCATATGCTCTCAATATCCCATAAACTGGGTCGAACAACTCCCTAGATATTTGCAACTGCCACTATATTCTCTCAACTTGCTCAAAAGAAGCTCAAACTGCTCAACCTCTTCATAAATTCTATCATACTTATCCTTCACTTAGTACCTACATAGTTTCGAAGATTCTAAAGCATGGAAGCAAATGAATGAAAAAATTATGGAGCATGGAAGCAAACGAGTGAATAAATTTTGACGCATGGCCTAGTGAAGTTTTCTCTCAAATCACAAACTGGTTGTGAAATTTAATGGGTTTTTTCGCCTTCTTGTTTCCTAATTTATGTCCAAAAATCAAGAACCTAGATCATAATTCTCAAGATATGATGAAATCTCGACTACTGAAAATCTCTCACTTTCCTCATCTCTCTCTTTGACTAAAGAAAACACTAATTTAGCTAATAGATGAGACAATTTTTTTGTCTCATCACCTAGCACTTAAGGGTGAATGGGTACTGGGACCTAAATCTAAGACACATGATTTCCAAGATGTTTAAATTAATGTTGTCAATTGTTTAATATAAGTTTCCCTTTCAAAAAATGAGAATAATAAGGCTTTAAAATGCATAATTTAGGTAATTAAAAAATTAATTAAGTCCAATTAATTAAGGGGGTGCAAACACACTGTGAAAATGTAAAGAAGTATAATTTTCTACCATACAATATGTTGTAATAATGAAAAGTTGAAATTATTGTAATATTACAAAAGAAAAATATTATTACAATATTTCAAAGACATGTATTATATCATTATATGACATTTGTTATAAAATATATGAATAATTCTAACTATCTTAAAACTAAATCATCTTAAATAAAAAATTTGTATATATATTATAAAAAGTATGAATAATTCTATCTTGAAATTAAATCACCTTAGTAAAACTAATTTATATATGAAACATACACACATATATAACTAGCACTTGCATCTAAAAGAGGCTCAAGGATTACGTTGATATAAAACTATACGTATGTCATTATGTTAGAGAGTAATTGTTTGTGCATGGATGTGTTGTAAATTCTAGTTGCATGTGGCTGGATTATATAATTAATAATAAGTATTAAATAATGAAATCAAATCAAATCTAGTTTCTTTCCTTAAAGAAATTATTATCTGAATATTAATTATTTGCATAAATATTTAAAACATAAAGCAATGTAAATGAAAAAAAATAATTACCATCAAATTGACAAAAAATAGTGCAAATGGAAATAGAATGTTCCCATCCATTTTTCAAATCAATATTTATCTATCTTTTATAGGATAAGTGATATTTTGGAGGATTTTGCTTGATATTTTGGAGGCTTTTACCATTAAACGACAACTGATTTACCAAAAAATGACAGTTGTTTTACCATTAAATAGCGATTGAGACTTGTTTTTTGATGACTCAACAATCGTTTGCAAGCATGAGACTTATTTCAGGCTCAAATCTCACACTATATGTAACCTATTGACTAAACTAATTGTGCTAATCAAACCAATGTTAAAATAACCATTAAAAAGTGTGTTCCTTTAAACCTTTATAAATTCCAATGTACTTTTCTTAAAATAGAAAAAAGAAATTGGAAATTACTTCATTAGTGAATATTAATCATTAATATTATCTTTAATTTTATCTATTGTAATTTTATATATATATATTTTTTAAGATTGATCCTTTATTATAAATTGGTATTACTTAAAGAAAAATATAAGTTTTTCATATTTTTACTTTGTAACGATCGAAATTTGGTCTAAGGATCTATGGTATTCTCAAATATTTCTAAATTTAGATAAATGTGTAAGTTTAATGTAAATTTAGATGAATGAGTAAATATATTGTTCCTTATGTTTTTTAATTTATATTTATAGCATATATCCTTCTAAATAATTGAGATTTGATTTGAATAAAGTCTAAAATTATCAATATTACATGGATGATGGTAGTGATTTTTTTTTGGGTTATAAACATTGCTTTCCTTGAAGTTTTGAAAACTTGTAGCAAATATTAACAATTTAAATTATACAAAATATTTGGATATAAAAAAATATTTAACATTTTTTTTTTTCAATAAATTATATAAAATCTTTGGGTAATGACAAATTATAGCATAGCATTTAAAATGAAATTTTGTAATTTTGTAAAAGCCTTTAATATAACTCTTTATAAGTTTCTTTTATAATTTAATCAAATTGCACAAGGATGGTGTAACAAGATATGAAGATGGTGTAACAAGATGAAGGAAAACAAGATGTCTCGAGTTCATGGAAAAGTGAAACTTTGCCAAGAAATATTTATTTATGATGATATTTTACAAATAATATCTAAAATAAAATTTTAGAAATTTATAAATATTTGATATTAACCCCTTACCAATTTCTTTTACAATGTAATTGTTGATCATAAAAGTTTATGCCTCTCTAAATAGCCTTATGGGAAATTCAACGAGTGGGGGACCAACATGCGCCTCATCAAATGACCTCTAGGATTTTTTTTAAAAGTTGGATCTTCTTTGTGTTGGGGAAAAGGGTAGAGAGAAATGCAAAAAAAACATAAAGATGGCAATGCACCAAAGCTTTTACAAAATTTCAAAACTTTAACTATTTCTTACTCCCGATTAGATGGACACAGAATGTCACAAACCCTTCATTGTTGGGAAGAGAACGAATGGAAAAGGCTAGAGAAAGCACAGTGCAGTCATTCAAATCTCCCTATGGGAAGCATCCATTAAAGTCCAACAAGAATAAGAAACCCTAGAGATTAACAGGAATATTTAGATGTTCACGAAATCTTTCCTCTTCTACAGCATAATATGAAAAATGGCATATCTTTTATAGAAAATGAAAGAATATGATGGACATGATCTAATTTCTGAAAGATAGCATCAAACATAAAAGCTAACATTTAAAATAATCATCTAGAATATCTACGTAAGACTTTAACACAATGCTCTCAGCATAAATGATATACGAAAAAAACTTGATAAATGCCATAAAATACACAATTCCAAATATTTCTTTTTAATAGATCTAATTCTTATGATATATTAACTAAAAACAAAGGTCATATGCCAATCCGATTAATAGTATTGATAAATTTATAACATGCTAAAGAGTGTAAACAATGCTCTATGAAATCTTCCTACTCCTGAGAAAATTTATCTCCTTGAAACAATATCTACCTTCCTCTAAAATATTTTTTTGAGGAAGCTCTCTACTCACTATTGCAAACCCTCTTTTATAGCTAGAAGAAGAAGTCACCATTGCAACCAGTAAAGATGAACAAACACCAAGTTTCTACATCTGATAGACCGCAATTTGATCTAGGGCCTAGTCAGATCGCAACAATCTTCAATTATAAATCTTTGAGCTTCTTCATTAATGGCCCCAGATCTTGTAGAAGCTCTGTGAAGATATGCTATCAAAAGAAGATCAAATCCAAGATTGGCCATTTAAACATGATCTGATTAGCTATGAGGAATGATGACACAACCTCAAAAGTCCAACCCCAAAAGTAAGACCTCTACCGCACTATCCAACCAACTCCGCCTAAAAAGAGATACATCCACGGAAGACACAAGTCGCCCCACAAAATGGCTGATGTGGCAAGCTAGTGAGTGATCTTCGAGTTTGTGCAAATGGTCTTGAGGAAATCCCCACCGAACTAGCACGTGTCCTAGTCTAGTGATAGGGAAGGGTTGGATGGAACAATCACTGTTCCATGCTCTGGATCCTTGCTTGCAAGATCTCCTTGGTGTCTTTCTACACCAATTGAACCTATAGGACCTTCATCTTAACTAGGTGCCCCTGGTTCTTCTGGCCAACCCTACTATCATGTCAAAATAGCTTACCAAGTCAAACTTGGTGCACTACCTTCCAATCTACCCTTAGCCTTCAATCTTCCCTAAAGACTAATTCTCATAAATGACTCTATTCATCTTTGCAGGGGGTTTTGATATGATTCCAAGGGTTTCTAATCATCTTCCTAGGGTTCTTGACAGTTCCCCATACTCCATTTGACATTCGCTACCTCCAAACCCTCACCTAGGGTTTAGTTCCCTAATTTTAGGCTTCCCAAATTAGGCCTTTCCTCTGAGAGAATGAAGTAACTCTCCTAATTTCTCCAATGAACCCTAGATCTTTTCTATGGATTCTTGGGCCTAATACCTAACACCTCAAGATTTTCAAAGTCTTATCCCTTGACTATCTGTACATAGGTCAGACCTTCCAAATTAGCAAATTTAGGCCTTTTAAAGCCATTTCTTGACCACCCGGTGAACTGTTATTTGGTTCTCCACTCTAATGGACTGATGGAACCTCCTCCTTATTTCCAAGCCTCTAAAAGGCTTCCATCCACCTTCCTACCATAGGTTTTAGCAAGGAAAGGTCCCCCCTGCAAGCTAAGTGCTTTGCACTTCAAGACTTTCCTAGTCGGGCACTGTCAAGCTCGCCTAGGATAAGTCTTTCTTCATGCTTCCATCACTCCTGACCACTCCTACCTCTAGCTTATGTATAGACATGGAGCCTAACCACATTTCCCAAGGGCCCGTACTCAGGTATAGTGGGAAAGTAATCAGGACTCCATCAATTACAGTCTGCCAGACAAAACAGTGAACTAAATAAACCAAATAAACTTCAAAAACAATGCTTGGAAACAGATTACACAAGTTAATTATCACAACACAAAGCTTGGGACATAGGTATACTACAACCTAAAATAACCTACAGAGCCATGACCGCTCCCTATTCACACAAAATTAAAGCAAACACAGAATTTCACTTCTCCTTCTCACTATCCACTCTAGCATTTATCAAATTTCAAATTACAAACATTCTCACTGCCTTCCAACCTTTCACACAGGTCGAGGCACACCTTAAATAGACTCTCAAATTTAGTTAGGCTCGAGCCCCAACTGTTCCATGGCCGGTTATGTTTCCATAAGTTTTATTTTTTCAAAATTGCAAAACAAACTAATACCTAGGAAGGTCTACAAGGTCAACACCTGTCTTAGTAGCCAAACCCCAATCTAGCAAATGGTCAACATGAACTTATGAACACAAAACAAATTCTCTAATGCCTCTTAGGAAAAATTCCAAGAAATGGAAAGGATTGGCCATAGGTTAACTAAACAAGTTGTTAAGTCTTGACCTTTTGATTACCCTCCTAGATGCACTTTGGGGTGCTCCTGCACCATTCTCCCCCTCTCTACCCAAACACTATGGTCTAGAAGGAGAGATTAATGACATGTCAATGCCAAGATTCTTGAACTAATCTTCTTGTACCCATGTAGCTTCTGATTCATGCTTATTCTTCCACTTAATAAGGTGCTCCATGTA
Source organism: Sequoiadendron giganteum (assembly GCA_007115665.2). Classification (NCBI taxonomy): domain Eukaryota; kingdom Viridiplantae; phylum Streptophyta; class Pinopsida; order Cupressales; family Cupressaceae; genus Sequoiadendron; species Sequoiadendron giganteum. Next base: position 427,414,045 of record CM021102.1, on the reverse strand, counting down.
CACCTTGTGTCTTGTAGACTTTTGCACCCTTGAATCCAAGATCCTTTCAACTTGTTGCTTGTCTTGAGTAGGTAGGGGTATGTTGCTGATTTCCTTGAAGATCTCTTGACTATTCTGATCCATACCTTTGACTGATCCCTTATATTTGATCAAGTCAGCTATATTGAAAACAAGTGAGATTCCTAAATCAGTAGGTAACTCTACCTTGTATGCATTTTGACCATACTTGGCCAATATCTTGCATGGTCTTACTCTCTTCATCTGTAGCTTGGTTGATACTCCCTTCTGCAACCTGGATTTGTTGAGGTGAACCATGACATAATCTCCCACTGCAAATTGCACATCCTTCCTTAACAAATCTACCTTCTCCTTCAACTTTTGTGTGGCTTCGGTGACTGTCTTCTTCACCTGCTCCTAAATCTCTTTCATGGTCTGACTGAAGTCTTCTAAATGTCCACTCCTATGTTCCATAGCTCCAAGGTCTCTGAGCTCACAGATTCCTCTTGGGTGCATCCCATACACAACCTCAAAAGGACTCTTCCCTGTGGTCTGGTTCACACTATCATTGTAGGCATACTCAGCTTGTGAAATAACCATGTCCCATGTATGTCCATATTCCTTAGTTAGGCACCTAAGAAGATTACCCAACACCCTATTAACCACCTTTATTTTCCCATTGGTCTGAGGATGGTAAGCTGATCCAAATGATAAGTTGGTACCTAATCTGCTCCATAGAGTCTTCCAAAAGTGACTCATGAATTTTACATCCCTGTTTGAAACAATACTCAAAGGCAATCCATGGATCCTTACAACCTTCTTGAAGAAGAGATGAGCTATGTAGCTAGCATCATGAGTAGTTTTATAAGGAATAAAGTGGCTCATTTTGCTAAATCTTTCCACCACTACATACACACTATCAAAACCAGTCTTGGTCTCAGGAAGTCCTACCACAAAATCCATGCTCACACACTCCCATGGTCTATTAGGAATGGGTAGGGGTTTATATAGACCAGCATTGCTAGCTCCTCCCTTAGCTTTCATACACACCACACATTGTTCCACATATTTTCTGACATCTCTTGCCAACTTAGGCCAATAGTAGAACCTTTGCACTGGTTCTAAAGTCTTATCAATGTCAAAATGTCCACTAAGACTACCATTATGCTTTTCTTGAATGAGGTTTTCTCTCATTGACCCTCTTGGAACACATAACTGATTCCCTTTAAACAATAATCCACTTTGCAATGTATACTCAGCATATTGACTATGAAAATGATTCTCAAAGTCAGAACATACCTTATAGGCCTCTGAGAAATCTTCATCCTCTCCATAGAGATCTTTAAAGCTTTCAATCCCTATGCTCTTCGCTTGTATCTCTTGCACTGTCAACAACCTCCTGCTCAATGCATCTGCTACTTTATTCATGTTCCCCTTCTTGTGCTTGATGGTGAAGGTAAAATATTGGATGTATTCCATCCACTTCAAGTGTCTATTGCTCAACTTCTCTTGGGTATTCATATAGTTGAGTGCTTGGTTGTCAGTAAAGACTACAAACTCCTTGGGTAGAAGGTAATGCCTCCATTTCCTAAGTGATTAAACCAAAGCATAAAGTTCTAAGTCATAGGTTGAGTATTTCTTCTTTGCTTCATTGAGCTTCTCACTAAAGAAGGCTATAGGCCTGCCCTCCTGACTTAGCACTCCTCCTACTACAACTCCACTTGCATCACACTCAACAGTGAACAATTTGTCAAAACTAGCTAATAAGATAATAGGTTGAGTTGCCACTTCTTGTTTCAGTTTCTCAAACCCTTTCTCAACTACTTGAGTCCACACAAACTTAGTTTTCAAACCACCCTTGATTGTCTCTAGAACTAGTGCACATATACCACTAAAGTTCCTTATGAATTTTCTATAGAATTGAGCCAATCCATGGAAACTTCTTACCTCAGTCCCTGTGGTTGGTGTAGGCCAATTTAGGATGGCTTCCACCTTGCTTGGATCCATCTTCAATGATCCTTGAGACACTACAAATCCCAAATAGACAAGCTCTTGTTTAAAGAACTCACACTTCTCTAGGTTGATAGCCAACTTTTCCTCTTGCAATCTTCTAAGTACCAACTCCACATGTTTGAGATACTCCTCTGCTGTCTTGCTAAAGATGAGGATGTCATCAAGGTATACAACCACAAATATCCCTGTGAAGTCTTTGAGCACTTCATTCATGGGTCTCATGAATGTACCGGGGGCATTGGAAAGGCCAAATGGCAAAACTCTCCACTCATATAATCCATCTGTTGTCTTCAATGTTGTCTTCCACTCATCACCATCCTTGATTCTGATCTGATGGTATCCACTCTTGAGATCCAACTTGGTGTAATACTGAGCTCCTCCAAGACAATCCATTAAGTCTTCAATTCTAGGAATAGGGAACCTATACCTAATTGTGATTCTATTTATTTCTCTAGAATTAGTACATAATCTCCATTTACCTCCCTTCTTGGTTGCCAAGACTACCGGTACTGCACATGGGTTGATGCTCTTTTGAATCATTTTTTGATCCAACAACTCTTGTACTTGTCTAGCCACTTCTAAATTCTGATCCGATGTAAGCTTGTAAGCTGCTTTTTTAGGTAATGAGGCTCCAGGTATGAAGTCAATCTAATGACTTATAGCTCTCTTTGGTGGTAAAGTTGTTGGTGTCCCATCACTCACTATGTCTTTGAACTGATCCAACAACTTTAGGACTGCTTTGGGTATGACTATATTTTCAGTCTTGTCTTCTTCTTTGGACTACAATAAGATTACATATCGTTCACTCCCTTGGTGCAGGTCATTGAGGAACTCCTTACCACTGCTCAACAAGACACTTGGTGTCTTTGACTGTCCCTCTTCTTCTTCTGTCAGTGACTGCAACTTGAAAGTCTTCCCATCCTTCTTCAAGGAAATGATATTCTCTTTCCCATCATGCATGGCACTTCTATCATACTGCCATGGTCTGCCCAATAGTAGATGGCATGCATCCATGGGTAAAAAATCACAAAATAACTTGTCTTTGTATCCTCCAATAGAAAACTCCACCGTTACTTGCTCATTCACTAAAACACTTTGCCCTTTGTTGAGCCATGTTACCTTTTAGGGGTTAGTGTGGGGTACCTTCTTCAATTTCAGTTTCATTACTACCTCTTCTGAGATGATATTGTCTATTGAACCTAAATCTACAATGACCTTGCATACTTGCATACTTTACCAAGTATCTTGCACTTTACTCTAAATAGATCTCTTCTTTGTTTTGGTTCTTCCTTGACCGGTTATCTAATCAAGACTCTTCTAAACATCAGATTCTCTCCCACTTTAGATTCTATATGACTGGTCTCAGGTGATTTGATGCTCATGGTGTCCTCTTGTGCATATGCCACCCTCTTCTCAGCATTTGAAGAAGATGCTTTCTCCAGGCACCTATAAGCTGGATGGCCTACTTGACCACAATGATAGCATTTCATGGTAGCAAAGTATGAATTACTCCTGCCTGCTCCTCTTCCTCTATTTGATCCTCCTTGAGAACCTCTCCCTCTTCCATAACCTCCTCTAGAAGGTGCTTCACTTCCATGCTTTGTGAGTTTGGATTCACCTTGGTTTCTTTGCTCATTTCCTCTACCTTGGTAGCCACCTCTTTGCCCTCTTTGATCCCTTTGATCTCTACCTTTGCCTCTACCTTTAGAATTGGAGTCTTGTTTCTTTTTCAGCTTCTCCTCCACCTTGAAAGCCATTTGAAAACAACTATGGAGGTTGGTGAGTGTAAAAAGACTCAATTCTTTTTGGATGTTCCATTTGAGACCATTTAGATACCTCGCCACCTTGATGCTTTCCACCTCTTGCACCCTAGACCTAAGGCTTAGTTTTTGGAACTCCTCTGTGTAGCTAGCTACATCTAGGTCTCTTTGCCTAAGGTTTTTCCTCTTCTTATGCAATTGGACCTCATAGTCTTCAAGAAGATAATAATCCTTCACTTTAGCCACCATAGCTTTCCAACTTGAAATGTGTTTCTTGCCTTCATTCTCTCTTTCTTCTTGTAGGAACTTCCACCAAGTCAATGCTTGTCCCCTTAATCTTGATTTTGCTATCTTCACCTTTTGTGCCTCAATAACCCCATCACACTCAAAGTGATTCTCCATTCCTTCTATCCATTCCATCACCAACTCTGCATCCATTCTTCCTGTGAAGATGGGAATGCCTTCTAATGCTTTACCACTCAAAACCTTCAATGTCTTGAGGAAGGGTTCCTCTTTCAGTGGAGGGTCAGGGTCTAGTTCTATATCTTCTTCTCTGTGATCCTCAGCCTTGTCTCTAACCACTGCTAGTTGTACCTTCATCTTGCCTACAGCCTCTACCACCTCTTCTAGCCTTTGCTTTATATCTTCAACTGCCTCTTCCAGTTGCCTGTTTTTCTCTTGTTGCTCTATCAGGTCTCTTTCCAATTTTGCATTGGTCACCATGATTGTGGAACCACTGGACTCAAGGTCTGACATACAAGATACTCTCCCAAATCTTTAACTTGCTCTGATACCAATCTGATAGGGAAGGGTTGGATGGAACACTCACTATTCCATGCTCTGGATCCTTGCTTGCAAGATCTCCTTGGTGTATTTCTACACCAACTGAACCTATAGGACCTTCATCTTAACTAGGTGCCCCTAGTTCTTCTGGCCAACCCTACTATCATGTCAAAATAGCTTGCCAAGTCAAACTTGGTGCACTAGCTTCCAATCTGCCCTTAGCCTTCAATCTTCCCTAAAGACTAATTCTCACAAATGACTCTATTCATCTTTGCAAGGGGTGTTGATATGATTCCAATGGTTTCTAATCATCTTCCTATGGTTCTTGAAAGTTCCCCATACTCCATTTGACATTTGCTACCTCCAAACCCTCACCTAGGGTTTTAGTTCCCTAATTTTAGGCTTCCCAAATTAGGCCTTTCCTCCGAGAGAATGAAGTAACTCTCCTAATTTCTCCAATGAACCCCAAATATTCTCTATGGATTCTTGGGCCTAATACCTAACACCTCAATATTTTCAAAGTCTTATCCCCTGACTATCCGTACACAAGTCAGACCTTCCAAATTAGCAAATTTAGGCCTTTTAAAGCCATTTCTTGACCACCCGGTGAACTGTTATTTGGTTCTCCACTCTAACAGACTGTTGGAACCTCCTCCTTGTTACCAAGCCTCTACAAGGCTTCCATCCACCTTCCTACCATGGGGTTTAGCAAGGAAAGGTCCCCCCTGCAAGCTAAGTGCTTTGCACTTCAAGACTTTCCTAGTCGGGCACTGTCAAGCTCGCCTAGGATAAGTCTTTCTTCATGCTTCCATCACTCCTGACCACTCCTACCTCTAGCTTATGTATAGACATGGATCCTAACCACATTTCCCAAGGGCCCATACTCAATTACAGTGGGAAAGTAATCAGGACTCCATCAATTACAGTCTGCCAAACAAAACAGCGAACTAAATAAACCAAATAAACTTCAAAAACAATGCTTGGAAACTGATTACACAAGTTAATTATCACAACAAAGCTTGGAACATAGGTATACTACAACCTACAATAACCTACAGAGCCATGACCGCTCCCTATTCACACAAAATTAAAGCAAACACAGAATTTCACTTCTCCTTCTCACTGTCCACTCTAGCATTTATCAAATTTCAAATTACAAGTGTTATCACTGCCTTCCAACCTTTCACACAGGTTGAGGCACACCTTAAATAGACTCTCAAATTCAGTTAGGCTCGAGCCCCAACTATTCCATGTCTGGTTATGTTTCCATAAGCCTTATTTTTTCTAAATTGCAAAACAAACTAATACCTAGGGAGGTCTACAAGGTCAACACCTATCTTAGTAGCCAAACCCCAATCTAGCAAATGGTCAACATGACCTTATGAACACAAAACAAATTCTCAAATGCCTTTAAGGGACAATTCCAAGAAATGGAAAGTATTGGCCATAGATTAACTAAACAAGTTGTTAAGTCTTGACCTTTTGATTACCCTCCTAGATGCACTTTGGGGTGCTCTTGCACCATCCGGGCCCGAAAGGAAGATGATATAAAGAAAACACACAGCCACCACGTGGCACATTGTGTGCTTTTCAACAAGAAGAACTTTTGTCTTTCGGGGTAAAGAGCCATCCTAAAGAGGGCAAGAAGTAAGGGCTGAAAACCAAAATGTTGAAGGAAATTTTTGTTCCACATTAATCAAGCAACACAAGAATGATGTAGCAAGATGAAGGAAAATAAGATGCCTCAAGACTAGCAAAGTAGAAATGTTTATTTATTATGGTAGTTTACAAATTTTTGAATGACTAATATTAACCCTTTACCAATAATTAAATATGTTGATATGTTCATCGTCTAGTTTGTAAATACAACCTACTTTAAAAGAGAGAGAGGGTTGGCTACAAGGGTTTAGAGAATTTGAGGTAGCTCAACTCAACTCACTCAAATGGCATATCAAGATTTAAATAACATCAAACATATTTTGTACATTGCACGAGCATATTTCTAATATTTTATTGTCCTTTTAAAGTGTATAATGCCTTATATTAACTATTTACCAATTTTTTTTACAACTTGATCAAGTTGCACAAGGTTGACATAGCAAGATATGAAGACATTGTTTCACAATGTTTTTTGACATGTAGATGTATGTAAGTTTTACAACTCAGTGATAAAAGGGTAGAAAAGAATTTTTCTTTGTTTTACATATCAAGAACTTTTAAATTTTTACTTTTCTTTCTACTCATAAATTAATCATATTCTTTATGGTAATTGATTTTGTATTTCACATTTGCTCAAATTATATCCCCTTAACCATTTTGACTTAGATACTGTAATTCCCCGCCACGCAACCCTAGAGGAAGTTTCAATTCACTACAAAAGTGTACTAATTTTTTTATTTTTTTTTATAGAGTGAATTAAACATACATGTTCATCTATAATTGAAAACATCCCCTAAGGCTACATAACCGAGATTACTAATATCCCTAGTAACATACATCGATATATTTCATTGCATTAAACAACACAAGTAATACACATTCATTCAACATAAGTAAATACCAAGATAGGAATAGAATATCCATAACATATATCCATTACAAGAATATCTAATTACAACACTCATTCCCAAAATGAGTCATAAATACATAAGAGTTACAATTACATAAATCCACCTCATAGATACAAGAGGGGTATAAACAACTCATTACAATTTGAAATACAACAGTGCAAGAAATGAATAACAAGATCCACAAGTTGTCCAACTGGATGTCTCGCCTCCACGTACTAAAGATCAATGGGGACCCAACGATTTATGGTGCATGTTCCACCCAACCAAGTGGTACCCGAAGGCCCACCCCCCATGCTAGGAGATAGTAAGAACGCAACATGGACAAATAATCTACTACCACTAACCAAAAGGAAGACTCATACAGACACATACTGATATAATCAAATAAATGAACTAAACAAGTACAACTCAATTACAACATAGGTACAACACTAACATCACTGACATAGATCACATTGCTTCCAAACATAAAATAGATCAAGTATGATCAAAGAACCATACACATAAAACAATTAACAACAGTTGTCCTAGATAGAGTGTCATCGCATATTAGTAATGAGATCTCCTTTGGGAATTCTTCATAGGCTCCGACTCCAATAATCCTGGTGACCTCAACCGAATCCCAGCCCTCATACTCACTCATGCAGAATCAACTACCTCTCGTACGAACAAGATAGTTGATCTTGCCATTCCAAGCCTTCCCACTCATCCCAAGTCTAAACAAGCCCTTGTGTCTATGAGTGAGGTAAAATTATCTTGATTAGTGAGAAGTTAGTCCTAATCTTCTAAGTACATTACTTTAATTATCACTTGTTTAAATCACTTCTGAAGGTTACCCAGTTTACCTCTTTGGGCTCCGACACCTAACAAAAGCCACTCTTCTAATGGACAACACACAAACAAACTAATCACCAAGGGAATCACAAGTGCATACTACCTAGGCATCAAAAATACTCCAACACAAGGAGAAAACAAATAATACAATCCACTCCAAACATCATGGAGGCAACAAACACACGTAGTCCACTCCTTTCACAGGAGGCACAAAACATCCCCGTTCGTGGAAACAGGGTAAAAACCTGAAAAGACGCCATGCACTACCCAAGGGAAAACAATTGGATGGCATAAAGATTCAACAACCCTCATCCTCCAAGTTCTTCTCGAAGACTTACAATTTTGGACTAACACTAAATCCCAAAACCCACAATGCAACTTGACAACATAGCTACAACAGGCATCCAAGTCATTAATCAAATCTAACATTTGGATTTCTTAAATCCATACTCATTCAATAGAAACAATGACAAAGTCAAAGCACAATAACAGGGTTAACACAAATAATTATAAAACCCTTTTTCCCCAATCACGAATATAAGGAAAAGATAACAACAATAGGCAAAGGAAGAAAGTACGCTAATTTCGGATATTCTATCATCTAATGCTTTTCACAGAAAATTAAACTAATAACCATTCAAATTTCCATTAAATAAATAAATCCCTCTTTTAAATAAATCTTTATCACAAACTTAATAACAATGCATAAAAAGCATTTTAGTTAACCCACTACCTACCTACTTGCATGCATTAAAGTGCCTAACAAAATATTAAAAGATAAATATATAACTCTCATATTTGATTTGAAATTCTAAACTAAATAAAAATAAATAAAATATTACTTAATACTCATTATAGGCCTCTATTTTACAGTAATTACCAGTCTGAGACAAATTAATTAAATTTTGTAACATGTTCACACTCAAACACTAATTTTCCCAATATATGAATAAAATTTATTTTATATTAAATATTATATTTTAATATTTAATATGCCAAAAGTATACAACCTATTTAAATAAAATACATTATAAATAAAACAAAATTACAAAAAGACATGAAATAATAATTAATATAAAAATATGTGGCAAGGGCCGAGCGGGTGGTACCGCCGGTACCCCTGCACAAACTTCCGCTGGCGTACCATCGTTGTCGCCGGTACCCAATACTTGACGCCGACTGTACTAAGTACAGTGGTCGGCGCCTTTTGGGGAGGCCGCACCTCCCATGGGGAGTGTGTCCCCCAAGGGGTGGGCACACTGCCCATGGTAGGTACGTCCTCCCTTGGGAAGGATGCGTAGTGGGGGTTTGACCTCCCCACCTGCCATTAATTAAAGCTTCCCCTCTTTTTTTATATATTTTCTTTTTTTTTATTTTTATTTTTTTTAAATATAAAACAACTTTAATGACATTTTCGAAAATCAAAAAGGTGAATTTATAAAGGAAATCAATGGATTTTTTTCGAAACTTGTTTTTTTTTTTTTAATATTGTTTGTTTCCCAATATTGTCGTACGGACGGTGTTTTTTCTTAAAAGGAGAATAAATTAAATCTTTGACCATACAAAATGATATATATATTTATATGTGGTATATATATATATATATACACAGAATTAAATTACTGGTAAAATCAAGAAAATAATTTAAAATAACCAGTAATAGAATTTAATAATTTTTTCCAGAATTTCTTCCTATATTCGAAAGGTTTAAATTTAATTTCTTTTAAACCATTCCTTCAAATTTTCAACTAATTAAATATAGGAAAATTAAATAGATCTTAATTTTATTTAATTTTCAATGGAGGTTTTCTACGAGGGTTTGAGTTTTTGAAGAACAGATCTGAATATTTTTAGAACGTAAAATCTTCATACTAAAACCTAAATGTTTGAAGCACAAACAAATATTGAATTTCAACAATGAATCTATGAATTATGTTTACTGAATAAAATCCTACAGTAAATTTAACAAATTTTCCCCAAATTTGGATTAATTTAAATTTAGATTCGATTAACAAATCCTATTGCACAATTAATTCAATACAGATTCTTAAACCATTAAATTCAATTGAACAAACAAGAACAAAACCTGGCATCTGAAGCTATAGAAGAAGATGAGTTTCTCTGATACAAGCCTCCTCCAAGAATTTCCTCAACGTGCAACAAATCTAATCCAAAATCCAAAAAAATTGATTCAAACCCTTCTTGTGCAAATTCTCCAAAAATCTTTCAATGCTCTGAAAGATGAATTCTTTTCCCAAAACTTCTCTCTCTCAAAATGAAAACATGCATTCTACATAAATCAAAAATATCTAATACAACCCTAATTCCCTTTCCATGCAAAGTTGAGAATTAGATATTTATTTTCTTTTCTATTTTCGAAAACCCAAATTGAATTTAAAATACAATTTCAATTTCCTTTCAATTTCTAAATGTAATTTACAAATATCTTTAAATTTCTTTTTGATTTGATTTACTTTAATCCAATAAACTTAATTAATTAATTTTAATTATTTAATAACTAAATTCAACCCTTTTGAGATTAAAATTTAATTAATTAAATAAATTAAATTCTATTAATAACTTTAAATATAACTTCTAAGCATAACTTTAATTTAATATAAAATAATCACTACTTTAACCCAATGCAATTATTCTAAAAATTCATTTAATAAACAAGCACCTTTCAAAATCAAATATTAAAATAAGGTACACCATGACTCAACAAACAAGATTGACGACACACTAAGGCTAGGGCGTAGACCTGACACATGTTACCTAGCTACTATCTCCCTTTCAACTTAACCATTGGATCAACACGCTCAAACCTGTGAAACCAAGTGGAGTCGATGTCATGTACCTGCAACCTGAAACCAAGCTAGCAACATCATACAGTATATCTAGCATATAATACACACCATGAAGACGAAATCACGAATTCGCAGGGCGCTCACAAGCAAGTGATGCAAACCCGTCCCCTTTACCAATACACTCATAAATACTGACACTTCCACAATACATCCAATATTCTTATATGCACTAACATGTTATATCACTAACATCATTACACCATTAAAACATGTAAAACAAATCATCAAATAAATCAAATCACATCACATAGTATAGTCTATCGCTCAATGAATAGTAACCAAATAGACACATAAGATAAAGTATTTGAATATCCAGAAACATAAATCAACGCAAAACAAGGACACACTGTCCAATCCAGAAAGCAAAACGGAGGGGTGTTACATTCTCCCCCCCAAGGGTTAGGCTTACTCCTGGAAGCCTGCAAAAACCCAAGTGCAAACTCCATACAGTCACATAGCCAAGGGTTCCAATCTGAACCACTCCATACCTCATCATAAAAACAACAACAACCTGTGTCGTAAACACTCAACCAAGCACACTGTCAATCCATCCAAGACAACATGGTGAAGCAACCACCAACCAAGTCTCCAAAACACATAATCATGGATTATCATACACAATACACATATGTACCAATACACATCACCAAAATCCATAGTAAGACTACACAAGGGTCCACCTAGACACCAGAAAGTGGCATACCAATCCATGATAGAAGAATCTATGAATTCAAGAACATAAACCATCTCAACTAAATCTAACATCAAACCAGTGGCTTGATGGTGTTAGGTCATACATAAAGTGAAACCATCCAAACAAGACCACAATGACCTGTCTCTTGTTGTGTAAGGTGATCAGCCTCCAAGAGATAGTCATCACACAAAGGTAAGTAGTGGGTTCTAGCTGCGTCTAGCCTCACATACCCCCATTCTCAATGTTTCTTGCATCTACTTCCTTGTACACACTCACCAAGTTTGCCTCAAAAACCTTGGAGATGAATCACAATACGACACATAGCCGACATTGAAAACAACAAAGATAACTAGCTTAGCCACCAAGTTCATAAAGAATAGAAAATTAAAGTTTCATTTCAACAATAAGGCAATAATGTGCATAATTTCAACACTAAATCAAATATATAACCACTAGGGTTATAAGAAAATAAGATCACAAGTTGTGGCTAAACCTTCACGATCAAACATAAACAAAGTGTCAGCCCTAAAAATCAACCGAAAAGAATCATCAATAATCGAAAGAAAATTCACAATCTTGAAATTCCACTATACAACAACTAAGTGACTAGATACTAGCCACAAAATGAGGAAGGAGGAAACAACGTCCAACTAGAATGATAACAACCCTCATGTGATGCGGAATGAGCACGCAATCCACATGACCCACAGTGTATCCATGACTCTCAAACAAGATACAATTACTGGTATCTTACATTAATAGGCGTACAAAAACATACCTAATCCCATAGGAACATCAAATTCCATAACCCATAGGATACGTATCATAACTTTCCAATCATAACCTTTTATTAGGTTACTTTCACGCTACTTTTTTCCATAGAGTACATCAAGCTAAAATAAAAGACATGAACACGTGATCACTTAACCATTCCACTAACAATTCACAGGAACAACACAGTAGGCACAAATGTACTCAAAGAACCCAGTGTTTAAACCTAGGCTCTGATACCATGTGTAATGCCCCACCACGCAACCCTAGAGGAAGTTTCAATTCACTACAAAAGCGTACTAATTTTTTTATTTTTTTTATAGAGTGAATTAAACATACATGTTCATCTATAATTGACAACATCCCCTAAGGCTACGTAACCGAGATTACTAATATCCCAACTAACATACATCAATATATTTCATTGCATTAAACAACACAAGTAATACACATTCATTCAACATAAGTAAATACCAAAATAGGAATAGAATATCCATAACATATATCCATTACAAGAATATTTGATTACAACACTCATTCCCAAAATGAGTCATAAATACATAAGAGTTACAATTACATAAATCCACCTCATAGATACAAGAGGGGTATAAACACCTCATTACAATTTGAAATACAACAGTGCAAGAAATGAATAACAAGATCCGCAATTTGCCCAACTGGATGTCTCGCCTCCATGTACTGAAGATCAATGGGGACCCAACGGTTTATGATGCATGTTCCACCCAAAGTGGTACCCAAAGGCCCACCCACCATGCTAGGAGATAGTAACAACACAACATGGACAAAGAATCTACTACCACTAACCAAAGGCAGACTCATACAGACACATACTGATATAATCAACTAAATGAACTAAACAAGTACAACTCAATTACAACATAGGTACAACACTAACATCACTGACATAGATCACATTGCTTCCAAACATAAAATAGATCAAGTATGTTCAAAGAACCATACACATAAATCAATTAACAACATTTGTCCTACATAGAGTGTCATCGCATAGTAGTAATGAGATCTCCTTTGGGCATTCTTCATAGGCTCCGGCCCGATAATCCTGGTGACCTCAACCGAATCCCGGCCCTCATACTCACTCATGCAGAATCAACTACCTCTCGTACGAACAAGATAGTTGATCTTGCCATTCCAAGCCTTCCCACTCATCCCAAGTCTAAACAAGCCCTTGTGTCTATGAGTGAGGTAAAATTATCTTGATTAGTGAGAAGTTAGTCCTAATCTTCTAAGTACATTACTTTAATTATCACTTGTTTAAATCACTTCTGAAGGTTACCCAGTTTACCTCTTTGGGCTCCGACACCTAACAAAAGCCACTCTTCTAATGGACAACACACAAACAAACTAATCACCAAGGGAATCACAAGTGCATACTACCTAGGCATCAAAAATACTCCAACACAAGGAGAAAACAAATAATACAATCCACTCCAAACATCATGGAGGCAACAAACACACGTAGTCCACTCCTTTCACAGGAGGCACAAAACATCCCCGTTCGTGGAAACAGGGTAAAAACCTGAAAAGACGCCATGCACTACCCAAGGGAAAACAATTGGATGGCATAAAGATTCAACAACCCTCATCCTCCAAGTTCTTCTCGAAGACTTACAATTTTGGACTAACACTAAATCCCAAAACCCACAATGCAACTTGACAACATAGCTACAACAGGCATCCAAGTCATTAATCAAATCTAACATTTGGATTTCTTAAATCCATACTCATTCAATAGAAACAATGACAAAGTCAAAGCACAATAACAGGGTTAACACAAATAATTATAAAACCCTTTTTCCCCAATCACGAATATAAGGAAAAGATAACAACAATAGGCAAAGGAAGAAAGTACGCTAATTTCAGATATTCTAAATCAATATTCTTATCTAATGCTTTTCACAGAAAATTAAACTAATAACCATTCAAATTTCCATTAAATAAATAAATCCCTCTTTTAAATAAATCTTTATCACAAACTTAATAACAATGCATAAAAAGCATTTTAGTTAACCCACTACCTACCTACTTGCATGCATTAAAGTGCCTAACAAAATATTAAAAGATAAATATATAACTCTCATATTTGATTTGAAATTCTAAACTAAATAAAAATAAATAAAATATTACTTAATACTCATTATAGGCCTCTATTTTACAGTAATTACCAGTCTGAGACAAATTAATTAAATTTTGTAACATGTTCACACTCAAACACTAATTTTCCCAATATATGAATAAAATTTATTTTATATTAAATATTATATTTTAATATTTAATATGCCAAAAGTATACAACCTATTTAAATAAAATACATTATAAATAAAACAAAATTACAAAAAGACATGAAATAATAATTAATATAAAAATATGTGGCAAGGGCCGAGCGGGTGGTACCGCCGGTACCCCTGCACAAACTTCCGCTGGCGTACCATCGTTGTCGCCGGTACCCAATACTTGACGCCGACTGTACTAAGTACAGTGGTCGGCGCCTTTTGGGGAGGCCGCACCTCCCATGGGGAGTGTGTCCCCCAAGGGGTGGGCACACTGCCCATGGTAGGTACGTCCTCCCTTGGGAAGGATGCGTAGTGGGGGTTTGACCTCCCCACCTGCCATTAATTAAAGCTTCCCCTCTTTTTTTATATATTTTCTTTTTTTTTATTTTTATTTTTTTTAAATATAAAACAACTTTAATGACATTTTCGAAAATCAAAAAGGTGAATTTATAAAGGAAATCAATGGATTTTTTTCGAAACTTGTTTTTTTTTTTTTAATATTGTTTGTTTCCCAATATTGTCGTACGGACGGTGTTTTTTCTTAAAAGGAGAATAAATTAAATCTTTGACCATACAAAATGATATATATATTTATATGTGGTATATATATATATATATACACAGAATTAAATTACTGGTAAAATCAAGAAAATAATTTAAAATAACCAGTAATAGAATTTAATAATTTTTTCCAGAATTTCTTCCTATATTCGAAAGGTTTAAATTTAATTTCTTTTAAACCATTCCTTCAAATTTTCAACTAATTAAATATAGGAAAATTAAATAGATCTTAATTTTATTTAATTTTCAATGGAGGTTTTCTACGAGGGTTTGAGTTTTTGAAGAACAGATCTGAATATTTTTAGAACGTAAAATCTTCATACTAAAACCTAAATGTTTGAAGCACAAACAAATATTGAATTTCAACAATGAATCTATGAATTATGTTTACTGAATAAAATCCTACAGTAAATTTAACAAATTTTCCCCAAATTTGGATTAATTTAAATTTAGATTCGATTAACAAATCCTATTGCACAATTAATTCAATACAGATTCTTAAACCATTAAATTCAATTGAACAAACAAGAACAAAACCTGGCATCTGAAGCTATAGAAGAAGATGAGTTTCTCTGATACAAGCCTCCTCCAAGAATTTCCTCAACGTGCAACAAATCTAATCCAAAATCCAAAAAAATTGATTCAAACCCTTCTTGTGCAAATTCTCCAAAAATCTTTCAATGCTCTGAAAGATGAATTCTTTTCCCAAAACTTCTCTCTCTCAAAATGAAAACATGCATTCTACATAAATCAAAAATATCTAATACAACCCTAATTCCCTTTCCATGCAAAGTTGAGAATTAGATATTTATTTTCTTTTCTATTTTCGAAAACCCAAATTGAATTTAAAATACAATTTCAATTTCCTTTCAATTTCTAAATGTAATTTACAAATATCTTTAAATTTCTTTTTGATTTGATTTACTTTAATCCAATAAACTTAATTAATTAATTTTAATTATTTAATAACTAAATTCAACCCTTTTGAGATTAAAATTTAATTAATTAAATAAATTAAATTCTATTAATAACTTTAAATATAACTTCTAAGCATAACTTTAATTTAATATAAAATAATCACTACTTTAACCCAATGCAATTATTCTAAAAATTCATTTAATAAACAAGCACCTTTCAAAATCAAATATTAAAATAAGGTACACCATGACTCAACAAACAAGACTGACGACACACTAAGGCTAGGGCGTAGACCTGACACATGTTACCTAGCTACTATCTTCCATTCAACTTAACCGTTGGATCGACACACTCAAACCTATGAAACCAGGTGGAGTCGATGTCATGTACCTACAACCTGAAACCAATTCAACAACATCATACAGTATATCCAGCATATAATACACACCATGAAGAAGAAATCATGAATTTGTAGGGCGCTCGCAAGTGAGTGATGCGAACCCGTCCCCTTCACCAATACACTCATAAAAACTGACACTTCCACAATATATCCAATATTCTTATATGCACTAACATGTTATATCACTAACATCATTACACCATTAAAACATGTAAAACAAATCATCAAATAAATCAAATCACATCACATAGTATAGTCTATCACTCAATGAATAGCAACCAAATAGACACACAAGATAAAGTATCTGAATATCCAGAAACATAAATCAACGCAAAACAAGGACACACTGTCCAATCCAGAAAGCAAAATAGAGGGGTGTTACAGATACCATAGTGTACTTGTTAAAATATATATTTGAGATATAACTAGATGTTCTTGTAGCTTATACCAAGAACTTTATGAACTCTTGATTTCCAACTACATGTACAAGATAATGGTAATCCATCTACTTGTTATGAGAAACATCAATCTAATAGGAGAACATAGTTTAGAACTTTTAGAGTTAGTGAAGGATGATGAAAGAAAGAATCATTTGATCCAAATACAACAATGGCTTGAACTCCTTATTTGTTCCAACCATAATATAAAATTATGTATTTACTATGCAGCACCAACATTCAAATATTTACATGAACACTCAAACACTTCAACTAGATTCAAGTAGTTAAATCGTGTACTCAATTGAAATAGATTTTTTCTATGTGATACTAAGCATGAACTAGGTCACCACTAGAGGATGATGATAATCATGGAGAGAACTTAGTGTAAATGTCATAGATTGTAATATTATTATTTTTATTGATTATGCATGTGTGTGTGTGTATTTGATTGATAGGCATTGTTTGGACAATAGCTTTGGAAAGCACTTGCTATAAATTTGATTAAATGTACCTTTAACACAATTTCATGCTTTTATGTTGTAAATTTCTTATTAGTAATATTATTTAACTTTTATCCAAGAAAATCTACTTGTTACGAGTGTTTGAGTGTGTTAAAATGAGACCATGATGTGTAAATTAAATGTTCATTTTTTGTGAAACTTATGAATAGACTACAAACATGTAAAAATTTCAAGGTTGCTATTATGATAACCATAAAAGTGTACCCAAAGGATTCACCTGCTCTTCCATGTAATGTTCTAGATATCTTACTCTCTAGTTGGTATGTTATCTATTTCTTAGAAATGAGCAAGGCCCTCATATTCTATAGTTGGGAATTCAACACTTAAAGAAATTATTTCATATAGAATCCTCAAGACTGGAAGAAGCTCCCTTCACTATTCATGTAACAAGCACATGTTGTATAGATGTTATTGTATTGCATCTCATACTGCAATGATGGGCTACATAAATTGGAAACAAGATTTTAAATAGGAATAATAGATTATATATAGTTTGCTAGTTATCCTCTAGCTAATCATGTAAATAACTATGGAGCCATCTTGAAAGATGATATGTGTACACTATTCAATCCAATTAAAACAATATTTTCACAAAATGTTTAAATGCTTGAAAAATCACATCATCGATCTAGATTGTTGTGATTTGCCAAGGGTTTGAGTTTTACTAGTTTTGAGATTATCCATCTAAAGTGAAAGTAAAGAATTCTCAAATTATTATAACACATTCAATCATGGCTCATATATTCAAATGAGATCAAGTGATTGATGGTGTACTACATCTTAAAATTCCTAGCTTTTATACAAATGACCTCGATGAAGGCCATTAGTATGTGTTGTTTGTAATATCAAAGGAAGTACATATGATGATCATACAAAATCTTGGTGGACACCTCTCTCCACTTTTTCATAACCATCATTATTATAAAGATTATATGACATTATATAATTACACTTTTATTTTAAAACTTTGTGATCTTCATATACTCTATACTATGTCTTAATGATCATTTTCATGAAATTTATAAATAAATTTCAAATAATTTACTAAAAAATATTTTTTTTTATTTTTTATATTATTGTCATTTTTATTAGACACGGTCCATTAACCAAAATATACTATAATAACAAGCAAAAACAGTAGCCAAAATGGGCTTGTGGAAAATGCCTTGAAAAGTGTTCAAATAGATTTCAGATTAGCCTGTTCAAAGGCTCTTAGATTCATGTGTAAAAGAATTCATGATTGCTCAAAGAAATGTTCCAAACTGTGAGATATCTCCCCTTCTCCCCAAAATGTATTTTTTTCTTAAAAGAAGAAACTGAATTTAGATAAATATGCAGAACCAAAATGAATGAGATTGCCAAGCATTGTGGTACAAGACTGCTGTAAAATTCATTCAGAATGCTTACAACATGTGCAATGTTAGATCTACTAGAACCCATTACTTTCATTAAGCTCCCACCAGCATTCTGATATGGAATTGTACTTATATAATCTTCTACTACTAATGTTTTTTTTTTTTTTTTTTAACACATTTTTAATGAAAGATTCTTATTTATTTATTTATGTTGGATTATTTATTGGCTTACAATTTTCTTTTCTTTTTATTATTATTCTTAACGTACCTATTTTTATTAAAATGGATTTGTCTCTTCTTCGTATCTCTTAAAATTTGAATGTTCAAGAATTAATGAAGTTCATTTTAATTGATCATCTAAATTTCTACAACTAGTTGAAACTTAAATAAATCTAAAAAAATTAGAATCATTGTTCATAATGATAGTGTCATCAACAGATAGAGCTAAGAATATTATTGACTCATCGAAATGGTTGGTGTAGACATTGAATTCAACATTACAACTAGCACATCTTTCATTTAAGAGAAATCTATCAATACACTCATTCCATGCTCTTGAAGACTATTAGTCCATAAAATATCTTTTGAAACTTGTGTACCTGTTACCCATCAATTCTTTCTACTCAAAAATTTAAACTTCTTTTCCCTTTAAAAGATAGGTTTACTAGTTGTCACAGCTTAGTCCACTTCCCTAACTCAAGTTGTGGGGTTTGTAAGTTCCAAAACTTCCCGATTGTCTAACTTATTTGTACCTTTGTTGTGTCGAGTCTTATCTACTGATTATCCTATACAGTCGACTCATCGAAGGTTCACAGAACTTTAAAACTTTTGACAAATAGTTATAAGTTTCGGTTTCTCAGCGACTGGGAAATCTGGGTAGATGCACAATTTTTAATATGTAAGCTCATTTAATGAATTGCACAGTGTCTTTAAGGAATGTCTTCTCAAATGCTTTGAACGCCAGCTCGAGGTTTAACGTAATATTTTAAAATTTTCTTGAAAAGACTGCTCTTAAATAAGGAGTTGGTGAAACATATATGGTAATGGATTTGTGCATCCTTCCTAGCAAATAAATGATTGTTCTTTTTATATATATACTGTCATCTTTAAAGTGAGCCCACATACGAGTGAAGGTGGTGGTGTTTTCAAGATTTGTTTCCCAAAATGGTACTTCCTAGCCATATCAGAGAGTGGGAAGATGAACTCGTGCCTGTCATACAGTCAGATTTAATTTGGCCTGAGGAAGAGCAGTTGGACATCATTTTTGAATTGCGTTCATTAGCGTGGAAGGAGAAAACCAGTTACGCCGAATACCGCAGGGTAATTTTTGTCTTGGATAGGGAAGAAGAATGGGCCGATGATTTGATTATGGAAATGCAATTGGAGTTATTTAGAGTTTCGGCCCCTCTAGAGGTTTAGTGATATGGCCTCTTAATGCAACTGATGGTGAAAATGGTTTTCTTCAGGAGAAGTTGAATCTCCTATTTTTTTTCATGGTTGGAATATTTTGTAATTATGGGTGATAACCAAAGTTTTGGGTTGTAATGGAACTGTTCCCATTTCTTGGTGAGTGTTTCGATATGGGTCATTTTCAATGATCGTTATGAACAGTTACTGGCTAATATAAAAAGGAAAAAGAAAATTGATGGAAGGCTCTTGGGGGGTAAAGGGAAATTTTTTTTTTGAAACTCAGTCTATTTGTATAAGGATACTGAGTCTTTGAACTCACCTTGTTGGCATTGAAGGAATAATGAAATATTTTTGAGTCTTTGAACTTATAAGTGTTTCATTTCATTATATGGACTTTGCTTCATGATAATTACTTTCAATGTTTAACCTTTTATATTAGAGTGTGCATGTGTTTATTTCTGAAACTTTGAATTTAGTTTAAACCATCTGTGAAAAGATTTACTTCTCTCTCTCCTTCTCGGTATAATTCGTAATAAGTGAATCTCAGGTTATTTTTCTGTAATTTTTATTTCGTCTTTTTGCATCTACTTTCATGGTTATGGGTAGGTGGTTGTTACCTTTCCTGCTTTCTGGTTAAAAGCATATCCTGAGTTTTATTTATAACAAATCATTTGAAGGTAGTTGTGCCTTGTAAAATAAGCAGAGAGCACTCGCAACTATCGTTGCAAGCGAACTGTTGGCCAGATTGTCCTTTGTAAATGGGTTAGGGGGATATTAATTGAAGGGACAAATCTATGAACCAATAGATTTTCGGCGACTCCGCTAGGGAACTGAATTAGAGGCTTTGGGAATTGAAGGACCAGTAGTTTTTTTATTTCGGATACAAATTATTGCCTTCTTAGAGACGAAGGCTGGTGACTCTGTTTAATAACGATATCTCAGAAAATGGTTCTAGGTCAGGCTAAGCAATGGAATTCATTTGGAAAAAGGTTTACACCAACAATTGGGGAAATATTGGCTAAGGAGGATGGGATGATTCATTCATTATGGAATGGTCTCAAAGAAATTATATCTGATGCCGAAGAGAAAGGCCTACACCCTTTGCAAGACCATCAATCTACTTTTTTATTCAAAGATCTATGTTACAGATATATATTCTTAAAGATCGTGAATACAAGACTCTTCAAACAAAGAAGAATGAGATCGACAATCATCTATTTGTATCTCTACAAATGAATCCAATATAGTTCTCATTCCTAAATGGTGTCTGAGGGGGTCAAATGATTTTCTATGTGGGATTGTGGATGAAAGCGACCATGTTGAAGAAGTTGATGTACGTGCATTGACCTCTGATAGAATAAGCGATATAAATTTACTAGAATTTCTTGACGAAAAGCTTGAAAAGGAGAAACTACAAGAAGAGATGCATAAAAGTATGTCTTCTAAAGCTGTTGAAGGTATGGACAATAAGATCTCACAATCTTCATATTTCCTTACCGAAGATAGTATTTATGCAAAAAGAGGGGATATGGTTCCCGTTAAATTTGATCCCATGTTTATAGAAAAAGATATTTAGACATCACAATCATCAGCCATGCACCCAGAAATTAATTCATTTCGTAGTCTACAGAAAGAATATTCGGCACCTAATGCTTTCCTCGCATGTTCAAAAGAGGTAATGGCAA
Source organism: Sequoiadendron giganteum (assembly GCA_007115665.2). Classification (NCBI taxonomy): domain Eukaryota; kingdom Viridiplantae; phylum Streptophyta; class Pinopsida; order Cupressales; family Cupressaceae; genus Sequoiadendron; species Sequoiadendron giganteum. The sequence goes on along the minus strand of CM021102.1, from coordinate 427,392,154 downwards.
ATGTTCCATTTGAGGAAACTATTATGCCAAAAATAAAGATAGAGAAAGGGTTAGGAAAGCTTGACAGTGAGATTAGTTGGGGCATACCTAATGCATTATTTGTGCTAGCAAATTTTGAAATTTTTGATAATTCCCTTTTTGAATGTCATAATACTTATGAATTAGATGAGGCAGGCCTACTCTATTTGTCATATAATGAACTAGTTGGATTTGTTCTTATAAACGATTCTGATGATAAACAAAAAGGAAAAGATCAAATTTTCTCTAGTGATTGCCTATTTGAGAATAGAGTCGTTATGTCCAACATGTAGACCAAGGACGATGATTTTCAACTAATGAAGAAGAAGATGAGCCATTAAAATTGGTTGTTGAAGGAGATGACAAGGTCCCCTCAGTAAGTAATGGATTTTTTATTATCAATACTAGTGGTATTATTTCTGATTTCTACGGAGTGAATACTTCATATCTATCTGAAACGAAGTATGAAGGTATGGTCGGTTGTACCCTAGGGATATATGATGAAAAATGGCTTTTTGGTAGCATGCTGATATACAACAACATTTTACACATGGTAAGTCTCCATTGGATATATATGTTGAATCTAAAAATGTTTCATAGTTGCACACCTCTTTTCCACAGTGGGTTTTATTTCTCTCAGCCCGTCAATTGCTTTGTATGAGCAATATCAAGTTTTTTTCTAAGGTAGGGTCTTTAAGACCATGTATGTAATAGGCCTTTTTGATGTGCTCTAGTAGTTAGTTTTTCTTTTTGGTTTGGTGTTCTTTTCCCATTTTTGGCTTGTGTTTGGTTCCCCTCGATCCTTCTACAAGCTGCGCCTTTCCCTGCTTTTCTACCAACTTTGTTGCCCAATGGATTTAGACTGGTCTTCCCCAGGGTTCTGGAGGTTCTCTGTATTTCACTAGGAAATACAATCCCCAATCGGAGCCAATGTTACCTATCAATTCTTTCCGCTCAAAATTTTAAACTTCTTTTCCCTTTAAAAGATAAGATTGTTGGTTGTCGTAGCTTAGTCCAATTCCCTAACTCAAGTTGCGAGGTTCATAAGTTCCAAAACTTCTCGATCATTCGACTTATTTGTACCTTTGTTGTGGCGAGTCTTATCTATTAATTATCCTATATAGTCGGCTCATCGAAGGTTCACAAAACTTTAAAACTTCCGACAAATGGTTATAAGTTTTGGTTTCTCAACGACTGGGAAATTTGGCTGGATGCATAATTTTCAATATGTCAACTCATTTAATGAATTGTACAACGTCTTTAAGCAATGTCTTCTCAAATACTTTGAAACTCCAGCTCGAGGTTTAATGTAATCTTTTAAATTTCTTGAAAATATTGATCTTAAATAAGGAGTTGGTGAAATAGATATAGTAATGGATTTGCACGTCCTTCCTGGCAAATAAATGATTGTTATTTATATATATATGTACCGTCATCTTTAAAGTGAGCCCACATATGAGTGAAGGTGGTGGCATTTTCAAGATTTGTTTCCCAAAATGGTACTTCTTGGTGGTATCAGAGGGTGGGAAGATGAACTCATGCCTATCATACACATTGATTTAATTTGGCCCGAGGAAGAGCAGTTGGACATCATTTCTGAATTGTGTTCACTGGCGTGGAAGGAGAAAACCAGTTATGTCGAATACCACAAGATAATTTTTGTCTTGGATAAGGAAGGAGAACAGGTCGAATTTAATGATTTTCTTATGGAAATGCAATTGGATCTATTTAGAGTTTCGGCCCCTCCATAGGTTTAGTGATATGACCTCTTTATGCAACTGATGGTGAAAACAGTTTTCTTCAGGAGAAGTTGAATCTCCTATTTTTTTGCATGGTTGGAATCTTTTATAATTATGGGTGATAACCAAAGTTTTGGGTTGTAATGAAATTGTTCCCATTTCTTGGTGACTATTTCAATATGGGTCATTTTCAACGACCGTTATGAACAGTTACTGGCTAATATAAAAAGGAAAAAGAAAATTGATGGAAGGTTCTAGGGGGGTAAAGGGAAAAAAAATTCTGAAACTCAGTCTATTTGTATAAGGATACTGAGTCTTTGAGCTCGCCTTTTTGGCATTGAAGGAATAATGAAATATTTTTGAGTCTTTGAACTTATAAGTGTTTCATTTCATTATATGGACTTTGCTTCATGATAATTACTTTCAATGTTTAACCTTTTATATTAGACTATGCATCTGTTTAGTTCTAAAACTTTGAATTTAGTTTAAACCATCTGTGGAAAGATTTACTTCTCTCTCTCCTTCTCGGTATAATTCATAATAAGTGAATCTCAAGTTATTGTTCTATAATTTTTATTTCATCTTTTCACATCTACTTTCATGGTTATGGGTAGGTGGTTGTTACCTTTCCTGCTTTCTAGTTAAAATCATATCCTGAGTTTTATTTATAACAAATCATTTGAAGGTAGTTGTGCCTTGTAAAATAAGCAGAGAGCACTCACAACTATCGTTGCAAGTGACTAAACTATTGGCCAGATTGTCCTTTGTAAATGGGCTAGGGGGATATTAATTAAAGGGACAAATCTGTCAACCAACAGTACCAACTACTCTTTTCCTTCTTGTATGTAGTCTTTTTTTCCATATATACTTCTTCCTTTAAAAACTCATTTAAAGATGCAATGTACTTAGTTGATGTACATGAAGATCTAAGGTTTTTAGAGCTACTAACAAAACTTTGATGCATGTTATCTTGACTATAAGTAAGAATGTGTCATGATAATTCAAACTTGTAATTTACATGTATGCCTTTGCCACCAATTGAATCATCGAGCTATGAAGATGTCTATTGATCCATCTAACCCATACTTTTGTTTGAAAAAGTGTTTACACCAAACTATTCTCCTTCTAGGTGGAAGACTTGTGAGTTCCCAAGTTTCATTTTTATGAGATTCATTTTAAACATCTATTGCATGCCTCCAATCCATTACATCATCACTTTCAAGTTCTTGAACATTGAATGGTTCATCAACTTCTACATAAAGTGCATGTGATTCTTGTGCCTTTTGTGTGGATTTCCTTATTTTTAATACTAATATTTAAAGTTCTAGCTCACTCCTGAATACATTCCACATGTTGATAGCTATAGGTTGAAGTGCTCTTACTAGTCTGATTGGATTATAATCCTTATGTTTAAGTTCTCTACATATTCAATCAAAAAAATGTATTTTTGTAGCCTTGACATTCTCCACTACTATTGGTTTATGCAAAATTGGATCTTCATAAAAATGGCATCTCTCCTTACTAGAATCTCATGTGTTATATATTGTACATAAAGAATTGTATAAATTGCTTCATTCCAAAAAATATTAGATAACCCACTACTTTAAATCATGCATGTGGAACTGTCAACCAAACTCATGTTCCTTCTTTCTACAAAATTGTTTTGTTATGATGGATAGGGAACAATGTATTTGATTTGATGAGAAAGACATTTTTTAAAAAATTATAGGAATTAGTTTTTTTTAGATTTTTCTTAAATGAGAGGAGAAATGTTTGGTAAGGTGTAGATTGCAAACAAGTTTATTTAAGCTTGTATAGGTCAAAAATTGTAATGGTGAAACTGTTATAATTACTTTTGAGCCCATTGCAATTTAAATTATCATAATGCATTATTTGTTTAAGTTTCGGAGTTTGATGATTTGTCTATATTCTTGATGATAAATTAAAAATATTTGTGTCAAAATCCCTTTATAGATCCAAGTATTGGGACTCTTCTTTAGCTTAGACTAGTTAGGAACATTTTAAAATTAAAGTTAGACTCAAGAGAAAAAAAATTAAAAATTGAAAATAAAACATAACATTTTTGTTATTTTCCTCTATATTGGGATGTCCTTCTACATAAACATTGAATATAATAAGCAAGAAAAGAACCATGAAAATCAATAGAGGATAGAAGAACAATCGCATGTTTGTCAACCTTGAAGCACAAATGATAAAAGTAGATATGTGAAATGGATACTTCCAAAAGAGGAAACAACAATAGAAAAAAACTCAATATAGATACTACCATCGATTATCAGAGATATATCTCTCCTTTCAGGCCATATTTAATGTAGAAAATACACTACCCATGACCAAATTATCCATCTTTCCATAAAATGGACCTCATGCTTGTTCCAACAACAATATAGAGAATAAATTAAAAAATAAATAGCTTTAGATTTATAGAATTGTGGTATTAGCATCCTCAACTTTTATTTCTCAAAGTGGATTCCATATAATAGAGAAGGATTTGTCATAAGTTAGTAGTTTCCATCCACTTTTTGTATTAGCTTTGAATCCTCTTCTATTAGAAAGTAATGATTAACATCTAACTTTTGAATATATTTTTTCTCTCTTCTCCTATTAGATAGTAGTATTTTCTAATTTACCATCTAGGTTATAAATATAATTTGGCGTCTTTGATGTATCATATCTTAGTAATAATAGGATGGTTTCCTACTTAAATAAATATATTAAATTTGAAAGAATAAAGTTTGCATATCTTTTACATAAAATTTATATGACATTTTAATAATATAATGACTTAATGCTTATTTCTAGTTATATTCTTGCATCTTTAGATGTTTAGCTTATCACCTTATTCATTTACTATGTTTAATTGGTTTTATTATTGGTAGAAACAATATGTTTATCTAGTTATGTTTTTGCATCTTAGTGGGATGAGTGTTTATCTTATTGTTCTATTTTCTTACTATATGTAACTATATCTCTCATAGAATAAAACAAGATGTTTCCCTTATCATTCTCTTTGTTAGTTCTCAATTTTTTTGGTTCCCAAGTCCCTAAATCGATTTCTTTTCCTAAGCATCAAGGGTGTCAAACTCAATGTGAAAGACAAAATTATGATTAGACATGGCAACTATGGACCAATTTTATGAGGTGGATAAGAACTTCCTTGAATTTAGGCTCTACTAGGCCAAGGAGGGATTACATGATGTGGTGGATTAGATGTAACTATAAGAAATGGAAATAAGAATGAACCTCAAGGAATAAACATACCTAGTGCATAGATATCTATCATTAAGTGCCTATATGCTAGTTTTACAATACAAGGTTTTACACCTTCATAAAGTAAATGAACTACCATGTAAAGCGTCTAATAATATGGCTACGTTAGCCCTTAATGTTCTCGTGCACATCTAGATATGGAAGTGAATGAAATTGAATCAACACATTATGAAGTCAAGTTTATAATTTATTTATTTTTAATGTGTTTGTGTGATGGGAGGTTGAGCATGAATAAGAGGGACGCTTTATATCCAATTGTGCAATAGAGTTAATTTTCACACAAACCAATAGATTCAATGACTAAAATCTACCTTTTGACACCTTAATGAGGATACCACTAAAGACCATTCCTTCTAACTACATGTATAAGTTAGGCTCTATGTGTGCAAGTAAGTAGATAAATGAAAGAATGTCAAGATGAACATAACCTAGTTATTAATGTAATAGAACCATATATTTGTATGCTAATTTGGAAAATACCTTGTAAAATCTTTAAAAGGATTTTGCAATTTTCTAGATGATAAACTAATTAGAGTTAACACTAAAATCACCAAAATATGATTAGAAAGACGTATGAAAAATTTTAAAGCATACATAATACTTATCGAAACATTAAAAATATATTGTATCTACACATATAAACTTGTCCTAGGATTATAGTTTTATATCATACCCTTGGGATGAAAACCCAAAACCTTGCAAGACACAAATTTCTTTCACCCTTTGCTAGAAGGAAAACCCCATCAATCTAGAAATTTATTTTATTCATCTTAGTTATGTAACCTCTTCTCCCATCCCTTCAATCTTTAAAATTTGTAAATACATACCATTCAATATCATTGAGTTTTCTTGGATAAAGGACCATGGTCATTAGCCACTATGAAGGTCACTCATGCTTGTGACATCAAAAACCCTACATTTTTTTCATCGAAAGATGTTTCAGATTCAAATTCCAATATATCATATCCTTTCAAGGTCATTAATGGTTCTCTACAATGTGTAAGGAAGTAGATAATCTTCATTTCAGCTATGTGTGAAAAATTGGCAAGCTAGATATCATAACCTTGGTGTCTAAGATAATATAGATCCCATTAAATTTTTGAATTAGATGAACTAAATGAGGTTTTAGGATCATTGAGAGTTGTAAACTAGCCATCAAAATTAATGGAAAACTTTAAAAAAATCATCATATTTTTTTGGATTTGCATGAGAATTTGTACTCTTGAGATGGGAAAAGGATTTTTAGGTGGAAAAGAGCTATTGGAGTAGTTGCATGGTCAAATATGGCCATTAATGGTGTCTTGGGAGGATTTGGGGGGTAGGTGAGCTAATATGGTAAGTTGAAAATTTTTAATGTGGGTCAAGAGGTCCACATTACTATAAGTAATTTTTAAAGGGGGTAAATGGGAAGAAATGGAAGGAAAGTGAAGGGATTGGAAGAGCTCAAATACTTTGTAGAACTCCCACATGGGACTAGACATTAAAACAAAATGTTAAGATGTTTGGATGTGGACAATAATTTTGTGAAGAAGGATGAAAGGAAAGCTTGTGGAACAAAATGGAGGAAGTGCACATGAAGTGGAGGAGAAGGTTTGAATCCACTTTGAAATTCTACAAAAAGAGGAAGGTGTGGTTAAGTGAGGAATTACATGAAAGGAAATGAGGTCCAAACATAGGGATGGGGGAAGGAGGTCCAAATCACCATTAGATCCCACAAAATAGGAAATAAATAAAAAGAGAAGGAAGTAAGAAAACAACAAACTTTAACGAAGCATTTGTATGAGAATAAAGGTTAGAACGAAACTTGGATGGGTTAGAAATGTCTAGTTGTTCATGGAAGTCTTGCAACTCCATAGAAAGTGAAAAAACCAATCAAACACTCTTAGACTTCAATATTTCTTGGATTTTAACAATTTAAACAAGAAATGATAGGGATACATTAAGGATGATAAGGAATAAATGTCATACAAATTTGAAAAAATTAAACCCATTAGGAATTACCCCATTGTTAGTTGGGATTGCCTGCACCCATTTGGTGAAGTAGTTAGTAGCCAAAAAGATCCATTTGTATTTGTTGCTTGATCCTTGACAATATCCCCAACAAAACCAATGCCCCATTGTTGAAATAGAGCCTTAAATAATATGGATGTGAGGGAGGGTTAACCTACAAAATTCATATTGCCTAAGAATCTATGGTAAGAATCACATATTTTAACAAATTTGGCCATATCTTTAAACAATGTAAGCTACCAATCTCGTTCTCTCATGACCTTATGAGTATAAGTCTTTGACATGAATTTCCCCCCATAACACCCTTGATAAAACTCCCTAATAAATTGCACTTCTCTTGATCTAAATATTTAAGGAGAATTTAATAAAATATAAAATATTTGTCACACCTCTTCTTTTACAAATAGAACTCCAAATCACAATAGCTATATTAGATGAATATGTTTGATTATTATATCTAGTCGTATAGAGCCTCAAATAATTCTCTTTTTTTTCAAAAAAATTCTTAACTTTGAATTTGAAAATTATATATTAAGGCATTGAAAAATATTTCATCCTCTACTAAAACCAAAATTCTTTGTTTGGTACAAATCCACAAGTTTAAAATATTTTTAAAATACTATCATAGGATTTCACTCAAAATTAATTTTTCCATAACTCTAGGTTATTGAATAAACTTTAAAAGAATGACCCAACATGTTATTCTATTCAATCATTGTTGTTGTGAATTGATAAGATTAAATTTCTACTTTGTCTTATCTAAAATTCCTTTGATTTTTTGTCCATTTATGTCTACCCTTCCACCACAAAATGGACAAGTGCCTCACCTTGGTCTAAAAATCATGTGAAAAATAATATGAATTCACATTGTTGGTGTTTCAATATTAAGAATAAGCTATAGAAAATTTACTTCTATAAGTTCGCCATTAGGAAGCATTCTCTAATCTAATACCAAACTCCGCACAATTTCCTATAACAAACTCATTACAAAGGCCACAAGATCATTAAAATCCTTCCTTCTCACATTATTTTATCTAGCCCTAGAATTATGTCTAATTTTAGTGAGCAAATGTAATTATATATCACATATCCATGCACTAATGCATGTAAATTTCCTACATCATTGAACTCTAGAAAGTTATCTAATTGTTCAACATCCATAATTACTTTTCAACTTTTAAAATTTGGACTTGTAAATTATGCTTATTCACATATAAATAATCTAGAGTAAGGAATACAATTTTTCAAAGTTTTGAGCATTCTATAATCTATATTTTTTTATCTTGTGCCTTTTTGACCTAAGATTCATTTCTTCCAACATTAAAAGAAGACTAGATAGATTCAATAATATATTTATGTCAATGAATGGTACCATTAGATTTGCATGATCTACATAATTCTCGAAGATAAATTATCAATACTCTTGTAAAAATATATTTTCTAGTAACAATATCCACCTAGTATCAACATCCTTAAGTAGTTTGTTAATTGAATTTAGTCCTTCAAAAAATATTTAACTCTAAAATTATTTTTTTTACCTACAAGAATATGCATAGACCTCACACACAACATCTTCAAATTTTAAAATAGATATAAGTTGGATCCTAATTTTAAAATTAAAATACATTCTATTGGCCATGTAGTGAACATTGGTCGTGTATATCGAAGATTGTGTCTACAAGTTTACAATAAGCCTATTTATATGACCATGTATGACTGATGCCCCATCTACACCAACCAACTAGCTTCCTTACAATAATAAAATAATCCAAGCCTCTAATTTTCTTCAAAATATTTTTAATAAGTTCTAAAAGTGTAGCAAAGGTAGAGTTTTCTTTCATTTTATGACTTGTAAGAAGATGAGGTTGGTATATATGATTATTTATAGCATAAACATGCATGTATACCCAAGAATTATTGTTAATTGTCACCACTCCATCTTGAGACAAGGAAAATAAATTCATTTGATTCAATTCATCTTGTATATATTGCTTCTCTACCTTAGCCAAATATTGAACCCAAGCTCCTAAAATATTATTAAAAATCAGTGAGAACTTAGAAAATTAGACACTCTAAGATAAGACATTAAATTCTTATTCTAGATATTTTATCAATGAATGACCTCTATTGAATATATGAAATATAATTATGAGCTATATAAATTTAGACAATTGACTTGCTTCCATTACCTTTTCAAATAGTGTATATATGGAACCTCCAACAATAGAAAGTCACATGTCTATGATTGCATGGATTCTTTTAACTCAAAAGCATCCTAACAATTAGTGTATTAATATTTTTTTTTCTAATGCATCACTTATTTCAACTTTCCATAATTTATATTTACCTTTTCATGTAAATTTTATACAAATGCTTATTACAGTGTCTATTTTTAGTTGCAACATCTTATATTTATTATATTTATAGTTGCAATTGTAGTAACATAATTTTAGTGTGCCCACTCCATCTTCATTCTCAATGTGTTCTATGAATGGATACTTAGAAACTCATTCAAGCTGTAAATTATGTGATATTCCACTAACATGTTTTATAATTCTTGAATATGTTTTTAAATTTAGTGTCACCACTACAAGTAGCATTGTCATTTTATCCTTAAATCAAAGTGTTATTCATGCTTTCACTACCAAATTGTGCCACATCACAATTATTTAAAAGAGTGTATCCTTGACTATTTTTAGTGGACTTGCATCCATTCGAAAAGTGGTCAAAATTGAAGCCCTCACTATCAAATGCACTTTCTTGATTATTTATTCTTAATAGAATCACTGCATTATGTCCTTGTTGTTTATTAAAATAGGACATTGTAGAACCCTTACTTTTATTCAAAGGGCATTCTTTTCTATTTTCCTCATTTGGGATGTTAATAGAGTCATTATAAAACAAAAGACATTTACATGTATGAGTGCAATAAAATAATTTAAACTTTAGTTATATGCAACAATAGAAATAATACAATAGTGTTACACAATTCCTCACTTCATAGCATGATCCCATTGTCATTAATAATTATATATGACAATATATCACTTTATTGTGCATAGTTTAAAAAGGCATCATGATATTGCCCAGTATTGTGCAATGACAAAAATTACAAAATATAAAACAATGGTATAAACTACATATATGTGAATGTATAACATAATGACAATAAATATGGATTAATAGAAACTAATGTTACAAAACCAAAAAAATAGTGCTACACAATAGGAAGTAATGTTATTAAATATATGAAAATATTATAATATTACACAATGATAATAAATGTACAAAATAATTTTACAAAATCAAACATAGTGGGATGAAATGTTGCAAATATAGGAAAACCTTGCAAAATATAAAAATGATTAAAAAATTTTAAAAATTGTAGAATGCCTCATGATATTACAAACCCTGGGCAACTATGTGTGTAGTCTTGTTTGATGATAAGTAATGTTGAACAATAGGGAATATTATTATAAACTATTAAACAAATATATAGAGTGTCACATGATAATACACGATGTTACACAATAACCCATGACCTTCCAAAATCTTATACAATACTGTGAAATGTTATCATATATAAAACATTATTACAAGCTATGAATGACTATTATGCAATGCCTATATTTTTATTTTGTTGACAAATAGAGACAAAAAAACACTCTAATATGATTATAGAGATTAATCACACTACACAATATAAAACAATACAAATTGAAAAATAAGTATAATATTTATGAAACTCATTGTGAATTTAAGACTAATGTTGATTTGTGTAGTCTAACATTGTCTTCGGGATCTATTCTCAAAATATTGAGAAAGCCCTTCCTATATAGTGATAGTTGACTCTCAATGCTCCCAAAATAAAATATATCATTATAGTGGTTGTGGAAGAGTCAAAATGCTATCAATATCAAATGTTAAACATGGATTGATCAAATGTAAACTAAAAATCATAAATTTTCAATGTCAAAAGTAAATGAAATGAATGATTTATATATCCTATTCGTTATTTCTTACACAACACACCCCATTTTATTTAGAAGAAATGTGGGCTCCTTTTATTTTATATGTTTGAGTTGGGTATTTTAGATTCTTGATTCCTTGTTTGTGTGATCTTAGTTATGGAGTCCTAGTTTGGTCATGAAGGTCAATTGAAGGGTACTAGATTGACTTGGAATCAAGTGTAGCTTTGGAGTTAGTGGGATGATTTGATCTAGTAGAGTCTCGCCACCTTATTTGATATATCTTTCTCATTTATCTTTAGTATCACAAGTAGATTTTAGTTTGATGATCCTATTTGATTGATGTCGATATTTTTCTTTCTCATGAGACTGGTAATTGATGATCTTGATTACAAATACCTTTGATTTTATGATTCTCCCCTTCTTGGAGCATTTGAATATTAGTTTTGATTCAAATTTCATTACTTTAACAATCTTTTTGTTTGGCCTTGATGGTCACAATTTGATTGAAATGGTTTGTCTTGACTATAGTTTTTTAGTCCCATACTCCTAGTTCTCATGCCTTAAGGAGGGCATTATACACATTCTTAGTGCTTTTTTATCATTTGGGATAGCCCCTTGAAGATGCAAGTTGGTCATGGTTACACATGCCATAACAAGGTACTTAATTCACTTTACAACACTCATTGCTTGGAAGAATACCTTAGACCCACATTAGTTAGACACATTATCCGTTGACACATTGAAGATCAAATAAAATCCTCAATATTAGTTGAAAATCATTTGAAAATAACTAAAAAAAATGATTCGTGTCATTTTAGATCTTTATCATCATCAAAATCTAATGAAAATCCATAAAAACATATAATGATTATTATGAATGTCTTTAAAAATAACTAAAACTCGTTAGATCCAAAAACATATATGCTATATTTATATCTAAAAGTAAAAAAATTGCAAACACATGACACCTTGCAATTGACCAACACATAGTAACCAAACCACAAAATATATAACTCTAAATTGCCTACAACCTTCACTATCAATGGATTCATGACCTATTAGTAAAACAAACACTAAGTTCCAATAAGCCATTACCTTTCACCAGAAATTTAGCTGTCCAGCCTTTAAAGAGTTGATGGCATCTTGGTGAATTAAACTAAATTATAAATCCAGACCCAAGCTATTAAAAAACACGTATTCACTGCTAAGTTAAGGTTTGAAACATTAAAATATGAGCCCACAGAAGTTATTATAGTCTAAATTAACTCTAGTCAATCAGACTATACTCGGTCCCTTGCATCTGTTCTATATCAGCTATTTGAAATTTGAGTCATGAACTACGTATTAAGTCTCTGGAATATTATTGTTCTGGATTTCAAATTACTGGTCAATTGTAATTCATTCATGCTCTGGTGTCTACAATGTTGCAGTATATTTCAAATACAGACCCGAGATTATATAAAAACTGATTCACTGGAGAGTTCAAGTCTGTATACTGCTACAAGTCTCAGTTCAAGATATGTAAATTTCATGCTTAAACCAAAGACATGAGACTTGTACATGATTTTTAAACTAGGCTTTAGTGGAAAATAAAATGAAAAGGCCAATGTATCGAGGGGATGGGATATCAGCAATAATCTTAGTAAAATACAGGCATCTAGCATTTGAATAGTAAACTACGCTTGTGGAGAAAACTAAAGCTATAGTAGCCTAAAATTAGCTTAATGGCATCAATTGGTTCTGTATGAAAAATGAATTATATGAGTTTTTTTTTTGGGTTCCTTATGATGTCTTACTTTAGCATTTGGTGGATTTATTCATTATTTTCTCAAAAAAATTGATATTTTTTTATATTTTATTTTATTTTATAGGTTAATATTGGGAATAAGTGCATAATAATGCAAGTATCTGATCATTATATAGAAGGGCCTGAATTGAAGAACATGAATCACCTAAGGAGATATAAAGATCTCAAGCTTAACCAAGAGGTTTAGCAAGACAATTAGGAAGATAATAAAAGTGCAAAATGGGAAAAGTTTGATAAGGTTGTCAACGGCAACATCAAATTTTAACACCTTGAGTAGGGAGAGAGATCTACAGATGGATTAGGTAGAAAATATGTGTTTGTATCTTTATGAAAACTTGTCCATTTAAACTTAAGAATTGAATTATTATTAATTATTAGGGTTTGATATCTTTCTAATTTTAAATTTCATACATAAAGGTCATGTAAGAATGTATAAGGATAGTTGTGAGTTGAATATGATGATAGTACTTGTAGCCTTTTGGATCTAAAGTGTTGATTATATTTACTTTTCTACATCATGTGTTTGGATTGAAATGTTTTTGTGAAGAATGTGATATTGCCTTTGCATTGTGATTGCAAGACTATTTCTCAATAGGAACAAGATTACTATGAGAAAGAGCTACATGAGTAATCTTAGAGTTCATTGTTGATTTGTGAACTTAAAGTGATACCTAAATTCAATGAATGATTTTAGATCAGTTTGTGGATGAATGTTAAATCTAAAAACACTAATCATTTTGCACAACTAACTACATGTTGTTTGAATGAACTCAAAAACACATAGGCCCCTTAAAATGGGACAATATCACATGATAACTAAGTTAGATCCTACATGGCTATGACTTGGTGATATAGACCTTGGGGAAGATTGCTTTCCTTTCAAGAGGTTGATTATTTTAGGAATTGGGTGTGTAGGAGTTTATGGTGAGTATGGATCAATACTTGGTCATACAATTTGTAGATCATTATTTGTTGGATGGTATATTCATGTACTCTCAACAGTATATTCCTTGTGTAGGCATACAATTTTCTACTTGTCTACAATCCGGTTTGTCGATGGTATTTTCACCTCTATACAACATACTATCATATGGTATGCACATTTATTATTTCGTAGGCAGATGTACAAATTCATTAACATATGATGGGTTTTAATATTAATAAAAAAATTATGAAATTTTATTTTATGCTTTTCATTGATCATATTTTTTTACAATCGATGGTTATATGGGGCACAGGCCCTTGGCTCCTACCCATATGGAGGGGGCTTTCATTGGGTGGCATTTGGAGCCGCCACCGGCCCATGCCACCAGCAACCCACCACTCCCTTGGGTGGTGAGATTCTTGTTTCTAACTACATAAAACTTGGTCACATGGTGGACCAACCACCAGCCCCTAGGGGCTAAAAGTCTGACCCTAATTAGTCTACACATGCCCTCTTTTAGGCCTTTTTTCATTTTGCTATAACTTGCAATCTAGAAGGCGAACGAGATATCGTCTGAAAGCTAGTTTTGTCAATTTTGCAGTGTAGATTATTTTTAGATATTTTGTTGTTTAATGGAATTTATTACCGTTTGAAGTTAAATCTTCATTTTTGTCTCTTGAGCTCATAACTTTTTGCCACAATCTTCATTTTTTGCATTTCTTACAGCATTGGAAGGTATTGAGGAGCTATACATTACCATACATGCACTTTTTCTTTTATCTATCCTAGGTATATTATTATTTCAATTTTTCCCCAATGGGTGTTGTAGATATTACCTAGATATTTTGATAGTTGGGAGGGTGCACTTTTTATTTTTGCACTTCATTTCAGTTCTAGATCATTTATCAATCAATTGTTGCTTCACATATTCTAGGGTTGTGCCAGTTTGAGAGTTTTCTAATGTTCCTTGGCATCGGGTTTGTTGTTGCTTTATCATGATTCTAATCTAAGTCCTTGAATTACTCTAATATGGTTTCTAGCATAAGAATTATCTTTCATTTGCTTTCATAGTTAAGGATTCTAGTGTTACTCCACAAGGGTGCTTCTAATGCTTCTTTGCAACATGTTATCATTATGGGATGGTTGTATGATCTCTCTTTTCATCCTTTGTATGGAGGGAGGTTGATTAGATTTGTGATGGATCTTTTCACTGAGGGGGGGTTGAATTCTCTCTTCATCTCTCTTATGGGGGGGGTGGTTTCCTTAAATGGGATTTTGGCCTTCTCATTCTTCAAAGAGAGCATTTTTTTCATCTCTCTTTCAGGGAGGAGTTTTGTCTAATTGGTTTTTCTCATTTTCTTTGTTTGTGAGAGATTGCATTTGTATTTGTACATGGGTACCTAGCATGGCCTTGTATTCGGGACCCATCTTTGTGTCATTTTCATAATGACAACCTAAGTTGTACTTAAGGTGGGGTGTTGGTGTAAATAGGTGTTTTACCTATCTAGGTCCTATTTACATTGTTAAGTCCACTTAGGTCCTATGAGGGAATATTTCTAGTTAGCATTAATTAGGAAGGAATCTTTTTAGTTAAGCATTAGTTGTCACTTATCTTATCTAGTTGGAATCCATTTAATGCTTGTGTCCTAGGTAGTTATGAGTTAGTTGTCTCATGTGATAGGATCAAGACACTTGTCATGATCTTGTTTAATTCTATTCCTCACCTTGCCTATATAAACAAGGCTTCAAATGAATATTTCCATATTTATTTTGGCTATCATATTCATTTTGGTATTCTTGCATCCTTAACTATAGCATGTTATTTCTACCATTTCTCTCTTGTGGAATTTATTATTGTCTTCATGTGATCCTGGGGCATTGATGAGCTCACCATAAACTCCTACAGGGTGAAATTATCAAGTACTTTACCTAAGTTGGTAAGTGTGTCAAACCACCCATCAATAGATTGGTATTAGGAGGGACAATATTTTTGGTTCATTCTATATCAACCACATTGTATAGTTTATAGATTTAAGCTATAAAGGATGGTTATTAATAATATCAAAGCCAATTTTGGGAGGCTTTGAGCTACTTTATATCACACATCATAGGAAGAAAAGAGTTGACAAAGGGAGATCTAAATCAAAACAAACTAAGCTAGCTAAGACTTCATAAATATTTGGGATTCATATCTATCCATTTGTTATCCTTTAGAATATGTCAATGGTTGCCTTATTTGGTGTGGAGAATTCTCTTCTTATTATTTCTAAAGGTTTGTATGATTTACCTAAGAATCTAGAGAAATTATGATCCAAGTACTTTCATGGAGGTATTAGGACAACAGAGGAGCATATCTAGTATTTCAAATATTTTGTGGTTAAGAAACACATTTAGTATAATGATACATTGCTTGTATATTGTTTCCTTTCATCTTTGATGAGGTTTCCTAAAATTGGTATCTTGTCTTACAAATGATTCCACCAAGAGTTTGAATGACTTTAAGATTGTGTTTCTTAACAATTTTAATGTTCTGGAATCGATACAATAGTGTTCTATTTCCAATTTGTAGCTACATGTAGAGATCCCAATGATCCCATGATTATGAACAACACTCTATTCTATAATTCATACACTAGGCTCAAATATCCTTATTCACAAATGGATTTAGTTGATGTCTAAGAATACCTTAGAGCCCTGCATCCATTGCCTTCAATGTTTGTAAGGAATTCAACTATATTAATTTATCTATCATGACATATGTTGAAGAAGTTAAGGTGGAACAAGAGATGATTCCACAAGGTTGTGGAGTAGGCCCATTACCTTCATCAGTATGACCAAGACTGCACAATCAAGTTACAATGATCCATCATGCATTAACACACAATACCCCACTAATGAATTTATTTCCAAATACTTTGTACTAAGGAAAAATTGAAATTAAAAATAAAGTACCATTGGATTATATCATGACTATAAATCCACCTATTCTTACATGGACAAACCAATAAAGTAACAACAATTACAACCCCATGGTTTCTTAAAAAAATCAGCAAGTTGGGCTTTCATTTTTTAACTCGTGAGGATCTATAAATTCTATAACAAACTAGTAAATGGATGTAGATAATTATTTGGTAGTATCATCACCAAACATGCAAGTAACTATGAGCAATATGAGTGTACAAGTGTTCTAAAACCAAACTTCAAGAACTAATTCTAAGATAGAAGACATTAGGAGGATGTTGAAAAATTTGTTAATCAATCTTGTCCACCGGTAAACAAGTTTACAAAAAAAAAAAAATTATGGTTTTTATAATAGGAGATACAGTTTTCAAAGGCCAAATAAACAATGAAATACAAATTCAAAATATTAGTCTAGTTGAATTAATATTATGTACATGATATAAAATTCATTATACATCTACACATTTAAAAACTAATTTACTAGAGTTCAATCTAGCATTTGATATCTTTAAAAGGAGATAAAACTTTGAGATTGTGCCTTTGAATGATGAAAATAATACAAATACAACCCATAACAACTATGGAGCAGTGATGGTGTTAGAGACATGAGTTTCCATTTGCGGATGACAATAAGTTAGAAGATAAATATGATAAAATACAAGCATATCAACAATTTTAGCATGATACTATTTACATGTTGAGAAGTAAGGGAAAGGGGCCTTTCATTACCTCCAGTCCTCCAAACAACCTATAGGTTCCACTAAATGAGAAGGAAAGTAATAATCATGTTCCATCTATGGGTGCAAAATCATCTTCTTTGCCTAAATAAGGAATTAAAACCCCTCTAAATAATAAGCCAAAAAATTTATTTAAATCAAGTTAAAACATAGTGGATGACCTTAAGAAGACCAAAGAAAATATCTTTATGTTCGATTTGTTACAATGATCAATCAAAGAGAATTTCTAATGAAATCATTGGTTAAACTAAAAATTAAGGGAAAAAAATCATCAAATACACATGTATGGACCTCTGCAAGGAAAATATGGAATCAACTTCATTTCTCTTAACTATTCATATTATTTGTAAGAATCTATGCAATTTCTTAGTTGATTTAGGTGTTTCAAGTAATGTAGTGCCTTATTCAATTTGTCAAAAGTTAGGTTGAATCACCAAATAAAATTAGAAATTAGTACAATTATACAAGAAGGAAGCTAATGTAGAAGGTGAATTGAACCATATACACATGTATCTATCATCATATCCTTTGTAACACCCCTTTGTTTTGCTCTTATGTTTAGATTACGATGCTTTGATATTTTGATCTCTATTTATAGAGCGATGTGGACTATTTGTGGTAGTGTGATGTTATTCCCTTTAATGTTATTATTGGACATGTCCTTGATTAGTATAATGATGGTTTGTATAACATGGTTATTGCACATGAGTATTTTATTTATGTTGGAATTGTCAGTTTGTGATAAGTGTATTGGTGAAGGGGACAGGATTACATCACTCGCTTGCGAGCGCCCTATGATTTTGTGACTTCCTCTTCATGGTGTGTTTTATGATGTTGTTTATATACATGTGTTATCGATGCCTTGTTTACAGGTTTGCAGGTACATGACATCAACTCCACCTGGATTCACAGGTTTGAGCATGTCGACCCAACGGTTATGTTATTGGGAGATAGCAGCTAGGTTACTTGTGTCAAGTCTACACCCTAGCCTCAATGTTTCATCGGGTTTAGTCAGTTGTGCTTGTTTAAATGTGTTTATTATTGATTTGTATTATCATGTTAAAATGCTTTATAGAGGATTTAGTGAATCTCATTATTAAAAGTTGATTATTAGATTATTCTTATTTTAAATGTTAGAGGTTTTTGAATTAATAAATTAATTAATTTAATTTAATTAATAAAGAGATTAATTTAATTTAATTAATCAAGAGATTAATCTTTGGATTATTTTATTTATTGATTAATTAAATTAGTTAAATAGTTTATATTTGAAAGGGAAATGTTTTAATTATTAAAATATTTAATTTTGAATATTAGAGGATTTTATGCCAAGAGGGTTGTTGAAGATATTTTGGAAAATGTCAGCAAGTGTTAGAAAAATTAATGAATTTGTTGGGAAAATTAATTCCCGGGAGATCATTTTGGCTTTGGGTGAGGAAGTGGAAAGCTTCTTCATGACAAGGCACGAGATATTTTGCATGTTGGGAATTTGTGGGAAACAATTTTTTCTTCCTGTGATCTGAAGATTTTTGGAAAAAGAATTTGTTGTAGAAATTGTTTTGGTATTTTTGCATCCCTAGAAATTTGTTTGGAAAATTCTTGTTGTGTTGGGATTACTCTTGTGATCGGGAAATCAATTTGCTTTAGAGGAAGCCATTGCTGTCTGGAACATTTGCTTGAAGCTGTGGAGGAGGCTCCACACTAGATCTTCAAATACCCAAGAAGCGTTGGTTTACAAGTTGTTTCCTTTATTTTGTTTTGTTATGTTTTTAATGGAAAGGTTTCTAGATTACAATTCTTCATGAAAAGATTGTTTGGTGTGAGAAAGATTGTATTGTCATAGTTAAATGCTCCATAAATAATTTCGTTGTTCTGTAGAGGAAATTTCTTCTGTAGGTGAAATCATTGTGGAAAACCTTAGTAATGGTTGTCTGGTAAAATAGGGAAAATTAGTGAAACCAAAAAAATATATTTAGTGATCTGGAAAGAAAACTCTTCTAGAATAAATTTTATTTTTTCTTGGAAAAATTTTCCCTGTGATTTAAATGTTAGGAATTTTATTATTCTTCTTCCAAATTTGTTTCCCTCTGTGTTTGAATTGGAAAAGCAGGAAGGTATCCTCTGTTAATTTGTTTGGGAAAATTTTACCAGTATATTATCCTCTCTAAAATTTGGTTTTTCCGTGAAATTGCAAAACTTACCTGTAGAAATTCCTTTGGAAAATATTTTCTCAATCTTAATATTTTTGTGTTCAGATTTATTTTAATATATATATATATATATATATATATATATATATATATATATATATATAAATTGTGGAATATATATACATATGTATATAAATATATATAAAAATATATATATTATATATATTGTTAAAGATTTATTAATTTCTGAGTTGAATCATTGTACGGAAAATTTTAAACAGTTGAAATTTCACAAGAGATAATAATGTTTGTTTGGGGTTATTTTTCATTGGTAGTGGGAGGCATTGTTGTCATTGGCAGCACCCTCCACCTAGTGCAGGGAGTGTTGCCAAGGGCAGCGCATCCCTCCCACAAAAGGGCCGCACCCTATGGAATGGGTGGGGGGGGTAAGATGTTATATGTGCCGCCCATCCCCAATGCATATAAACAATGCTTTGTATATTCTATAACCTGCCAACTTAATATGATTTCGCAACCTACAGTTATTGAAATTTGATTTTTATTTGAAATTTGATTTTTATTTGAAATTCCGTTTTTATATGAAATTTAATTTTTATATGATATTCGATTTAATATATATATATATATATATATATATATATATATATATATATTTGTTATATATATATATATATTTGTTATATGTTGATATATTTAATAATGTTTTTCTTATAATATTCATAAATATATTTAATGTATATATAATTATATGTGTAAATATATAATTATGCATGTATTCAATGTATATATATATTTAAATATATATGTTTTAATTATTTTATTTTTAAAATGGTTCCATGCATATATGCACAAGTATAAGGAAATTAGTTGATTTAACTTTTCAATGATTTTTTTTTATATTGCTTTTAAAAGTAATCGAGGAATTTATTTTTTTCTGTAAAATTTAGTATTTCCCTTCTCTAGATCTGAAGAGGCATTAAGATTATTTTGATTAAATTTTTCTATTAGGGAAATTGTTTTTACTGTGAATTCATTATGGAAGGGAAGTGGATTTAATATATCCAAAATTAGATTATTTTCTTTGTAATTGTCTTTCAAGTTATTTCCTTTTTTTATTTGTTTGGGGAAACTAGTTTAGAATTGTTTAAGACTTCTAGTAGTAAAAAGGAAATGGGGGTTGTGTTTTATTTTGAGTGAACCCAGTATTTGAAATATTTGAATTAGATAATTTTTGTTTTATAAATAGGTGCATGCATTTAATGCATGTTTAGATAATTTAAAAGAAATAATTTTGATGAGGGAATATGATTTCTGAATAGATGAAAATGGTAAATTGATTTAAGTGAGAAGAGTTGATTTTTGTATTGTTGAAAATGAAAATTGATTTAAGTTAGATGATTTGGGAAAGTGTATTATTGAAACTCCTGTATTGAAGTTGGATTTAGTAGATCTAAAGGATAGATTTGTTCCGGTTTAAATTTCTTTAAGAATGTGATTTCTTCAATAGTGTTCTGGGGTAATTGAATAGAAGTGTTTGTTGAGGTTTTGTAAGTCTTCTAGTAGAGGTGTGTTAATGTTTGGGGGTTGTATTTAATAGTCTTATCTTTTTTTATTCCCTTGGGTAGGGCGTTGCCAATTTCAGTGAGTCATCTAGTTTCCACGAATGGGGAGGTTATGCCTTCTTTGCACGGAGTGGTTTTGGTTATTTGTTTCCTCCTTAATTTGGAGTGGTTATGTTCCATGTGTTGACAATAGGAGAGTGAATCTTGATGGGGGTCAGGATCTGGGAAGATCTGTCGGGTAACCCATGCGCCTTTGTGGTGACACTCCTCCTAGGTCAGTTGTATGTTAGTTTTGTGAAATAAAAGTGTGTATCACTGGAAGCAATGTGACTCTTGTGATTGTTTAGTTCATGTATTTGGTTGAGTCGGTATGAGTCAGCCTGTGTCTAGAGGTAGTAGATTTGGCCATGTATTCTTGTTACTATGTCCTAGCACGGGGGGTGGGCCTATAGGTACCACTTGGTTGGGAGGAAAGTGCACCCTATGCCATTGGGTCCCCCTTGATTTACAGATCGTGGTGGCGATATTTCCAGTTGGAGAGCTCATGATTTCTCATTTATATTTCATGCCTTGTAATCATTTTAGTTGGATCTTGTTATTTATTACCCCTTAGTTGTATTTGTGGTGGTTGATTGTATTATGTAAATACATTTGTATGTACTACCTCATTCAGGGAATGAGAGATGTAATCTTATTTGATAAGTTAATGTTATATGGAATCTTGTTGTATTTCTTATTCTTATGATGTAATTATCATGTATGAAATGTATGAGTATTTATTTCCTTAAGTAGTTAAAATTCTATGGATGTATTTATGATGTATGTATAGGTTTAAAAGTAACCTTAGTCTCGTAGTCTTAGAGGTTGTTAGAATTAGGAAGTGAACTTACATGTTTATTATACTTTAAAAAAAAATTGTGCATTTGAGTAGTTAATTTGCAACTTCCTCTAGGGTTACATGGCAGGGCATTACACATGGTATCAGAGCCTCAGGTTCATACACTAGGTACTCTGGGTACATTTTAGTCCACTATGTTGACCTTGTGAATCTGTTAGTGGAATTGTTAAGTTATCACGTGTTCATGGTTGTTACATTTAGCATGATGTACTCTATGGAAAAGAGTAGCGTGAAAGAAACCTAATAAAAGGTTATGGATGGGAAGTAATGATATGTATTCCATGGGTTATGGAATTGGATGTTCCTATGAGATTATGTATGTAGTTGTACCCCCTATAAATGTAAGGAACCAATAATTGTATCTTGTTTGAGTGTTTTGAATACCCCGTACTTGCTTTGTGTATCCATGGAATGGTGTTACTTGGTACCCATCCATGGGAAAAAGTTGTATTTTGATGTGGAATTTACCATACAAAAATGTGTGTTTGCATGTTTGTTACCAATTGAGGGCCAACTCATGTGAGGTTGAAACTTATATAAATGAGTAACCAAAATTTTGTTCATAGATTATTTTTATTTTGGTTCTCTAGTTCCTCAATTTGTGAAGGGATAGTAGCAGCCAAAAAGTTCCTTGGGTGGAGTGTGCAGCATACGCATATTGTGGTGCAAAGCGTCTCAGCTCAACCAATCTTGAGCAAACGTACCCACTACTTTCCCTTATGATGAATCAGGATACTTGATCCATAAGTGTTAGCCCAATCCCCACATATTTGAGCACAGTAGCATAGGTTTGTTAGTGTATGCCTGGCCATCCTTAGGGATGTTGATCTGGCATTAGCAAGTAAACCTCGTCTGTATGAGAGGTGAAGCTCTATAGCCCCATATTGATATTATCATATTGCATTATATTTTTAGTGTATCTGCACATGTTTCAACATGATGTAATAGATACGATGCCACGTGCTTAGACACGTGAAGGTGCATTACGATATTTTCTTTGATAGCCTACTTGTGCGATGAGCGTTATGGGGCCTCAAACACTTGCAGAGGGATCCTCATGGCTGCTTTGACCATGTTAGTTGGGTAGCATATGAGTAGATCCTAGCCATGTATACCTTTGGCTACAACAAGTTCCTATGTGTGCCTTCTCCATGAGGTATCATGATGTGGGGTGTGTTTTGCATGTTCCTACCTCTGCGGACCAACAGACACACTGCCACATGGCATACGACTAATACGTGCCTTCTCTAACTGGTGTATGACCATTTCGAGTGACGACGTGATAGTCGTTGATACACTCTAGGTCATGTGGATGGTGTACTCACTCTGCACCACATGAGGGCTATTACTATAGTCGGACGTTATTTCATCTTTCCTCATTTGGTGGTAGTATCTAGTCACACAGTGTTGTACAGTGTAATTTTAAAGATTGTGAACTTTCTTTATGATTATTGATGATTTTTTTTTCAGTTGATTGTGAAGGCCGGCACCTTGTTATATTTGATTGTGAAGGTGTAGCCACTACTTGCGATCTTATTTGCTTATAACCCTAGTGGTTATATATTTGATTTAGTGTTGAAATTATGTGTATTTAATGTCTTATTGTTGAAATGGGACTTTAATTTTCTCTTCTTTATGACTTTGGTGGATAAGCTAGTTATCTATATTGTTTTAAATGTTGACAATGTGTCATAATGTGATTCTTCTTCAAGGACGTATGAGGTGGACTTGGTGAGTGTATACGAGGAAGTAGACGTAGGAAATGTTGAGGATGGGGGTATGTGAGATTGTTCTGCAGCTAGGACCCACTACCTACCTATGTGTGATGACTATCTCTTGGAGGATAATCACCTTATACAATAAGAGATAGGTCATTTTGGTCTTGTTTGGATGGTCTCACCTTATGTGTGGCCTAACACCATCAAGCCACTGATTGTGATGTATGGATTATTTGAGATGGACTTTGGCTCTTGGTTCATGGATTCTTGTATCATGGATTAGTATGTTGTTTTTCGATGTCCAAATGGACCCATATGTGGCCTTGTTTTGTAATGATTCCTAGTGATGTGTATTGGTGTGAATATGAAGAATGTATGTTAAATCATGGATATGTGTTTTTAGAGACTTAGATTGGAGGTTGCTTCACCATGTTGGTTTGTATGGATTGACAGTGTACTTGTCTAGGTTGATTATGACACGGGTTACTATTGTTTTTATGTTGAGGTATGGAGTGGTTTAGTTTGGAACCATTGATTATGTGTGAATATTTGGAGATTTTACTAGGGGTATTTGCAAGCTTCCAGGAGTAAACCTAACCCTAGGGGGGGAGAATGTAACACCCCTATGTTTTTCTCTTATGTTTAGATTACGATGCTTTGATATTTTGATCGCTATTTATAGAGTGATGTGGACTATTTGTGGTGGTGTGATGTTATTCCCTTTAATGTTATTATTGGACATGTCCTTGATTAGTATAATGATGGTTTGGTATAACATTGTTATTGCACATGAGTATTTTATTTATGTTGGAATTTTTAGTTTGTGATAAGTGTATTGGTGAAGGGGATGGGATTGCATCACTCGCTTGCGAGTGCCCTGCGATTCTGCGACTTCCTCTTCACGGTGTGTTTTATGATGGTGTTTATATACATGTTCTATTTAAGCCTCGTTTATAAGTTTCTAGGTACATGACATCGACTCCACCTGGCTTCATAGGTTTGAGCGTGTCGACCCAATGGTTATGTCATTGGGAGATAGTATCTAAGTTAATTGTGTCAAGTCTACACCCTAGCCTCAGTGTGTCGTCGAGTTTAGTCAGTTGTGCTTGTTTAAATGTGTTTATTATTGATTTGTATTATCACGTTAAAATGCTTTATAGAGGATTTAGTGAATCTCATTATTAAAAGTTGATTATTAGATTATTCTTATTTTAAATGTTATAGGTTTTTGAATTAATAAATTAATTAATTTAATTTAATTAATAAAGAGATTAATCCTTGGATTATTTTAATTATTGATTAATTAAATTAGGTAAATAGTTTATATTTGAAAGGAAAATGTTTTAATTATTAAAATATTTAATTTTGAATATTAAGGGATTTTATGCCAAGAGGGTTGTTGAAGATATTTTAGAAAATGCTAGCAAGTGTTAGAAAAATTAATGAATTTTTTGGGGAAATTAATTCCCGGGAGATAATTTTGGCTTTGGGTGAGGAAGTGGAAAGCTTCTTCACGGCAAGGCATGAGATATTTTGCATGTTGGGAATTTGTGGGAAGCACATTTTTCTTGCTGTGATCTGAAGATTTTTGGAAAAAGAAATTGTTGTAGAAATTGTTTTGGTATTTTTGCATCCTTAGAAATTTGTTTGGAAAATTTTTGTTGTATTGGGATTACTCTTGTGATCAGGAAATCAATTTGTTTTGGAGGAAGCCATTGTTGTCTAGAACATTTGCTTGAAGTTGTGGAGGAGGCTCCGCACCAGATCGTCAAATACCCAAGAAGCGTTGGTTTACAGGTTCTTTCCTTTATTTTGTTTTGTTAAGTTTTTAATGGAAAGGTTTCTAGATTACAATTCTTCTTGAAAATATTTTTTGGTGTGAGAAAGATTGTATTGTTGTAGTTAAATTCTCCGTAAATAATTTCTTTATTCTATAGAGGCAATTTTTTCTATAGGTGAAATCATTTGTGGAAAACCCTCTATTCTGTAGAGGCAATTTCTTCTGTAGGTGAAATCATTTGTGGAAAACCTTAGTTAATGATTGTCTGGTAAAATAGGGAAAATTAGTGAAACCAAAAAGAAATATTTAGTGATTTGGAAAGAAAACCCCTCTAGAAGAAATTTTAATTTTTTTCGGGAAAATTTTCCCTGTGAGTTAAATGTTAGGAATTTTATTATTATTCTTCCAAATTTGTTTCCCTTTGTGTTTGAATTGGAAAAGCAGGAAGGTATCCTCTATTAATTTGTTTGGGAAAATTTTACCGATATATTATCCTCTCTGAAATTGGATTTTTTCGTGAAATTGCAAAACTTGCTTGTAGAAATTCCTTCTGGTAAATGTTTTTCCAATCTTAATATTTTTGTGTTCAAATTTATTTATATATATATAAAAAAAAAAATTGTGAAATATATATACATATATACATATAAATATATATAAGAATATATATATATTATATATATTGTTAGATATTTATTAATTTCTGAGTTGAATCATCATACAATGAATTTTAAACAGTTGAAATTTCGCAGGAGATAACAATGTTTGTTTGGGATTATTTTTCATTGGTAGTGGGAGGCGTCGCTACCAAGGGCAACGCAGCCCTCCCACAAAAGGGTCGCACCCTATGGAATGGGGGAGGGGGGGTGGGGGGGTTCTGTTATATGCTTCACCCCTCCCCAATGCATATAAACAATGCTTTGTATATTCTAAAACCTACGGAATTAATATGATTTCGCCGCCTGTAGTTATTGAAATTCGATTTTTATATGAAATTTGATTTTTATATGATATTCCATTTAATATATATTATATGTTGATATATTTAATAACTTTTTTCTTATAATATTCCGAAATATATTTAATGTATATATATATTTTGAGTGTATATATAATTATATGTGTAAATATATAATACGCATATATTCAATGTATATATATATTTTTTAATTATTTTATTTTTAAAATGGTTGCATGCATATATGCACAAGTATAAGGAAAATAGTTGAGTTAACCTTTCAGTGATTTTTTTTATATTGCTTTTACAAGTAATCGAGGAATTTTTTTTTTGTAAAATTTAGTATTTCCCTTCTCTGGATCTGAAGAGGCATTAAGATTATTTTGATTAAATTTTTCTGTTAAGGCAATTATTTTTATTGTGAATTCATTATGGAAGGGAAGTGGATTTAATATATCCAAAATTAGATTATTTCCTTTGTAATTGTCTTTGAAGTTATTTCCTTTGTTTATTTGTTTGGGGAAATTGGTTTAGAATTGTTTAAGACTTCCAGTAGTAAAAGGGAAATGGGGGTTGTGTTTTATTTTGAGTCAATCTAGTATTTAAAATATTTGAATTAGATAATTTTTGCTCTATAAATAGGTGCATGCATTTAATGCATTTTAGATAATTTAAAAGAAATAATTTTGATGAGGGAATATGATTTCTGAATAGATGAAAACGATAAATTGATTTAAGTGAGAAGAATTGATTTTTGTATTATTGAAAATGAAAATTGATTTAAGTCAGATGTTTGGGAAAGTGTATTATTGAAACTCCTATATTGAAGTTGGATTTAGTAGATTCGAATGATAGATTTGTTTTGGTTTAAGTTTCTTTAAGAATGTGATTTCTTCAGTAGCATTTTGGGGTAATTGAATAGAATTGTTTGTTGAGGTTTTGTAAGTCTTCCAATAGAGGTGTGTTAATGTTTGGGGGTTGTATTTTATATTCTTTCCTTTTGTGATTCCCTTGGGTAGGGTGTTACCATTTTCAGTGAGTCACCTGGTTTCCACGAACGGGGAGGTTATGCCTTCTTTGCACGGAGTGGTTTTGGTTATTTGTTTCCTCCTTAATTTGGAGTGGTTATGTTCCATGTGTTGACAGTAGGAGAGTGAATCTTAATGGGGGTCAGGATCTGGGAAGATTTGTTGGGTAACCCATGCACCTTTGTGGTGACACTCCTCCTAGGTTAGTTGTATATTAGTTTTGTGAAATAAAAGTGTGTAACACTGGAAGCAATGTGACTCTTGTGATTGTTTAGTTCATGTATTTGGTTGAGTCAATATGAGTCAGCCTGTGTCTAGAGGTAGTAGGTTTGGCCATGTATTCTTGTTACTATCTCCTAACACAAGGGGTGGGCATATGGGTACCACTTGGTTGGGAGGAACATGCACCCTACACCGTTGGGTTCCCCTTGATTTACAGATCGTGGTGGCAAGATTTCCAATTGGAGAGCTCATGGTTTTTCGTTTATATTTCATGCTTTGTAATAATTTTAGTTGGATCTTGTTATTTATTACCCCTCAATTGTATTTCAGGTGGTTGATTGTATTATGTAAACACATTTGTATGTACTACCTCATTCAGGGAATGAGAGATGTAATCTTATTTGATAAGTTAATGTTATATGGAATCTTGTTGTATTTCTTATTCTTATGATGTAATTATCATGTATGGAATGTATGAGTATTTATTTCCTTAAGTAGTTAAAATGCTATGGATGTATTTATGATATATGTATAGGTTTAAAAGTAACCTTAGTCTCGTAGCCTTAGAGGTTGTTGGAATTAGGAAGTGAACTTACATGTTTATTATACTTTTAAAAAAAATTGTGCATTTGAGTAGTTAATTTGCAACTTCATCTAGGGTTACGTGGTGGGGCATTACATCCTTAGATTCAACACTTAATTGACATATAGGTGGTTGGCATTCCACATGCATATGAAATTCTATTCAGCAAAGATTAGTCTAGGACCTTGAATGCATATGTGGATTTTGAATTTTCTCATATGTGGCTCCCTTGGAGGGGTATATCAAATTAAATCTAAACTGATATGAAGCACTTAATCATTGAGTACAATAAGCCTAAGGAGATTTCATACTTTCAGACTAAACTAGGGATTTATGCATTGAAAATGAAGAAGAAGATATATGAAAACATGTCTACAATAATTATTCAATCATTTATGAATAGTAGAGTTTTTTCAAATGGTTCTAATTCTGATTTAATAGTCAAAAAACTGATTAGGTAAAGTAAGAGGTGAAAAAGTCTCATGCAATACAAAAATTATGTTTATTGTGTGGAGGAAAGAAAAATACATCAACTAAAGCAACTACATAGGGTACAAATTACTCATGAAAGGTTTAAAAATTAACATAAATATAGTATTATTTGTAACGCCCCGCCACGCAACCCTAGAGGAAGTTGCAAAGAACTACTTAAACGGACTAATTTTTTTTTTGTTTAAGTACAATTAATAAGTAAGTTCACTAACTATTGCCAACAACCTCTAAGGTTATGAGACAAAGGTTATATACAACCTCAAGACAAACATAAATAAAACCCATGTCAATGATTTAATTAATGAAATAACACATACATTCCAAGAAGATGATTTTACAACAAGCATAAGAGATAGCTTTCAAATTCATTAAACCATTCATTAAACAATAAGGTTACAACGCTCATTCCCCGAATAAGGCAAGTCCAAAGAATACGGTTACAATTACAAATTCCACCTCGAAACAAATGAGGGGTAATAAATTATAAGAACAACTATAATGAAATCAAGCAAGAACTGCAACAGAAACCACGAGCTCTCCAACTAGAAGTCTCATCCACATGAACAAGGAGAAAGAACCCAATGGAGAAAGGTGCACATTCCACCCAACCAAGTGGAACCCAAAGGTCCACCCCTGTGCTAGGAGATAGTAACAAGGATTTCTATCCAAGGACGTCTACCTCTAGACAAAGTCTAACACAACCATACTAAAATAAATACAGTAACATCACTAACACAAGGTTACAATGCTTCCAAAAACTACATAATCAACTGCATCATTGATGCGAACATACTGTCGACCTAGGAGAAGTGTCATCACAATGTTAAATGGGTTATCCTAGTGAGTCTTCCTAGGCCCCGGCCCCCATCTCGAGTTATCCTAGTAACCTCTAACGACTTTCGGCCCCTCATATAAACCAATGCGAAATCAGTTATCTTTCGTAGAGACAAGATAACGATCTTGCTATTCCAGGCCTTCTCGTCTCAACCCAAGTCTTTACAAGCCCTTGTGTTCATGAGCGAGGCATAATTATCTTATTAAGTGTTTGATACTACATGATACTCTAATCAGTTAATTAAGTTATCACTGGATTAACTAACTTACAACGAGTTATCCTGGCACCACTTCGTGTGTTGGCCCTCATTACAAGCCACTCCTCTAAGATGACATGTGGAACAACTCAACAACCCAAGGGTACACAAGTGTGACATAAGGGTACCATATTCCTAACCATGACATACAGTCAACACACTCCCATTCATGATAACCGGGGAATAAATTGGTGAAACGCACTACCCAAGGTAATCCAAAGGTTGACTACACAAAATGACAACCCACAAACTTGAAAACCCAACTGGAAGACTTGTCAAATGCTAAGACCCACATTTCCCAAATGGCCATACGAACAACTCAAAAACAAGGAAAGAATCAAATCTACTTTGGGTTCACTAAACCCATCTCCTCACTAGCATTCAGTAATCAATGCATTAAATGAATTGAATTAAATATGCCATTTCGAAATCATTTTATTTCCACGTAGCATTTAAATACATGAAACATTAACCTGTATCCCAACAATTCAGATAAAAGCAAAATCTCATTTTAAAATAAAATATTTATTCCATATCCAATAAAACTCATTTTTCAAAATGTTAATATTAAACATTAATACTATAACTATTGTTTTAAATTTTCTCATAATATTATTAAAAAAATCATAATATTAAACCATTTTATGCATTTCATTATTATAATAATCATAATACTAAGATATAATAATAATTTGAAATATTAAAATATTATAAGAATTATAGTATTAAAATATTATAAATTTTATAATATTAAAATAGAATAACTTATTACTATATATATATATATATATTTCTTTTAAATGTAAAAATAAACCAAGGGCACTGCCTCGATTTGCATGCCAACCCTTAGGGTTGAGTCGCACGACCTCGAGCTTCATGCGTAGGTTAGGGTTGAGTGGAAGAAGGTCAGCCGTGGCTTTTTACCAAGCGACGATGATTTAACATAGGGTGGCCATACGAGGCACCACCACCAAGAGGAGGAGGCACGGGCGGAGACCGCACTGGACGCGGGCGGAGGAGCCAGCGCGGGCTGAAGGCGGAGGTGGGGTTTGCACAGGGCGCGAGCGACGCTGGCAGGGTCGGCCACCCACAGTGGTGGCGCGGGCTGCACAGTCCGTGCGGGCCACGGGGATGCTAGGTGCGCTCCCCCACACCGCTTCCCATGGGGGTGACGGTGGGGTGAGCCCCCAGCCCCCCATGAAAATTGTTAAAATAAAAAATTTCATTAAAATAAGACTGTCATTTTTTTACAGGTTTTATTTTTATAAATAAATAAAAACCAAAAGCCAAAAATAGTCCCTTTTTTAAAATTTCGAATTTTTAAACAAAAATTTGCCAACATAACTTTACTAGATAGAATTTAAGAAAATATATATATAAATGTAAAGAAATATATGCACATATATATATATATAATGCTATATATATATATATACACATAATCTCCATTCCTTCAAGATTGAAACTCAAACAATTTGAAGAACAAATTGATGGCAAAACAGAATAAATAATAATAATTTGCAAACAAGAATTTATTTCCAACTTTGAACAATCTTATTCAAAATTTGAAAGCAAGATTGATCATAGATTTGTTTTGCACACAAACAATAGATTGCAAGTAGTTTTCCATCAACACAATGCCTTGAATCAAAAAAATTCAATTAATACAAGATGAGAACCTGATTTTTTTTTAAGTATGGTGAAGATCCTAATGGTGCTTTGAATCCCTTTTAAGCTCCACATATTCTTTGAGCTTTTTATCCAAACCCAAAAAATTGAACAATCCTCCCTCTTCTCTCCTCAATTTTTCCCCAAAAACTCCATTAACAAGACTTGTGAAGAAAATTCATAATAATGCAATTTTTTTCCAAAAATCCTACAACCACCCTCATAAATTCCAGAAAATAGAATAGGAAATATCTCATTTTTTCAAATTTTTGAATTTTCAAATTTCTAAATTGACTTTTTTTATTCATTTTATTAATTTTCAATTTCAACTCAAATATGCATGCATTTCCAAAATGAATAATGTAAATCATTTCAACACAAATAACTTAATCAATTAATAAAATAAATCTATTGCAAGATTAAATTATTTATTAATTAAATTAAATTATTCACTAAATTAAATCACATTTCTAACATTATTCTAACTTCCTAAAATAAATTGAAACCAAACAAATTGAACAAAATAGAACAACTGGACCACACTATGACCGACGACACATTATGACCAGGGTGATGACTTGACACGGAAATGCTAGCTACTATCTCCCAATCGAATGTCATTGGGCCTTGGACATGCTCGAACCTGTGAAACCAGGTGGAGTCGATGTCCTGTACCTGTCAACCTCCGAACAAAGAATATATCCACATGCAATAATATGTCATAAATAAGGCACACCGTGAAGAGGAATCACGAAATCGCAGGGCACTCGCAAGCGAGTGATGTGATATTGTCCTCTTCACCAAGATAGTAGTACTAACTGACGCATCTAACATAGCAGCATAATCAAAAGCATGAAACATCATAAATTTAAATATCCACTTATGCTAATTCCAAACATGCCATAATAATCACATCAAAATATAGTATCATCACATCAAGATACATCATGATAAAACAGTGATCAACTGTAACCAAGCACAATGTCAAAATACAACACAATACAAAATCATAAAGGGGAAACAACATTGTTCGCACAATAGAGCAAAACGGAGGGGTATTACATCCTCCCCCCCAGGGTCAGGCTTACTCCTAGAAGCCTGCAAACAAATAGGGATAAAGTTCCCTCATTCTAGCTGCATCTTCCCAAGTGGACGACATGTCATCCCTAGGATCCCACTGAATCCTAACCTTATCAATATCTCGCCCTCGAAGGGTGAGCGCTATGTGCTCCATGACGGCCATGGGCTCCAAAGCCAGCTGCCCATCCTCTACCTACAATGTATTCCAATCAAGGACATGAGAAATGTTTGGATGGTACGACCGAAGAACTGAAACATGAAACACATCGTGAATGCGTGAGAGACTGGGCGGTAAAGCAAGATGGTAAGCAACAGGACCAATCTTCTTAAGTATCTTGAAAGGTTCGACAAAGCGAGGTTCCAACTTAGAGCCCTTCCCATAATGGATGGGACTCTTTCACGGACGCACCCGCAAGAAGACTCTATCGCCTACAACAAACTGACGATCCACTCTATGCACATCCCCATACTTCTTCTACCTATCCTGTGTTGCCACCAAGTGCTCTCTAATCCTATCCACCTGTTGCTCCATATCCTGCAGCATCTCAGGACCCAACACTATCTTGTCCTCTAGTCGATCCCAACTCAAGGGGGTACGACACAATCTCCCATACAATGCCTGGAATGGAGGCATACCAATGCAACTCTAAAAAACCATTATTATAGCGAACTCGACCAAATAGAGATAATCCTCCCATCATGTCTGTTGGTCCATCACATACATATGTAGCATATCCTCAATGATCTGATTAACCCTCTCTGTCTGTCCATTTGTCTCTGGGTGATAAGTTGAACTGAAGTTCAACTATGTCCCCATCGCATGCTGCAATGACGTCCAAAGAGCTGAGGTAAACACTGGATCCCTGTCAGAGATAATCTGACGCGGAATACCATGTAGCCTCACTATGTCCTCTATGAACACTCTAGCTATGAATGATGCACTATAGGATGAGTGCATAGGTGAGAAGTGTGCCACCTTCGTCAACCTATCAACTGTCACCATTATCGCATCATGTCATCTTGAAGAGTTGGGTAAACCAACAATGAAATCCAATGAGATTATATCCCACTTCCACTCGGGTACTAAATGCAGTTGCAGGAGCCTTGCTGGATGTTGATGTTCAGCCTTAACTCACTGACACTCTAGACATCATGACACAAAATCTGCGATATCTCGCTTCATCCCTGGCCAAAAGTACAACTGACGTAAATCTGCATGCATCTTCTTCACCCCAGGATGGGTTGAATAAGGTACACGATGTGCCTTAGTCATGACCAAAGTACGAAGACCATCTAAAGGAGGAACGTATATGCGTCCCATGTGTCTCAATAACTCATCTAAATCCAGAGAATATCCTGAATGTCTACCCTCAAGAGGTCTACCTGCCTCTATCACTATCTTGACCTCCTGGTACCAACTATCTGCTGGAAGGGCAAAAAGAATCCGACTCTGTAAGTCCACAACTAGAGTCAACTCGGATATCTCATGTCTCTACCTACTGAGTGCATCCGCTACGACATTCTCCTTCCCCTGGATGACATGCCCAAGGTACTGTACCTCGGAATTGAAGAACTCACACTTTGACAGGTTAGCAAATAATTGATTATCCCATAAGCACTGCAATACCTGCCGCAAATGTTACTCATGCTCTACCATAGTCCTGGAATATATCAGAATGTCATCAAGGAACACAAGGACAAACCTATCTAGGTATGTACGAAATACACCATTCATCAGACTCATGAACACAGAAGGTGCATTCGTCAACCTGAATGGTACTACTGTGAACTCGTAGTGCCCATACCGCGTTCGAAACATTGTCTTATGAATATCAAAGTCAAAGATCCAAAGCTGATGATATCCTAACTTAAGATCAATCTTTGAAAAGATGGTGGCACCCTTGACCTGATCAAATAGATCATCGATCCCAGGAAGCGGATATCGGTTCCTGATGGTCACTTTGTTCAACTGTCGGTAATCAATACATAACTGAAGTGAGCCATCCTTCTTCTTCATGAAGATGACTGGTGCTCCCCATGGTGAAACACTAGGGTGAATGAAGCCCTTCTCTAACAACTCCTCAAGCTGTAAACGAAGCTCTTTCAGCTCCTGGGTAGTCATACGATAGGGAGCTCGAGAGATGGGTTGTGAACCAGGTATAAGATCAATCTTGAAGTCAATATCCCTCTAAGGTGGCATCCCTAGAATCTCGTCTGGAAAGACATTGGAATACTCCTGAAGGATGGGGTGACTATCAAGAGAGACTTTCTCTTCTCCACTACCTAGATCCAAGTCATCCACTGTGACAGCAAACAACTGGCAACCCTAACATACACACCTTCTCAACTGCATAGCTAAGATGGCCCTCAAAGAAATCGGCCTCAGGACTCCCACTATCTCTACCTCTCTACTAGATGCCTCACTACATCAAATCGACTTGCGTCAACAATCCAAGACCGCACTATGTGACTCCAACCAATAAATTCCTATGACGATGTCATAAGAACCCAAAGGAATAACTCGAAGGTCCATTGTAGTCTGAAGAGGTCCAATCTCCAATCTACACTCTGGCACAAGGGAATGCGATGCGACTTTTGCACCTAAAGCTAACTCTACCTACCACCTATTGACTTGCCTTACCGCACCCAGTCTACATCGTGACACGACTGATGAAGAAATGGATTCTGTCGCTCCTGAATCAAATAAAATGGTAACTGGGTTACCTATCAACATACCATATGTCTCAATGACAGTGCCCTGATGCTCTACCTGGCAGTTATCAACCGCTGCAAAAACTTGATGCCCTCTACCTGCATCACCAACTATTGGCTTAGATGTCGCTGGTCCCTGTGAAAATCCAAATGCGCCCCTATTGGGACAGCCTCTAGCCATGTGACCCTACTGACCACATGCAAAACACTCAATGCCTCTGCCATGACCTCTACCCCTAGATGGTGTGCTAGACTGTTGTGCACTACCCCTAAAAGTAGAATGTGAACTCTGTGCTGGCTGCTCGAAGCTGGAGGGTTTTGCATGCCTCCAATTCCTGTCTCCCTATCTTGGCTGGAAACCTTTACGTTTCCCCTACGATACCTGCTACTGCTGCTGACCACCCTGAGATGGCCCCTGCTGAGACCTATGAGGTAAACCTCCCTGAGACCGCCCTCCTCTAGCACTAGATCCTGCCACTGCACTACTGCCAACTGGAACACTCATGTGTCCTCCAAGTGCCATACTCAGATTCTCCTCAATAAGGCCTACTTTCTCTACTGCCACCTCCATGGTCTTGGGTTCAAAAACCCTCACACCATCGCTGAGATGGGCATTTAAGCCCCTGAAAAAATGGTGTACCAACATACTCTCGTCATCACCAATCCCTACATATTGTTTGAGCTCATAAAAACATCGCCTGTACTGCTCAATAGATAATGCCAACTAACGCAGGGCATGGAACTCGTCGCCTCGACACTGACGCCAATGCTGAGATAAGAACCAAGCTCTGAATCTCTCTAAGAAGATCTCCCAAGATGCAGTGTGAATGCCAATATGGAGCTTCTGCTCCTCTAGTCTCCACCAAGTGGATGCAAATCCTCTCAACTACATGATGGCATAATGAGCTCTAGTGTTACTACCATACAGATGCATGGCGAAACACCTATCCAGGTCTATGAGCCAAGTCTCGGCCTCTAACCCAGTACCAGATCCATCATATAATGGAGGGTGTCCCCGAAGTAGGTCCCTCATGTGAGACTCAGACTGGGGTGGAGCTTCCCTTACCACGGGGTTAACTCTAACCTCTACCTGCCTCGGTCCAAGGAATGCCAAAGCCTCCTCTAGTGCTCTACGCGTTGCCTTGATCCCTGTTGGATCCTGCTAACGATTACCAACCCCAGGTGCATTCTGAGATGCTTGTTGTTCCTCTTGATCTAGGATAAGAGGAACTAAAGGAGGAGAGTCATACTGACTCTCACCACGACTACCTATATGACCACGAACACACCCTCTACCTCTTCCGCATCTGGGAGGCATATTCTTGCACAGACACTTCAAGGTATTAGGCAAGATATACAACTCAAACTTAAACAACTAAAAGCTTAATGGTTCCATCATAATCCCAGAGTACCCAGTGTTTAAACCTAGGCTCTAATACCATGTGTAACGCCTCGCCACACAACCCTAGAGGAAGTTGCAAAGAATTACTTAAACGGACTAATTTTTTTTGTTTAAGTACAATTAATAAGTAAGTTCACTAACTATTGCCAACAACCTCTAAGGTTACGAGACAAAGGTTATATAGAACCTCAAGACAAACATAAATAAAACCCATGTCAATGATTTAATTAATGAAATAACACATACATTCCAAGAAGATGATTTTACAACAAGCATAAGAGATAGATTTCAAATTCATTAAACCATTCATTAAACAATAAGGTTACAACGCTCATTCCCCGAATGAGGCAAGTCCAAAGAATACGGTTACAATTACAAATTCCACCTCGAAATAAATGAGGGGTAATAAATTATAAGAACAACTATAATGAAATCAAGCAAGAACTGCAATAGAAACCATGAGCTCTCCAACTGGAAGTCTCATCCACACGAACAAGGAGAAAGAACCCAACAGAGAAAGGTGCATGTTCCACCCAAACAAGTGGAACCCAAAGGTCCACCCCCCGTGGTAGGAGATAGTAACAAGGATTTCTATCCAAGGACGTCTACCTCTAGACAAAGGCTAACACAACCATACTAAAATAAATACAGTAACATCACTAACACAAGGTTACAATGTTTCCAGAAACTACATAATCAACTGCATCACTGATGCGAACATACTGTCGACCTAGGAGAAGTGTCATCACAATGTTACATGGGTTATCCTGGTGAGTCTTCCTAGGCCCCGGCCCCCATCTCGGGTTATCCTAGTAACCTCTAATGACTTCCGGCCCCTCATGTAAACCAATACGGAATCAGTTATCTTTCGTAGAGACAAGATAACGATCTTGCCATTCCAGGCCTTCTCGTCTCAACCCAAGTCTTTACAATCCCTTGTGTTCATGAGCAAGGCATAATTATCTTATTAAGTGTTTGATACTACATGATACTCTAATCAGTTAATTAAGTTATCACTGGATTAACTAACTTACAACGAGTTATCTTGGCACCACTTCGTGTGTCGGCCCTTTTTACAAGCCACTCCTCTAAGACGACACGTGGAACAACTCCATAACCCAAGGGTACACAAGTGCAACATAAGGGTACCACGTTCCTAACCATGACATGCAGTCAACACACTCCCGTTCGTGATAACCGGGGAACAAACTGGTGAAATGCACTACCCAAGGTAATCCAAAGGTTGACTACACAAAACGACAACCCACAAACTTGAAAACCCAACTGGAAGACTTGTCAAATGCTAAGACCCACATTTCTCGAATGGCCATACGAACAGCTCAAAAACAAGGAAAGAATCAAATCTACTTTGGGTTCACTAAACCCATCTCCTCACTAGCATTCAGTAATCAATGCATTAAATGAACTGAATTAAATATGCCATTTCAAAATCATTTTATTTCCACATAGCATTTAAATACATGAAACATTAACCCGTATCCCAACAGTTCAGATAAAAGCAAAATCTCATTTTAAAATAATATTTATTCCATATCCAATAAAACTCATTTTTCAAAATGTTAATATTAAACATTAATACTATAACTATTGTTTTAAATTTTCTCATAATATTATAAAAAAAATCATAATATTAAACCATTTTATGCATTTCAATATTATAATAATCATAATACTAAGATATAATAATAATTTGAAATATTAAAATATTATAAGAATTATAATATTAAAATATTATAAATTTTATAATATTAAAATAGAATAACTTATTACTATATATATATATATATATTAAATGTAAAAGTAAACCAAGGGCACTGCCTCGGTTCACGCACCAACCCTTAGGGTTGAGTCACGTGACCTCGGGCTTCGTGCGTAGGTTAGGGTTGAGCGGAAGAAGGTCAGCCAAGGCTTTTTACTAGGCGGCGACGATTTAACACAGGGCGGCCGCAGGAGGCGGCGCCGTCGGGAGGAGGAGGCACGGGCGGAGACCATGCTGGGTGTAGGTGGAGACCGTGCTGGGCGTGGGCAAAGGAGCCGGCGCGGGCTGAAGGCAGAGGCAGGGTTTGCACAAGGCACGGGCGGCACTGGCAGCATCGACCACCCACAGTGTTGGTACAGGCTGCACAGTCCGCACGGGCCGCGGGGATGCTGGGTGCACTCCCCCACGCCGCTTCCCATGGGGGCGGCGATGGGGTGAGCCCCCAGCCCCCCAAGAAAATTATTAAAATAAAAAATTTCATTAAAATAAGACTATCATTTTTTACAAGTTTTATTTTTAAAAATAAATAAAAACCAGAAGCCAAAAATAGTCCCTTTTTTTAAATTTCAAATTTTTAAACAAAATTTTGCCAGCATAACTTTACTAAATAGAATTGTTAAAATATATATATAAATGTAAAGAAATATATGCACATATATATACACACAATCTCCATTCCTTCAAGATTGAAAATCAAATAATTTGAAGAACAAATTGATGGCAAAACAGAAAAAATAATAATAATTTGCAAATAAGAATTTATTTCCAACTTTGAACAATCTTATTCAAAATTTGAAAGCAAGATTTCTCACAGATTTGTTTTGCACACAAACAATAGATTGCAAGTAGTTTTCCCATCAACACAATGCCTTGAATAAAAAAAAATCAATTAATACAAGATGAGAACCTGATTTTTTTTTAAGTATGGTGAAGATCCTGATGGTGCTTTGAATCCCTTTTAAGCTCCATAGATTCTTTGAGCTTTTTATCCAAACCCACAAAATTGAACAATCCTCCCACTTCTCTCTTCAATTTTTCCCCAGAAGCTCCATTAACAAGACTTGTGAAGAAAATTCATAATAATGCAATTTTTTTCCAAAAATCATACAACCACCCTCATAAATTCTAGAAAACAGAATAGGAAATATCTCATTTTTTCAAATTTTTGAATTTTCAAATTTCTAAATTGACTTTTTTTATTCATTTTATTAATTTTCAATTTCAACTCAAATATGCATGCATTTCCAAAATGAATAATGTAAATCATTTCAACACAAATAACTTAATCAATTAATAAAATAAATCTACTGCAAGATTAAATTATTTATTAATTAAATTAAATTACTCACTAAATTAAATCACATTTCTAACATTATTCTAACTTCCTAAAATAAATTGAAACCAAACAAATTGAACAAAATAGAACAACTGGACCACACTAT
The DNA here is from genome assembly GCA_007115665.2 of Sequoiadendron giganteum. Classification (NCBI taxonomy): domain Eukaryota; kingdom Viridiplantae; phylum Streptophyta; class Pinopsida; order Cupressales; family Cupressaceae; genus Sequoiadendron; species Sequoiadendron giganteum. The sequence continues at coordinate 427,352,108 of CM021102.1, read as the reverse complement.
GACCGACGACACACTATGACCAGGGTGACGACTTGGCACATAAATCCTAGCTACTATCTCCCAATCGAATGTCATTGGGCCTTGGACACGCTTGAACCTGTGAAACCAGGTGGAGTCGATGTCTTGTACCTGTCAACCTGCGAACAAAGAATATATCCACATGCAATAATATGTCATAAATAAGGCACATCGTGAAGAGGAATCACGAAATCACAGGGCACTCGCAAGTGAGTGATGCGATACCATCCTCTTCACCAAGATAGTAGTACTAACTGACGCATCTAACATAGCAACATAATCGAAAGCATGAAACATCATAAATTTAAATATCCACTTATGCTAATTCCAAACATGTAATAATCACATCAAAATATAGTATCATCACATCAAGATACATCACGATAAAATAGTGGTCAAGTGTAACCAAGTACAATGTCAAAATACAACACAATACAAAAGCATAAAGGGGAAACAACATTGTTCGCACAATAGAGCAAAACGGAGGGGTATTACATCATTACAATTAATGATAATTTTAGAATTTTATCAATAATTTCAAGTAAGATAAGCTAGTTTTGGGTGTTACAACCCATCTTGTTTATTTTCTATTACCTAACTAGTATAGAATACATAGTGAAAAACATATTTTTTTGTGTCCATTTTTGTAAGATATTAAAGGAGTATATGCTACAATTCATGTCAAAACCCTAGTTTTTTATAAGAAAGGTCTCATGCAATCATGTCTATAATTCAAAAAATGGTACAAATTAGCAAGTAAATCTTCAAAGTCTTGAAAATAGCTCAAGAAAGTCTATATATAGTATAATATATTAGTCACATAATTATTAAAACCAGCCAAGAAAATGATATCATCATAAATTTAATTGAAGTGGGGATGAATAATTCTAAAAATTTAAAATCCTTTAGTGTACATGTCCAAGGAAGACCCAACAATAGTATATACATTATTAAATAGGCTCAAAGCAACTAAATATCAGGTATGGACCATGGAGTTTGATGGCTTAAATTTAAATCAAGGTAGTGGTGCTAGCATAATACTTGTTAATCTAATGTAGAAGCAATTCTTAGCAACTTTTAGACTCCAATTTGCATGCACTAATAACACTATTGAGAATGAATCTCTTATTCAAACATTCTTATTTTCCTACAAGAGGAAGTTGAAACATTCATAAATATTAGGAGGTTATAAATGAATTATTAAATAGGTAAGAAATTAGTATGCATGTAGTGATAAAATATTGGCAAGATATTGCAATAGGGCATGTGATTCGATAGAAGATTGTGAAATATTCAACAAAAGGCTTATCTTATGAATGACGAATTATACAATTGATGTAGTAATAATGGTTACAAGTACATTACAACCATTTACAAAATTGAGGTTAAAGAATTTTTTAGTTGAGTTGTTCCCTATTTCATCAATTAAAAATAATGTTCATAACTTCTAGTTATTCAAAGATGACAAGCAAATTATAGATTTAATCACAAGTATAAGTGTTTTCAAGTCACAAATCATTGATGGGTTGGATAGAGATGAATTTGAAGTGAATGGATAAGGGGTTCTCAACTTGAAAATGAATAATATACCCAAAGGGATGGTTTCACTTAAGAGATTATTTGATGTAGATCAGATCAGTCAAGAGAAAATATATTCTAGTTGAGAAGGTGGCATGTTTGAGCCTTATAATCTAGGTAGTAACTATGAAACAAAGAATGTTCTTGTGAAAAAAATATGCAAATCAAAAAAAATTAGGCATAAAAAAATCACAAGGATTATCATGAATTCATTGCATGGAGTTATTAATACTTGAAGTTATATGACACATCTATCATGACTCATATATTTCCATCAAATCCTAATGAGAAATCTCTTAGGCAAAGACAAAAGATCACTAGATGCATTGCTTGAACCATTAATTTTTAAATAGATGAAAAAGTTACTTTTAAGTAGGATCATTTTTTGATAATACACTCTATGTTTGTTGCAAATCTCATCCAATTTAGAAAGAAGAATGGTGAGATTAAACTATTTGAAAAAATTCAAAATTTAAATATAGATTCAAAAACTAATAATTATCCTTTTTCTTCATTGGATGAGGTATTAAAATTTGTGAAAGGTTAACAAATTATCTTTTTTAGATGGATATTGAGGGTAAAACCAAGTTATGGTGAACTATAAAGATTGAATTTAAATTTCATTCACAGAATAGGGCACCTGTGCTGGGAATCAAGGTGTCTCAACCTTGGCAATTCCTAAGGTATTTATTTAGTCTTATTTTACATTTTCCCATGGATAAATATCATTTATGTTATTAAATATTTGTGCTCCATCAAAATGTGCATGATATTTTGAGTTGACACTTTTTCCACGTGTCAGTGCCTTGAAAAATAAGTTAGTTGTCAAAAGATTCCCATTTAGTGGTCTAACATGGAAATCATATTTTTAAGGATGTTATGACGAATTCTATGACAATTGTAAGGGCTAAAATAGGGGATATCATTTTGTATGTGAGAATCATTTATGGCATACATAAGAGAATCTTTGCGTAAGCTATTGATGGTCTATGATGCATGTCAGAGAATATCCAATTTTTTAGGGATTCTCATAATGACAACTTGTAAGAGGGTGTTTTGATTAAAAGGGGAAAACAAGTTTTGAAGGGGCCTCGAAACCCTTTACAACATTAGGTCCACAAAATGTTGCATGAAAGGATATGCTAAAAAACTACCAACAACAACCCATCAGCCAAAAAACACAACAGAGCAAGTGTTGATCTAAAAATAAGACAAGAAGCTACCATTAGCACCTAACAGCCACAAAATAAAAAAATAACCTAAAAGAAACCTACACCCAGTAGGAAACAGAAAGAAACAAAGAAAAATACTAATCCAGGCCACTCAGAGTGTTGGCCACCTCCATTTGCTAGTTCCTATGATTTTCAACCATATCTAGTGGCTCCTTCTCTACATCAAATAATTTCTTCCAATCAGTCGACCCTCTAACAACAGGTCCTTTTTTCATCATCCCTAGCGGCTTTCTTAAATTTTCCCTTTGTCGCGCAGTCTTTCTCCATAAGCTTAGAGAAGTAAACATGATCCTCTTTGAGCTCACTATTTTTTCTGAAAAGAACTTCCAAAGAGTCTACATTATTCTTTACAAAGATATGACACACCTACAGAAGTTTTTTGATACCTGCATTTATACCTAAAACCTTGGCTTCTAGAGCAGAAAATATTTCATCACAAAGAGATTTAAAGTCATGATATGAACCTTCAAGATCCACCATTATATCAATAAGAATGTCTGACACTGAACCTTTTGGAACATTCTTCAAATTTTTCTTTAAACCTCTGATTTTAATGTTAATCTTATTGAACTCCTGCAGAGTTCACTTGGCTAATTTAAAGGTACTCATTGCCATAACTCCAGCCATATCCAACAAATTATACATGGAGGTAGCATCATCATCAAGATAAGAAAATTCCTTAGATAGAGGATCTACCTTCACAGGATCATGTTTGGCTTCTTTCTTTTTCGCATCCTCCTCCTCGGGCAAGTCCTATGGAGGAGAATCCATAATGGTCACCATCTTTTCACCAGAATTTTTGTCCCCACCAGCCTCATTGGGGTCCTTGGTCAGAAATCCCAAGGCCTTGTTCTTCAGGTTAGCAATACGCATTGACAACCTCCTCGATTTGTCGACCACACCCACATCTTTTTCCTGTGTTATGTCATGTAAGAGACCATGTTTAGCATGTAAGGGTCATATGGATTTTTACCATGGTATTTCAAAACCTTTTGGCCCATGGTTTCATGTAAGAGACCATGTTTAGCATGTAAGGGTCATATAGATTTTTACCATGGTATTTTAGAACCTTTTGACCCATGGTAATATTTTATGGTGGTATTTTGAGACCCCATGAGTCTATATATTGAGGGTTTGAGATGGAGACATTATGCGATGTTTTATAGGTACACTAATTTTGTTGAATTGGAGTCAAGATTGAGGAAGTTCTATGTATTGTAATCTCTTTGAAGAATAATACAAAATTTTCCTTTTTTCTTGGTGGATTTTTTTACCTGAAAGGGTTTTATCCATGTAAATCCTTATGCTATGTGTATGGATCTTGAGTTATGTGATTTATTTATAGTCAAAATAATTTCTCCACTAATTTCTACAAGTTTATATTTCATATTTTCAAGTTAAATTAGATTTCCATATTGTAGTGGTTGCCTTCATTTCTAACAACCTGCATATAAAAATATGTTATTTGGTATGATCAATGTAGGAGCTATGTTTTAATATGCCATGGAGATAATATTCAAGGATCTTGTTGAAAAATACAATTATTCACATGGATGATTTGACCATGTTTTATAAGAAAATATTTGATCACTTGTCATAGTTGAGGAAGGTATTGTATTGAGGTAGAGAGCATGGAATCTCCATGAAGCCAAAAAAGTGCATATTTGGAGTCATTAAAGGCAATTTTCTTGGCGATGTTATTTTTGAGAGAGGTATATCTATTGATCTAGAAAGAGTGAATAAAATTATAAAATTCCCACTACCATGTACCAAGATGGAGCTAAAATAATTCTTTGATAAGATCAATTTTGTTCACAAATTTTCAATAAGATTTGATAATATTTTTAGTGCATTGAATGCCATGTTGAAAAAGGATTCAAAAATTCAAAGGAATGATAAAGTACAAGAGGTATTTTCAAAAATTAGAAAGCCAATTACAAATTCTCTTTTGTTGATTAGTGTTGGGGTGATCCCACAATAGTGGTTTACAATTTTTGGCCAAACTGGACACTGAAATTATTATTTTTAACTAAATCTTCACATTCGGGCACCTATAGCGGCTAAACCGTGAGGAATTTGAAGATGATGAAAGCTAGAGTCTTGTCAAATTTTGTCTGTAGATTCTAAAAATATTTTTTCAAAATTTTTGGAATCAGATTGGACTTCTTTTTCCATCTCCCATGAAAACTAGTTTTTTTTCAAAAAATAGCATTTTTAAAAAGTGATGCACACCGTATAACACATAACTTTTTTTCCATGAAGGATCAAATTCTAATTCTTTTGAATTTAGATTTTTAACTCCGATATCTAGTGCTTCCACTTGGTTAGATAGTTTTTTATTGAATATTTTTTCTTTAATCAAGTTTCGAAGTCAAACCAATTACAATTCAGACATAGTGCGGCCATATAACGCATAACTTTTTTTGTATATATCGAAATTCAATTTATTTTTTTGTTGGATCAAGGGCTTCAATATCTGGTGTGCTCATATTTTTCAAAAAAAAAAATTGATAATCTGCTATTTTTCCACATGTGCAGAACAGAGACCTTCATTTTCAATGAAAAACCTATGTTTAATAAAACTAAAAAAACAAATACATAATAAAACCAAAACATATTAAAATTATATTCGTTGGATAGATCGTTTTGAGGACTACCTGATTCTAGTTGGGTTTGTGAAGATTCCTCCATTTTCATCCTCAACTCGAGCTTTGAAGTGCCAAAATTTAGGTTTTTTTTTGTGTCTCAAGGGTGGATGAGGGATAAGGGGGGTTCGAGCGACCCCTTTCCCATGCATTTTTTTTTTGTTTTTTGGTGGCCAAGATTCAAAGGGGTTCGCTCGAACCCTGGTTCACTTGAACCCCTTATGGGTTCATTCGAACCAGTAGGTTAGTACGAACCCCCAAAATCACATTTCTTACCTTGGGGTCATTTTTTGTGAGTTTTCCTTCCTCACTTGAATTGTAAACCACTATTGTGGCTTCACCCATTGGTTAGTCTTCATTAGATGCAACCCTTCTCCATTTATTATTTTTCCTCAAAACGTTCATGTGCTACTATTTTAACACAATATAAAGAGGAAGGAGAAGAGAGATTGATCATATACATTATTTCACCCTTTAATCTAATGTAAAAGGGGTATCTTAACATTGATAAATATAATTATTTGAGAATATAGGTTGCATGCATTGTAGATGCTAAGATGACATGAGTAAACTTGGTCAAGAAGTTTATATAATCTAAGGTCATTCTTAGAAGTACTAAGATTCTCTTATGTATACATAAGAAAAATCTAGAAGATTTTTGGGAAAATCACTTAGATTATTTGGAAGTCAGGAGAAGAGAGTAATATAGATTAAATACATAACAATTGAAAACGTATAATATTTTAAATGTTCCAAGAGTAGTAAATGGTGATGGGAATGTGGTTCAAGACCCTTCTCATGTGTGGGAGAAAATTTCTATTAAATCATTCACTAATTTTGATTAGAGTAAGAAAGAGTATAAGTATGTTGAGGAAAGGACAAGGAAGGTATTTAGTAGGAGTAGATAATGGTTCTACATGATGAATAAAAATCTTAAAATAATAGTGCAAGCATATTCAAAGTAAAAAGAGAATGAAGATAAAGTGGAGGAAGAAGAAGAACCCACTTGGACACTTTTACCCAATCTCCAAAGTCCCTTCCTCATCCTCTCCTTACAAATTTAGTTCCACTTCCTTCTCGTAATAAGTATACATTGGTAGGTTCACCAAAGGATTCCCCACAAAAGACCTTGATGCACTATCTCAGAATAACTCTCTCTCCATAGAGAACTTTCAATCCACCAATTTAAAAAATGCATACCCCTTCTCCTAGGAAAATCTTTACCTCTCCACCAAGAACATCCACTCCTCCTAGCCTACCTATGAACTAGGATGCATAAGAGGAAACTCAACTATAGCAATATAAGGGTATTCAAAAAGAATAAAATTAATAGAAATAATAAGAGGGTACTCAACAAGAGTAAAATTAATAGAAACAATAAGAGGGTACTCAACAAGAGGACACAAAATAGAATGATGGATCAACCACTACAAGAATGAATTAGTGGTTAAATTAGATAATTCAAAAGAGAAAAATGAAACATGTTTTGGATAAATTTAATCTTGGAGTTCAATATATCTAAAACCTCCTCTAAAAGGATCCAAAGTAATGTAAACTGTAACTATAGATGCACAAGGAGTTTGACATGCACATATTGTTACTAATTTTTTTTTATGTTCTTAAGGCATATTTACAAGAATTTGATGTTATATTCATTATTGTTTCACTTGGAAAATCATTCTTAGAATAATTAAAACAAATAAATAATTAATCTATTGACTAGATAATATAAAAAAATGATAAGAATAGGGAAACCAAATAGGAATTGAAGGACAATGTGACACATATCATTTCCTATATTAAGCATTTGGTTGGTCATGTCAATTCATTTGTCATAGCTTCATCTCCTTAATTTATATAAGAAAAAAAAAGTAAATACCTATAATTAAGGAATATGGGGATATTACAACAACTATGTGTGCATGGAATGATGATCTTACATTTGTGCATAGGATAATAGAGGAAGTGATATTTGAATGTGATACATTTATTAAGGGGAAAGATACCATTAAAATGCTAGAGAATAATTTTGATGAGAATTTATTTTTTATTGAAATTGATTATCCATATGTTTTTTACTAAGGTGGGTAAAGGAAGGGCCCTAACCCTTGCACAAAAAAGTAGACTAGTGTTGCAATTAAAAACAACCAACAAACTAGCAACAACTAGTCAACAAAATATAATAATTGAGGAAACAAGGAAACAACAACCAAAAAACCTAATCTGAAGCAACATCAAAGAACTAAGTTAATAACAACACAATCAAAGAAAAACTTGAAAAAAACAGGAAACACTAATAAAGAGTATTAAAGTCAACAACCATTAGGTCTAGGATTTATTTCCATTTAGGAGCACTTTGAGGACCTTTCTTCTTCTCCTTCTTTAGGACATCATCTGACCCCTCCATCTTTTTCTTTTTCTTCCTTTCAAGTTTGGTCATAACCACCACCACTCCCACCACAATTCTCCTCATCAAAGCATCAATATTTTTTAATGTTTTACTCAAATCTTGCTCTACGGTGATAATTTTTTATTGATAGAAGGCCAAAGAATATTTTAGAATATCCCATTTCTCTTTGCAACTAGGATAATCAAAAAACTCCTATGAATTTTCAAATCTTTCTACCCTAACCTACAAATATTCAATTTCAACCATATACATATGTATATTTTGATCTCTATTGGCGATGTCTTCATTCTTTTCTTTTTCCTCAATAGCCTATTTATCATCTTCCTCATATATTATGATGTTATTTAAACCTATAAGGGCCTCTGCATATTCTAGGAGCATAAGGGGAATGAGAAAGAGAATTGTCATGGGTAAAGCTCAGTTTTTCATCAAAGTACTCATACTTACTAGACAAAGAGTCTCCCAAGCCCTCCTCAATATCAACTCTTTGAGTGGGAGTATTAAGAAACATATATTTTTTAGCCCCTTCCAAGATACTAGAAATCTTGGAAAATCTACATCCCCCTGAATAAGTAGCAACCTCCCCTTTGGTTTTTTCCTCATTTGAAATATCAATTATAGGGCTAGGAGGATTAGTCAAAACAAGAGTCTTACAAATATTACTTGTGGATAATTTACCTTTAGTATCCCAGACAATATTCTTACTTTCAGGGAGAGGGGGAACAACAAAATTCCCTTTGTCTAGAAGGGATAACAATATATTTTTCTATTTTGACTCCTCAACAGTGGAATTCTTGATTTCAACTTTTTAATTTTTTTTCTTCTCGGAGGTAAGGGTAAGAGTAGAAACCCTTATCTTAACACCTTTAGCATGGGAGGTATATGGGGTAACTTCAATGAAAGAAATATAATTTTCCCTTTCATCCTTGGGAGAAGGGTTAGGGTTTTTCCTAGGGATATCCAGAGGGTCGGGAGTAAGTATTAGTAGGGGTGGCATTAAGACTAAAATTTTACATCATAAACATCAGCCCTTGGTGGAGGGATGGGTAAGCACCTTCCTCTATGCATTTCTCCAAAGAATAAAAAAGAAAGAATTGGAAAATAATAAAGTGCTTGTGCCTTAGTTGATTCAACAATGGGAAATAATAACCATGCATAATAGTAAAATGACCCTCCAAAGAAGTACTTAATCATATGGTAACTTACCATCCCCACAGAGCAGACAGGTCTTCATAGTTAAACCCATTTTGATTTTATTTCAGCTCCTCTCCCTCTTCTAGGAGCCCGTCAATATATTCTTGGTAGGCATTTTGACTAAGGTGGGGCACCTTATCTCCCTCATAGCTCAAACTCATAAATTACGAAATGATCTCCTTTGTGACTTCAATTTTGATGCTACCAAATTGAACATGACCGGCATGCCAACTATTAAAAATTTGAGTTGTAAGGTCATCATCACATGCTTTCATATCCTTGAAGAAAAATTTTAAATCCCCACTCTCAAATATCACCTAGAGTTTAAAATTCTTATTCAAAGAGAAAAGGATGGTGGGTTCAACACATAGTCTCAGGCCACCTATTTTAGTGGACCTTTCTCCCCAAATACTCACTCTAAAGAGAATCATACACAATAGAAAGGAGACCAAAAATAAGCTAACATAAGCACAAGTATTACCGCACATAAGAGAGACATTGGAAATTAGAGAATTAAAATTTATTTTAAAATCTACTGTAAGAATATAAATAATAAAAATTATAGAAGTGAGAGACATTATCGAAAAGATCTAGAAATTGTAATAATTAATACATCCTTGCACATAATATTTAGAATGACTAAAGGTTTTAATTAAAACACACCCTTTCTGAAAACTCTCATTTAACTTGCTTGTATAACTAGACATCATTAAACTTTTTATCCCAATTTGATGCCAATTTTTAAGAATGATAATTATTATATGTTCAATGTATTCAATCTCCATTAGATTATTCATTATTTTGGATAATATTTTTCCCACTTGTTGCAAGAATGGATAGGAAAGAAAATATTAATTAAAGGGATTTTAATGTGTGTATTATTGTCCACCTCATTCAAATGATAATCCTGGGGTAGAAATTTAATCATAAAGGGGAGACTAGCATACTTCAAACAATTTTAACATTTCTAACACCAATATCTAATCCTGAAATTTATATTAATCATTATCATCAACTCACCTTGTATAATTGCAGTTATGTTGATCCTTAAACAAGAGATATTTTATTTGCAACAAGAGGTTTTCATCAAACAATCAGTGCTTCCAGTAGTTACATTGGAGGCCTAAATTAGAAAGGGCATCCACTAATTATTTTCCTTCTCTAAAGGTATGAAAGATATTTAGATGGGAGAAGTTAGGTAACAGTGATCTACCTAATTTTTCAAGGGATTGAGAATTTCTTAAGAAAATTAATGTCTAGCTCAAAGCCTCCTTCTATTTCAATTTTATAGAAACCTTTTGTAAGGAAATATCGGTGCGGAAACGCCTTCCAAATGTAAAAATCTCGGGAAAGAAGTGCAAAAAATTTCACTTAATTTGAATTAGAGTCATTAAGATACACAATAGAAGAACAAAAGAATAGAAAATTTAACATACATAATTGAACACCAAATTTATGTGGGAAAACCCTTCACAAGAGAAAAACCCACACACCAAGTAAAGCCACTTTGTATTACAGTAAACCAATTACATATAGAGTTATAGACTCCACCCTTAGGTGTTAACTCACAATAGCATTACAAATCCCTGATCAACCTCATATATAAATTCTTATTACAATTGTTCTCTCACATTGTTATAATGCTCGTAAGCATACAATGTAGAACATCAATCAACCGAACCCCAATCAATCAACACCCAACTCATTACAGATTGTTTCAATATATATTCAACATCCAACCATGGTCAATTCAATTCCAGGAAACCAACCGTTTAGTTCCCAACTATCATTAACCATTTCAAGCCATCGAAGATACTCTTTTCTTCACTCTCTAAAATTAGAAAGTCTCTTTGATGTCCTAATCATCCTATCGATCCAATCTGCCAAATAACCTTCAATAGCTAGTAGCCAACCATCACTTTCCACCTCAACATCAATTGGGTCCCACCAAGACGCTTTTCACAACTTACCGAGTCAACCATCACTATATCAAGGGGACACCAATTCATCTCCCACCGATATAAGGAAGTCACACTGATAAAGCCTATCATCTTGTCATATTTGGTTGCTAAGTTGAAGGTTTCCAAAACATCACAACCTACGACATGAGGTTCAAGATTTAGGTGTTTTTGTGATCTTGTGATCTCGTCATAGCTATTAGGTCATCGGGGAGACTTGGGATAGAGTCCCACTGACGAAGCCAAGTCACACCGATGAGATTCACCAATAGCTCATCACAACCCATCAATCTATCAGGGAGACTCAAGGCAAAGTCCCACCGATAACACAATGTCACGCTGAAATAGTCACATTGGTGTATCGAGGAGACAACTTAGAAAGTCCTACCAAAGTGACCAACTCTCGCCAATAGAACATACCATGCTGAATAGAATGTCATCAGTCCACCGATGGGATTGAGAAAAAGGTCCCACTGATAAATATTTGTCTAGTTGATAGAGAAACAAACCCAACTATTGTAGGAAGTCAATCAAGCCAATAAATCTGAGGCACCTTTTCCAACATGCTCCTACTTGATGAAGGACTTATTGGCTTCTTCCAAACTTGAAGTTATTGAGTATCATAGGCCCCAAGGCCCATCAAATTGGCACACCACCTGTACTTGTATGTTCCCACATGCTTTGTCAATGCATCAGCAAAATTCTCCAAAGTATCCACTTTTTCAAGATTAACCTTTCCATCCTCCATCATACCATGAACGAAATGATACCGAACATCAATATGCTTCGTCCTGACATGGAAAGTGGGATGTTTCACCCAAAAAATAGCACTCTGACTCTCACAACAAATTGTAATCTATCGTGCATTAAACCCAACATCAGAACACAAACATTTAAGCCAAATGGATTCCTTACAGGCATGTGTTGTTGCCATGTACTTTTCTTCAGTAGTAGATAAATTGATTACAGTTTGTCGCTTGCTCATCCAACTAACTGTACCATCGAATAACATGAAGATGTATCCACTATTGGATCTTCTACTATTAATGTCCCTTGCCCAATCAAAAACCACATACCCACGAATGTTAATAGATCTTTTTGATCCAACTGATTTTCCATGATAACACAAATCATACTCTGAAGTACCCTTCAAATATCTAAAAACTCTCTTCACAGCATCCCAATGTGGTCTTCTTGGATTAGCCATAAATCGACTAAGTACTCCCACTACTTGGGCAATGTTTGGCTTGGTATAAACTATTGCATACATCAAACTTCCAACTACACTTCCATAAGCCACTTTGGTCATGTCTTCCATCTTAGTAGGAGAATTCAGACAATCTTCAATAGATAGTTGCATTCCCTACAACATTGGAACAACTAATTGATTGCAATCTGTCATACTAAATCTCTCAAGGATAGAACTAATATACTTGCTCTAGCTGAGCCAAATCTTTCTACTTCCCCTATCCCTTTTGATTTCCATACCCATAATATACCTTGTTGCACCTAAATCTTTCATTTCAAACCGTGCTGACAACTGAGATTTTAAAATAGAAATCCTACCCTTACTATTCCCAAAGAATAACATATCATCTACATACAAATCAATAACAAGTAAAAGATCATTCTCAATTTTATAGTACAAACAATGATCATATTTTGACCTCATGAATCCCAATGACAACACAAAAGTGTCAAACTTTTGGTACCGCATTCTAGGTGATTGCTTTAAACCATACAAAGATTTATTTAGCTTGTAGACCAGAATTTCTTTACCTTTTTCAACAAAGTGCTCAGGATGGGACATATAAACTTCTTCTTCCAGATCTCCATGAAGAAATGTTTTTTTCACATCCATCTGTTCAACCTCTAAGTCATATGTAGCTGCAAGTGAGAACATAAATTTGATAGATGCCAGCTTAGCTACAGGAGAAAATATTTCTCCATAATCAATTCCCCACACCTAGGAATAACCTTTCACGGCCAACCTATATTTATACTTCTCCACACTACCATCCAAACCAATTTTCTTCTTGAATACCCATTTATAGCCAATAGGCTTTCGACCTTCAAGTAAAGGTACCAAATCCTAGGTTTCATTCCTTTTCAATGATGCCATTTCCTCATTCATGGCTTCCAGCCAAGAATCTGAATCAGAGATATTAATAGCCTCCTTTACAGCCCTAGGCTCATCGGTGCTAGTAATCAAAGCATAGGCACAACTCGAATCCAATAAGGAATAGCCATACCTTTAAGGTTGTCACTTCTCTCATGTAGACCTCCTCACAAGCTAAGGCTAAGGTTATGATTATCCTTCCTATTCAGAAATCCCAAAGCTACTAGAGCTCTCCTCAATTTTAGGTACACTTTGAATTCATAGTTCCTCTTTATCTAGAGTCGGAGGAATTTCAACTACATCATCCTTCTTTTCTTTTTCTTCTATCTCTGACTTCAGATCAACTGTAGAAGGTTTCAGTTCCCGAAATATTACACTTCCTGATGTACACAACCTTCTCAATAGCTGGATTCCAAAGCTTGTATCCTTTCACACCAATGTCATAGCCAATGAAGATACATTTTACAGCTTTTTTTTCCAACTTAGATAATTTTCATTCGACATGTATGCATATGCCTCACAGCCAAAGACAAAAATAAGTCTCAAAGAGGGTTTCTTACCAGACCATCCTTCCATAGGCATTTTTTCAACAAGAGACAAACTAGGTGAACGATTAACCAAGTAACATGTTGTAGCCATAGCCTCAACCCAGAACTCCTTCTCTAGACTAGCATTGCTCAACATACTTCTCGCTCTTTCCATCAACATCATGTTTAACCTCTCAGCAACTCCAATCTGTTGTGGAGTGTAAGGTGTAGTTTTATTCCTTTTAATCCCATGGTCTTTGTAATACCTTTCAAAATATGTAGAACAAAAATTCACCGCCATTATCCAACCTTAAGCATTTATTTTTCCTCCCAATCTGATTTTCTACCAAGTTTTTAAACTCTTTAAACTGACTAAACACTTCTGATTTACTTTTAAGTAAGTATACAAATTTCCTTCTCAAATAATCATCAATAAAAGAAACATAATATTTAGACTTCGATAATGAAGGAACGTTTATTGGACCAAATACATCAAAATGAACATAATCCAGTATGCCAGAAGATCTATGAGGACTTGAGTAAAATGAAACACCGTGTTTATTTCTATAAATGAAATGTTCACAAAAATCAAACTCAAGGTTACAATCATCAAGCCCTTCTACCAGGTTTTTATTTTTCAAAGCTTTTAAGCCTTTTTCTCTTATGTGATTGATTTTATGATGCCACAACATGGTTTTCTCTACTAGGAGTTTTACCTCCAAAGAGTTTGTACCTAGAGGAACTTTGTTCTCCTTCTCTTTACAAGCATCCTTGCTTGATTTTGTAGAGACACTATTTCATTCAATAGCTTGTGTGTTCAGCTTGTGCAAAATTCCAATACGTGCACCCCTGGTAAGCACCATCGAGCCTCTAGTCATCTTACAACCACCACTCGAGAATGAAACTTGCATGCCAATATCATTCAGGTTGCTAATAGAAAGAAAATTATGAGCCAAACCTAGTATGTGCATTATGCCATAAATTCCTTTTATTCTTCCATCAGGAAATTGAATTCTGACTCTTCCACAGCCAAAAATTTCAAGAGATGAATCACTTGCCAGGTACACCTTTCCACCAACATACTTTTCATACTTTGTGAACCAATCTCTATGAGATGTCATGAGAAAATATGTGTCTGATTCAATAAGCCATACATCATTTGATGCTTGAGTTTCCAAGGCTGCAATGAAGGCATCTGAATCACTCTAAGAAGAATCATTATCCGAAGAGTTATTGTTCTTCTTCTTCTTTTTCTTCTCTTTATAATCCTTCCGGATATGACCAGTCTGCCCACAATTCCAGCATTTCACCTTGGACTTCTTTCCAGGAGACTTTTATCTCCCTTCGAATTTGGATTTAGACTTCTTTTCTTTATTCTTTCCTCTCTCTTTTGATCTACCCTGACTAGCAAGGGCATCCTTGGCCATCTCAAAAGATTTCCTCTGCATTTCTTTTGATAGCAACAAAGCAACCACATCTTTCATCTTGAAATTGGTTGTTGTACTTCCAATATCCATCACTAGATGATCCCATGTGTTAGGTAAGGAACATAACAAAAGCATACAATGATCCTCCTCCTCTATCTTCACACCCATAGAGGCCTACTGAGCAACAATCATATTAAATGAATGCATATGGTACACTATAGATGCTCCTTCTTCCATCTTCAAGGAGTATAAATTCTTAGGAATAACTTATTCACTAGAGACTTTCCCTGATAAATATCACCAAGTTTCTTCCATAAAGAACATGTATTCTTCTCCCCATGGATGTTCAGGAGAACAAAATTAGCCAAAAAAAGTCTTATCATCCCTTTGGCTTTTCTATCTATGAGGTCCCAATCTTCTTGCTTCATACTTGATGGTTTTGTTCCCATAACAACAATCCAAAGATCTTTATCCACCAACAGGTCTTCCATTTTGAGTTTCCACAACTCAAAATTTCTACCATTGAACTTTTCAATTTCTACTCTTCTTGATGTGCTTGTCATCCCAATCTATAACCAAGACAATCAATTATTTTTGCAAGACTCCCATTGAATAGAATAAGCACAAAAAACCAGCCCTACCCACAAGGATAACACAACTGGCCAGGATTTGATACCACTTGTAAGGAAAGCTCAGTGCGGAAACACCTTCCAAATGCAAAACTCTCGGGAAAGAAGTGCAAAAAAAAATCACTTAATTCAAATTACAGCCATTAAGATGCACAACAACAAAACAAAAGAATAGACAATTTAACACATGCAAAATTAAACACTAGATTTACGTGGGAAAACCCTTATGGGACTTTGTATTATAGTAAACTAGTTACATACAGAGTTACAGAATCCACTCTTAGGTGTTAACTCACAACAACATTACAAATCCCTTATCAACCTCATATACAGATTTTGAATACAATTGTTCTCACACTGTTGCAATGCTCATAAGCATATAATGTAGAACATCAATCAACCGAACCCTAATCAATCATCACCCAACTCATTGTAGAGTGTTTCAATATATATTCGACATCCAACCATGGCCGATTCAGGTCCAAGAAACCAATTGTTTAGTTCCCAACTATCATTAACCATGTCAGGCCATTGAAGAGACTATTTTCTTCTCTCTCTAAAATCAGCAAGTCTCTCTGATGTCCTAATCATCTTGTTGAGCCAATCCGTCAAACAACCTTCAACGGTCACCAGCCAACCATCACTTTCCACCTCAGCATCAATCAGGTCCCACCAAGACACTCTTCCCAACTTACTGAGTCAACCATCGCCATATTAGGGGGACACCAATTCATCTCCCACCGATATAAGGAATTCACGCTGATAAAGACTATCAAATTTTCATATGTGGTCGCTAAGTCGAAGGTTTCCAAAACCTCACAACCCATGACATGAGGTTCAAGCATTTTGTATTTTCATGATCTTGTGATCTCACCATAGCTATCAGGTCATCGGGGAGACTCGGGATAGAGTCCCACTGACGAAGCCAATTCACATCGACGAGAGTCACCAATAGCTTATCACATCCCATTGGTCTATCAGGGAGACTCAAGGCAGATTCCCACCGATAACACAATGTCACACCGAAATAGTCACATTGGAGTATTGGGGAGACAACTTAGAAAGTCCCGCCAAAGTGACCAACTCCAACCGATAGAACACACCACATTGAATAGAATGTCATCAGTCTATCAATGGGACTGAGAACAAGGTCCCGTTGATAAAGAACTTTCCAGTCAATAGAGAAACAAACACAACTATTGCAAGAATTTGATCAAGCTAGTAAATATGAGGCACCTTTTCCAACACCTTTAATACATTCTCTTTTATACCCCCAACAAGTAGAAATTTCCTTCAATTCATTATTTTTCTTATTCCCACATTCTTAGAAAATCATTTAATTATAAACCCTTCTCATCTCTTAGGATCCCCGTAGTCACAACACTTCTAGGATTCCCCCTACTGCAACCATCAAAATTCAACTTTATCCATCTTGTGTCTAGATTCTTCCATTTGATGTGTTCTCTTATGGTTATCTTATTATTCTTTACCTTATTCATGGGTTAAGTAATCCCCCAAAAGATTGATTTTAAATTCAAGGGGTGAGGAAGCATGAGAGATTCTCTTAGCTAAATCACATTAATATTAGTTTTGATGCCATTTTTTATAGATTCAAAAACCTCTTTGTTGTTTCTCACTCCCTCTTTGAATATTCTATTGTTTCACTCGTTTAAAATACCCCAGGCAAGGAAAGGGAGAATTTGGTTCCATAATTTTGTTGTGACATGATTATAAAAAAGGTTAATTTTTTATTCAACTCGAGATAAAATCTATTATAGTTGTTGAGACAATCCAAGAAACCTCATCAAAAGTAAATAACTCTTCCCACACTTCCTAAGTAAAGCAACAATGTAAGAAAAAATAATCAATAGATTATTCTTCCACATAATAGAGGATACATCGATTAACAAAATTAAACCCTCTCTTCACAAGCTTATCAATTGTTAGAATTTCATTATGGCCAACAATCCACCAAAACAATTTATTTTTGGAATAATCTTATGGTTCCAAATCAACTTCCAATTGAAATATGACATAGATGCTTCATTTACAATCTTTCTATAAGTCAAAGCAATCAAGAAACAACTAGAGGAAATGGGAGACTAAATTATTTTATCTACTCTAGAGAGACTTTAAAAAGTACATAATCTCCTAAACTCTTTATGATTTTTATATTTACCACACCATTCCCAATATTCTAAAAAATATGAGGGGTGAAATCCTTTTATTTTGGCTCATAGCCCTTCTAACCAATACAACCAACCAACTTAGATCCATATAGTCTAAGCAAAGGATCCTTGAAGATAGAAAATCAAGGGACATTGGATAGGTTAGAATCATTACACCATGTATCCTCCTAGAAATTGATACTTTTTCCATTCCCCACACACCATCTGATCTCTTTTCTAAGAAAGAACCTTGTTTTCAAAACATTATTCTATATTACTAAACCTTTAGAGATAAAAGAGGAGAGAAAAAAAAAATTATTATCCGCATTTCCTAGGTATTTAGTTTTTAAAATATTATCCCACTCTTTTTCATTTAAAAGAAGATTCCAACTAATTTTAGATAATATATCTTTATTGAACTATGCAACCTTCTCATGCCTAAACCTCCAAACATTTTCGATTTATAGACTATATCACAATTAACTAAAGCAATTATATTTTTTTTCTCTATACTTGTCCATAAGATTTTTTTATGTATTTACTCTATATGCACCACCATAAAGTATGGATCTTGAAATTAGGATAAAAAATATATAAATATTTTGAAGAACTCCTTTAAGAAGTTGATATTTACCTGCTAGACTAAGGAGTTTTCCTTTCCACCCAACATGTTTTTATTGGATCCTTTCCACAATACCATTCCAATAGTTATTGAGAAAATTATTAGTAGCAAAAGGTAAACCAAGCTAAGTAGCAAGAAAATCAAGCTTTTGATAGCCCAAAATTATGATATTTTTATTTTGGAGATTTGCTTCAGTATGGAAAAATTAGAAGACACTTTTATCATAGTTAATATGCTAACTAGATAACTGAGCATACCTGCTCAATAATTTTTTATATTGTTTAGCTTCATGAATAGAGGATTATCCAAATAAGATAGAATCATCCAAAATTTGTTGGTGGGAGGAAGGGGGTTGTAATGAAATAACTTGCACAATAGAAGAATATGATATAAAATATGTTGCAAATACTTGATAATAATTGAGAGTAACAAGCCACTTTGAGGGGGAAGACCTCCAAATATCTCTAATGAGAACATAATTCATAATATTATGATGAAATAATACTCATAACCTCCTATATATACCTATTTATGCATAGGATATCACCTGGTCTAACTTAGATAACCCTATATAAGCCCTAGGTCGACCTCACCAACTAAATAAAAATATAATATTGATAATATGAATTAATTAGGAGTTAAGATAGCCGCAAGCTGAATATTCATAACCTGGTGTACTCTAATATTAAGGGTGTAGCATGCCCCCCTCTTCAAATAAGAATTTTCCTCAATGCTAGGCATTTTTGGATGCTTTTGAATGAACTCCTTGTCCTCCCATATGGCATCTTCAATTGGTAAATTCTTCCATTGGATGAAATACTGAGTGAGTGTTATAGTCCTTAACTTCCTTGTGCATTTCTAAAGAATACGTTTTGGTTCTAATATGATTCTTCCTTCATCAAGCTTTGGTAATATTTTCTGAGTAGTGATATCATTCCCAATTACCTTCTTCAAAAAAGAAACGTGAAAAAATAGATGTATCTTTTTTGTTGATGGCAATTCAAGGTTGTAGGAAACACTACCTATCTTCTACATGATTTGATATGGGCCATAATATTTTGGAGACAACTTGTTATTCTTTGATTGTTGCTTCAGTGAAATTTGCTTGTAAGGTTGTAATCTCAAGAAAACCCAATCCCTAACATCAAAACTTCTTTCACTATGATGTTGGGTTGTCTGCCACTTCATTTGATTTTGTACCATGGATAGATTCTCTTTAAGTCTTGAAAGTACTTTTTTTTTATGAATCATGTGGTCCTCCACACCTTTAATGATGATGTGATGGAAGGAGGATGATTTCATACAATTCCATAAATGGAGACATTTTTTATGAGCTATGGAAGGAAGTGTTATAACACCATTCTACTAGTGGTAGCCAATCTACCCATTGAGACTGTTTATCTAAAGTGAAACAACACACATATCCTTCCAAACACTTATTAACAACCTCTATTTTCCCATTAGATTGTGGATGGTATGAATAAATGTGAGCCAATTGAGTACCCAAACATTTGAATAAATTTTTCCAAAAGTTACTAGTAAATATAGGATCACAATCACTAACAATAACCTTAGGTATACCATGTATCTTTTGAATATTCTCAAAAAAATCCTTTTCCACTATACTTGTCATAAAAGGATGTGATAATGCAATAAAATGTGCATATTTAGTGAGGTGATCCACTACTGCCATGCTGACATTCTCACCATTAGATCTTGGAAGCCCTATAATGAAGTCCATGGAGACCTCTTCCCAATGCTGGCTAGGAATAACTAAGGGTTGCAAGAAACTGGGTGTCTTGATTGTCCCCCCTTTATTTTGTTGGCATACCAAACATTGTTCCACAAATTTTTGAACATCCCCTTTTAGCCCTTCCCAAAAGAAGTCTTTCTTGACCCAATGATATGTCTTCAAAAATCCTAAATGACCACCCATTGGAGACACATGTAGCTCTGTGAGAATATTTTTTGAGAGAGAAATTCTTGCAAAGATACATTCGCTCTTTATACTACAAAGTATCTCCCTTCCAACAAAGTTTAACTTAACTACTCGAATCATTCTATAATTGTTGAATGAGATTACTAGTAGCCACATCATTTTTCCACTCTTCTTTGCCTTCATCTACCCAATATTATTGTAATACTGAAAGGGCACACCATAAAGCTTCATCCTTCTCATACTTCCTTGATAGTGCATCTTCCACAACAATTTCCTTCCCTTTCTTACTTACAATTTCAAAATCATATCCCAACTTCTTAGTAACCCATTTTTGTTGTTCTTCAAAAGATAATCTTTGTTCCAAAAAATATTTTAGGCTATCATAATCTATCTTAACCTTGACTTCTATCCATTAGATAAGGCCTCCATTATTTTACTCCATGAAGAATATCTAGCATATCCTTCTCATAAATAGGTTTGATTTGATTCTTACCATTTAATTGACAAATCTCAAAAGCAATGAGCCAACCCTCCTACATGAGAACCATGCCTATACCATTTCCTAAAGCATCACATTACACAATAAAATCCTTTGTGAAATTGGGAGTGGCAAGCACTAGAGTTGTGCACATATCCTCCTTTAACATTTCAAATGTTGAATTAGCAGATTCATTCCAATGAAAAGAGTCCTTCAATAAAGTTATGAGGGGTGTTGCTATATGACCATAATTCTTCATAAATATTCTATAGTATCAATTAAATCCCAAGAGACCCCTCAATTTCTTATGCTTTTGGGAATAGGCCACTTCCATGATAGCCTTAAATATTTTAGGATCCACCTTTACTGTTTCATGTGAAACTATGTGTCCCAAGTACTCCACCTCATTAAGACCCAAAGCACACTTGGATGGATTAGAATAGAGTTGATGCTCTTCAAGAATTTGTAATACTTGATATAAATGTTGCAAGTGTTCTTCCCATGTCTTGTTATAAATCAATATTTCATCAAAAATACTAATACAAAATTCCTCAAGAACTTTTTAAAGATGGAGTTCATCAAACTTTGAAATCTAGATGGAGCAATAGTAAGACCAAATGGCATCACCAAAAACTCATAATGACCCTCATGAGTCCTAAATATTGTCTTAAAAATATATTCTTCCTTAATTTGAATTTTGTGATAACTGAATCTAAGATCTAACTTTGTAAAATACATAGCTCCATTCAATTCATCTAGTAAATCATCAATGAATAGAATAGGAAACTTATCTTTGATGGTGTACATGTTGAGCACTCTATAGTCTGGATACATGTGCTAAGTATCATCCTTCTTTTGCACCATCACCATAGGCAAGGAGTAAGCACTTTGTCTATGTATGATAATTCCTACCTATAACATCTCCTCAACAATCTTTTTTATCTCACTTTTCCATATATGTGGGTACTAGTAAGGCCTAATGTTGGGGGGTTGAATACCTAGAACTGGTTGTATGGCATGATCATGATCCCTCTTAGGAGGAATTCCTTTAGGTATATCTCCAAAAACCATTAAGTGATGCTCAATTATTTCTTGTAAATTTGGATGTGTAGGAGCATTAGATTGAGACTTCTAATGAACATAACTAGGCCACAAATCCATCAACTCCTTTCTTAAGAAACTTTTGCATTTGATGAGAGCTAACTATTTGTGGGGAATTTTACTTCAACCCTCCTAGCTCTATTTTCTTTCCTTCTTATTGGAATCTCATGTATAATTCTTGAAATTTTATCTCAATTTTTCCCAAAGTAGTAAGCCATTGTACTCCCAAAACAATATATGTCGCACCCATGGAGATAGCATGCATTGGGCTATCAAGGTGATAATCTCCCATGGATAATTTAATGTTATGACACTTTCCAAAATGAATGGTAGTACCACCATTTGTAATCAAGACCTAAAATTCTAGAGCTGGATATATAAAACAGTTTAAATGAGTATCCAACTTTTTGTTGATGAAATTATGAGTACTACCTAAGTCAATCAACACAATTACTTTCTACTTCTTTAAGAACCCAACTACCTTGATAGTTTGTGGGGGCACTAAAACCAGAGAATGCATAACAAAAAATTATTGGTTGGGAATCATGTGATTTATCACCTAAATCCCTATCACCCTCTAATATTGGTTCCTCCTCTTCTTCCTCACTTGGTCCTTCGATATAAAATAATTTATTTTCACTACATCTATGCCCTCAAATATATTTTTTGTCACAATTAAAACATGACCATTTTAAACTCTTCTCCTCATTTTTTTTGTGGATTCAACCTAGTAGGTGGCTATGTGTAGGATCATGATGGGCCAAAAAGTGGTGATATGTAAGTGATATGATGGCCCATGTGGCTGACGACTTTTTTTTACCCAAAATTGATGAAACGAAAAGGGTTTTTAAAGGAGATTCTCAACTTTCCACCAATATAAATTACACTTTACTTTGAATTTAATAAGTAATTATTATTCATTTTCTATTTGAATTACGACTAAAGTCCTGATTGATAGGCTGATTGAAAAACATCTATAGCTTTCAAACGGTATCACATTTTTTGAATCCAAAGTATGCATCACATTATATGCTTCACATAATATAGGATTTTAAAAAAAATTGAATTTCATGAAATTTTGACCAAGTTAATGTGGTTAGACATACAAGTTTTTATATTTTTTAAAATTTGTAATAAAAAATTCATAATTAATTATTTACATGGAAAAAAATTAAAAAAAATATGCATTACATCGAGACATGAGTTCTCTACTTATATATAAAATCTTATAAAAAAAATATTATCATTTTATTGTGGTTAGGGTGGTCAGACACACACCTACTTCTTATTTTTTCCCTGAAATTTAAGTACTACTACATTGAAATTTCAAATTTTCACCAAATAGATTTTTATTTTTTTTAAAACCTAGTAGTTTAGAAACTACATTCAATTTTCTATAGATTCTATTCTTACATATTTTTGAAATAATATACATAACTTATTCAAATTTTTACGTAAAGTTGCCTAACTCTGATTTTTTGAATTTTCATCACCACTTAAGGGCCTTTTTTTTCGATGATGATCCTGCACATACCCAGGTTGTGGTAGTGAATGTGTAGCAGATCTCCTTTCACTTAAATTTGTATTCCCTTGCCTCCTACTAGCCAAATACTTCTCCACTTGTCTTGCCATTACTATTTCTTATGATAAGGATTATGGTTGGAACAATAATACTTCATATTTTATGTGATCCTTTAAACCTCCTAGAAATAGTTCCTTCATATTCTCTTCCTCCACATTCTTGACTCTTAGAGAAAGGGTTTGAAATTGCTAAATATAATCCTTGACCATGCCCATTTTCTTTAATTTAGTGAGTTGCCAAAAGTAGCTATCTATAAAGTTGTCTCCATAATGGGTAGCAAGTTCTTCTTGAAAATTTGACCATGTGACTATTACCTATTTTTCAATACCAGCTCAAACAAGTAGAGTTGAATTGCAAATTCAAGCCAAAAGGTACACAAGATGTTCAAAATTTTCTGCGAAATACTCATTATTATGCAATTATTGATTACAAAGTGAATTTTCAGTTATATTATACAAGAACATTTCAAAATAATATCATAAGATTGCATAATGTATGTTGCTTTATTCATAATGTACAAACCAAAGTCCCACACAAGTCGTGGGAGTAACTTAATTTGATCTTCATAATCAAATAATGGATGCAAGGATAAACTATAAACTACACAACTGAGGATAACGTAAGCATAAAGAATAAAGTGATTCGTCATTGCCTGTAATGACGAATCATTAAACACTTGATGTATTTGAGTTATTATGTCTCTAGTGTCTCTAGGTTGTTCAGCTCCAAGCTCCATATGTTTCCTGCAGGATGAATGGAAATGATGTTAGAGCTAAGCTCTAAGCAACGAAAAATCAAATCCTACTTTATGCCTACATTACCAACAAAAATGTAATCTACATCAAATCAGGCATACATCAGATGATCAAGTTAAAAGAGCACAACGATTCATTGGAAGCTTTCAGCTTTGATTATTTTGCTAACATGTTTGTTCACTGTGCAGGAATAGGTTTATTATGTTTGTGATCATTTATCATTAGATATGTGGAGTAAAATGGGCTCCCACAAGGGTTGAGCCCGACATATCAAAAGGACACCTCTCATTCGCATCATTACTTGAGAGTTACCAGATATTCAATAATTGTCATTTTACATGAGAGGCAAACATGACTGTACATATGATAGCTATTAAAGACAATCATAGTATATATAGCTCATATGATGGGGCAGCAACCTGAACAACATGAAATGCAGTTATAAAATCTCATTTGACAGTATTTTGAAGCCATCAATGTTGATAGGAAGCATCTCATAAACTTAATGCAGTCCATAAGAGGAAAGACATCACAATCATCATGATTGATATTACAATGTACCTTTAAAACACCAATATTTTTTTCAAATCAAGAAGGACATCACGGTGAAAAGTGAAGAGTCCCAGAGATAATCAAATGATAGTGGAGATCAAAGAGAGGCAACATATGGAAGAGTCACCCTCATAGAGTATAAGGGCGGAGATCATATTATAAATATTGAGGTAGTAATAGATACACCTTTTGGGACAGTAGACAATGACTTCAAAACTAGAAAAATCATGCACAGAAATATTCAAATATACCATCAACCATTGAAGGAAAACCCCTATGAGATGTGAGACAATAGATATAAGGAGGGAAAAGTATGCAATATTGAGAACACTAAAGAGTATGATTGAACAGATTATCACATTAGCAATCTTTATTAAAAACTAAAAGAATTGCTGGTTAATGTAAAAGCTATTTGGGCTACACTTACCAATCATTGTTTACAAAATTTAAAAGATCCAACATTCAATAGCAAATGAAAGTCTTTTGAATACATGCATAACAGTGATATATGATTAAGTGTAGACACGATAATGTATATTCAAGGAAAAAAAGACCTTACAGATGTCCTTGCCAAGGGTGTGGTAAGAATAGGCCACAAATCAAATAGCATAATATATTACAATTTAAGTATAGTCTTGAGGGTGACAGTAATATCCAAGGGCACGTTTACAACATTTATGCACAAAACCATGAGTGGGCTCGACAAAAATGAATGGAAGAAACTCAGAAAGGTTCAAGTCACAATGAGGTCTCTCCTTTTCAAACATGCCCTCTACGATTGGCAAATTCAAGAAATTTGTCTTGGAATATTCCACCTCTAATAACTCTTCAGGAAAAACCTAAAACCTGGCTATGTTCTTCAGCGCTCGAGCTTAATGCAAAAAATGGCTTAAAAGGAGAAATTCCTAAGGATCTTGGTAACCATGTTGAAGAAAATGATGCAAAAAAGGTTGTGAGACATGGTTTCTTTGAAGCTGATAGTAGTTCTATAAGCAGTTTTGGAATGCCTTCTACTGATGGGTATTCGGTTCAATCAGAAAAATATAGTGACAGAGATTGGGTAAATTCATAAGATGTGTATCACACTAAAGAAAGGAAGAATGTTCATTATCTTGTTTTAAGTGAGCTTGTATAGATAATCAAGGAGAGGGATACACAATAAATAAGTCTTCAGGCGGATTGTTTTCATGAAGTATTGAAAAAGGTTCATGAAATAATGAAAATTTGTGTAGGGTTTCATACCCGTGTTGTGTAATAACATTAGGACACAAATACCCAATATAAGAAAGAAGCTTCAGAAATACAATCGATGGTGGCCTGCAGAAAAGAAAAACCCATTATGCTAAATTGAAACTCGCGGCCATAAGAGGAATACCCACTTGTAGAGAGGAAGATAAGAAATCAAAACCAAATAAGCTCGAGAGTCAAGATTCAACCCTATCTCCTGTTTCAGACAAAGAAATATGCCAGCTATCGGTTCTTGCCCAAGAGTAGGTAGCTTAATCTTTAGACAGTTTGAATCGCATAAATGATGCATATACCTCTATAGAGCAGAAGATCATGGTGGCCTGAGATTTTAGAAAATCAAAGGGAGAAAAACTTTCATGGTGACCAAACATACACCAAAAATAGTGAATAAACCATTATGTGGAATAAAAATAATTAGAAGTCAAAGCTTACCTCAGAATTTTACTTCCATGCAGAGAAAATCCATAATTACAGAAGCAAAGAATCACTGGTTCAAGCTCTCTAGTACCCAATAGCTGGCGGCATAGCTCCTCTCCAAGCAAAGCCAAATGCAAAATGATGACATTTAAATTAATAATCACTTCATCAAGATGTTGCGATGGTATTGACCCTTAGGTTAAAGAATTTTATAATGTGCTATGAGGTCCGATCAAACATATGTCAAGGGTGGTGGTCGATTAAATAATATGCCAAATACGCCAATTTTATAATATTCATGGAGCCTAAAAATTAGAGTCAAAACTGTAATTTAATATTAGCAACTTAATGTTGTGTTTGCTTTATACATGTAAGGTTAATTAATTAAATGATAAGTTATAAATCATTTAATTAATTCAACTATTTTTCGGTGCAAACATAAACATTAAGTGAAGATGGAGTTTGATTTTGTGACTTCAAGTCGATGATGCATGAAGGTGTTAAATTTAGATTACGCATGGAGTGATAAATATTGAAAATTCTAAAAATAAAAGTCGCTCATGCACAAGTGGAGCTTCAAGTTTAGATATTCAGATCATGCGAATAGTGAGACTCTTCTTTCAGTTCACAGGGTAATTTGGTCAGGCGCATGGAGAGGTGGAGATTTCTAGGCACAGAGAGTGGTTTTCTTCAGTTTTGGACTACTTTTATCAGGGTTTCCTTTTCTGCTCAGGTTTCACTTTCGAGATCGATTTTCACTTCAGTTGGCTTTCAGTTCCATTTTTGGCTGCTTTGTGCATGCCTTTTGTATATATTGGAAAAACTTAGTTATTTTTCCTAGTTCTTGTTTTTCAACCTTTGCATTCTGCAAAGAGAAATATCATGTAACTCAGCTTTCAGAATTTAATAAATTTCAACAAGTTTTACAGGTTATGTTAGCGTATCATTTGCAGAGTTTTCCTTCTGTTGTCATTGTGAGTTAGATATTAGCCTTCTTAGATTTAGGTGTTGTGTTTTATGAGTGTTTTGGATGCAAATTTAATGTGTTTTACATCAAAACCTTTAAATTTCTATCACATTCATGAATGCATATACATAGAAAAATGATCTTAGTTGCAGGTCATAAATTGTGCTTATAATATATTCATATCTTTAAGCTGTGAAAGTAAATTTTCCTTCATAAAGAATGAATTATCCAGCCTTTCTGTGAATCATTGATGCAGTTAAATTGTTTGATCTGAGTTTTGAAAATAGGCTCGTAAGGAATTAGGTGTGAATTAATCTGTTGTCTTTAAACCAATTATGTGTATCACCATAGTTAAGTTTTTCCAGTTTTGCATTAGAATAAATCTTTCTCTCTTTTCCAATCAACGTTTCAAGTTCATAATCACATAATCATATAGGAACCAGCCTAGAATTTGGAGGTTTATCTTCGCCATAGGACTACCCACAGCCTGAAGATAGTTCCCATGTTTCAAAAGATTGTTGAATTTCTCCATTCAAGCATTCGGGTGCAATATTTTTTATAATAGTTTTTGGCACACCTGGTGGGACTCTGAATCACAATTCAAAGCATTAATTTAATAGTTTTAAGCTATTATTTTGGTATATACAGTAATACTTCAATGTTTCAGAGGATAAAGATCATATACCTGGCAACTTTATTCTCAATTTCAAGAAGATCAAGTGCAAATAGCTCTTGAGAAATATTTAGACAAGAAGAAGTTCTTCTCCATTTGAATATTTGCAATTGTCTTCACCAAAGAGAAGAGGAAGGACAGCCAAGAGAACACATGGTAGGCCTTCAAGAAATCAATCAATGTCTCTAGTTTTTAGAACAACATCATTAGTATACATATCAAGAAGGAGGGGCAGATCATCAACAAGGCAGTCAGGTTCATATTCAACTTCACCAAGTTACAGTGCATCGGTTTCACCTGTACCTATTTTACAAGCTATAAATCTTAGAATACCAGCAACTCCAATGGCTAGAGCACATGTGTTTGTACCATTCAATGGGGGCAGCCCATTGAATCTGGCTCGGCATGATGATATACTAGTTGCAGCACTCAAAATTCTGCCCTTTTTTTACTGGTGAAGAGAAGACTACACCAATAAAGCATATCAGAGACGTAGCTTCACTGTGTGGAGTTCATCACGTGACTCAAGAGAATGTGGTGTTGAGGATGTTAGCAGTTTCATTCAAGGGAAAAGCACTTCAGTGGTTTCGTGGCTTACCAGTCAATACTTTCATAGCATGGGATGATTTAGGAGACAAGCTGAGCAAACAATTTTTTGACAAGTCTGATCATCTATCTCTAGTTGAGTAGATGTTGACTATAAAGAGAGCACCACAAGAACAGATGATGGACTTCAACTTCAGGTTTCAAAGGACCTAGAATAGAATTTCAATAACAGTAAGGCCAACTCCTGATCATGCTTTTTTGTATTACCTTAGATCATTGAATAGTGATATTGCCTTAATCATACAATCAATGGGTGGATTAACGTTACCAACAGCCTATGACATCGCTATTAGAGCTAAAAATAGCCTTATACAGGCTAGTAAAATTGCACCAAGACCTCCTATGCCAACATTTCCAGATATTCATCCCATGATGCCAATTAATTTACCACCTATTACCTCAATTCCAATTGAACCATCCTTAGGCTACCAGCCTTAGGCTATCAGCCATTTGTTCAAAATGGTGCTTTTCCAGCATAAACGGATTTCCAAGACCTTAAGGGTAATCAGCAAGAGATGAAAAAATTATTATAGATAGTTAGCAATGAGATGAAAAAGTAGATCATATGAAAAAATCAACTATTAGCATTACCATGTTGGATGCATTACACCTACCTGGGAAGAAAGAAAGTCTGCAGGAGGCTCTGGCTAAGATATCTATTTCTGATGAAACAACTAAAGAGCAACCAAGAGTTCTGGCAAATAGTTCAAACAATAAAAAGGGGCAGCCAACTCAAGAGGTAAAACCGCCACCTTTTTATGTTAGTCTGATAATTGGTGATAGCATAGTGCATAATTGCATGATAGATTCAAGAGAAAGAAACTCAATTATGCCTAAACAACTGGTAGACAAGTTAGGACTTGAGTATGAACCATTGTCAAAAGGGGTAGTTCAATTGGATGGCACAACCATTAAGTCTATAGGAGTTATTACAAATATGCCTCTTAGATTACATGCCTGTCCCAACTTTCAAATTCCACAGGACATATATTATTGATCTCCCACCTTATTTTTCCGTTTGCCTATCTAGATATTTCATTGCAAAATTAGGTGGTTATCTATCATCAAACTGGTCACACATGTTTTTCAGAACCAGATATGGTACTAAAGTCACCATTAAGTCAGAACCACGGGCTAAAGACCATATCGAGCCATATGTGCCAAATCCCATAAATGCAAACCTAGCTTTCCATGATCAGGAGGATCAATCCATGACCCCCAACCCCACTATACCTATAGAAGGCATACTTGACATAAATTTATATGAGTGAGCAGTCAAGAATCACGAGGTGGATCCATTCAGTCTCATGGAGGAAGTAGGTTTGGGAATTTATATGATTCAGGAGCCTGATGTAACTATTCCAAATTTGGTCAAGCAGAAAAAAATAGCAAAAACAATAAACTAATCAGCTCTGGAAGCTGTACTTTGATGGATCCATGAGTAAAATAGGAGTTGGTGGAGGAGCAGTTTTCATTTCAGCTGAAGAAGATAGGTATTACTCAGCTTTTAAATTTTCTTTTAGTTGTTCTAATAATGTTGTTGAGTACGAAGCATTGATACATGGTTTAGAGTGGGCCAGAAAAAGGAAAATTAAGTGTTTACGGATGTTCGGTGATTCTGAATTAATAGCAAATCAAGTTAGAAATCTGAATTTAACAAAAAATGATTTTCTGAAATTGTATAAATACCGTGTTTGGGACTTGATTGAAGAGTTTGACGCATTTAATCTCCAATTAGTACCCATAAATCAAAATAAGCAAGTTGATAAACTTGTTGCCATCGGATCACAGTTTGACATTCCAATTGAGATTCATAACGTGTAAGTGTAGAAATTTGTGAAGGTAGTTGTTAGACCATCAGTACCTGATAATAATGTAAGTTGGTAGATTTTTGACAGTGATGAGCAAATAATCCACTTTCTGATGGAAGAAGCAGAATTTTCTACTGGAAACCAGTGAAAATTTGATCAGCAATATGGTGATTAGATTATGCAATTAAAGTCTTTAACAAGCTGCCAAAGGGTTTGGTAACCCTTGAATCCATATTCAATACTGATGATTAGGTTAGAAGAGATAAAACCAGCATCACAATGAGGCAGGAGCATTATGAACCAATTGAGATATTCAAAGACAAGCTCCTCAAGCTTGGTAAAGTTTGTACAAAGGAGGAACGACAAGCCTTTGTCTTGATTTGCCAAGAATTCAGTGATATTTTTGCTTGGGAATATGGAGATCTGAAAGGTTTTAACCCTAAGTTAGCTCAGCATACCATTGAGCTGGAACCTAATGCAAAACCAGTTAGACAAAAGAAAAGGCCCCTAAATCTGAAGTTAGAACATCTAATGAAAACATAATTGAACAAGCTAATTGAAGATAGTATCATTTTTCCAATCAAGCACATTTCTTGGGTATCAAACCTGGTGCCTGTCAGAAATAAAGAGAAGGTTGTGCGTTGATTTTTGTGATCTAAACAGAGCTTCACTTAAAGATCACTATCCACTGCCTTCAATGGAGCAAATATTGCAGGTTGTTTCAGGATCAAAAAGGTTCTCATTGTTGGATGGATATTCAAGTTATAACCAGATATTGGTTAAAGAAGAAGACCAGTATAAGACAGCCTTTACCACCAAGTGGGATACTATGGCTTACAGGAAAAATGTCATTTGGATTGTCAAACGCAAGAGCAACCTTTCAGAGAGAAATGGATATGACTCTCCAAGGATTGATAAATAAGTTTCTTCTTGTCTACTTGGATGATATTACTGTTTTCTCACAAAATGCTAATGAACACTTTGGTCATCTTAGACAGATTTTTGAGAGATGCAGAGAATTTGGAATTTCTTTGAATCCAAAGAAAAGCATTTTTGTTGTTTGTTGGTTGAAAATTTTGTATACTTGGGAAAGCATACAAAATTGTGGTTTCAGCCACAGTACGTGAGATAAACTCTCCTAATTAAGGGAAGGCTCCCCCTTTGCTTTCTATTTTAACAATTTAGAGATAAAATATAACTATAAATCTACTCTAAATCTGGGTGAAACTCTGTCTTGTTCAGCAAAACTTGATGTAGTAATCTTTTGAAGAAATGAACAAATTCACTTTTCTCTTGAGATGATTCATATGTCAGCCTTCCAAAACCCGAAATTGAGCTTTGGCCTCATTTTTGCAGCCCCTTTGTCTCATTCTCGTTACTCCCGTTTGCACACATGACCTACCAAATCAATAATATAAGGCATGGGCCTTATTTTTCAAGCAAATTCCAAGGTTGGAGAATGATACAAAGAAAGAACAACATGACGAAGCCACACAAGGAGTTGAACAAGTGACATGATTGAACATATAATTCTTTCAAGACAGAGATGGAAACATGTTTTCCAAACAACAGCATGAAGACCCAATCAAGGATGACGTAGTTCAAGTCGTGTCTTCAGACACTTAAATAGTTTCAATTGTGTACTTGTAATTTAGTTTTAACAAATTACATGTAAAATGGAAAAATGTAATTGCAAGTAATCATATTACTTGCAAAGTTATAAAATGTAATTACATGTAATTACATTACAAGTCAAATTACAATAGGACTTGTAATGTTGAATAAGTCAATTGCAGTTAGTTAGTGGTTGAGATAATTTCTCAAGTTTGTTGGGATCCTCCCACATTTTTCTCAAAGCTTCTCTCCTATAAATACTTGATGGGGTCTATTGTAATATTTATCTTTTGGCAATGCAACAAAACTCTGCCAGTTTGTATGTGCACTCTAAGACTTTGAGCTTAGATGTAAATCAAATTACAGTCAATTAAAAGAGGCAAATTGCTTCCAAACTTTGTATTGATTCAAGGTGTTATGTGACGACATTTTCTGCATATTGATTGTGAGTTTTGTGGTGTTATACAAGAGGGATTCAAGCTGAATTTTGCAGACTTTGAGCTGCTTATTGTGTTTGAAGTTTTAGATTGGTTTTTCAGATTTGATACTACAGAATTTGAGTTGTTTGTCACGTTTGAAGCTATTGTAGAACCCTCAAGCAAAGGGGGTAACTTGCAGACTTTGTGCTATTTTTATTTTATATGTTTGTGCATAAAATTTTTTTCATGTAATTAGACTTTGAGCTGCTACATATTGTACTTGGTTACCAGAAAACCATCTAAAAAGGTTGATAAGAGAGTAAGTTGTCAAAGACTTTGAGCTTTCAATTTTTTTTCCCGTCCCGGAGGAGCAACGAAGGACTTTGTGCTTTTATGGAAACTTTTCTTCTTTTTTTGTTTACTTCATCAATCATATATGCTTTCAATTGTGATTCTTTTATGAAATAAGAGAAAAGAATAAGTGTCTTTTCTGAAAAGAGAGAACAAGATAGAGTTTCACCCAGATTTAGAGTAGATTTATAGTTAGATTTTATTTCTAAATTGTTAAAATAGAAAGCAAAGGGGGACCCTTCCCTTAATTAGGAGAGTTTATCTCATGTACTGTGGCTGAAACCACAATTTTGTACGCGTTCCCAAGTATACAAAATTTTCAACCAACATTGTTCACGAAGGTAAACTTTTGGGTTACATTGTTTCTAAAGATGGTATTTCTATTGACCTAGAACGTATTGCAGTCATTCTAGCATTGCCACTTCCTTCTCAGAAAAAAGGTTTGCAGAGCTTTTTAGGCAGGATAAACTTCGTTAGGAGATTTATTCCTAACATTATAGTGTTGCTACAACCTCTCACAGTCATGTTGAAGAAGAATATGCAGTTCAGTTGGACAAAGGAAGGTAAAAATAGTTTTGAACAAATTAAGGAGGCACTTGCAGCAACCCCAACACTTATAAATCCAATCTTTGATAAAGATTTTATACTGTATGTGTTTGGTAGTGTTGATACAATTTATGCCATGTTATGTCAGCAAAATGATCAAGCACTTGAACAACCCATAGCATTTTTTAGTCAAGTCTTGCATGATTATGAAACAAGATATTCATTTGTTGAAAAACATGTGCTTCTTGTAGTAAGGAGTCTTAAGAAATTTAGACATATGTTGTCTAATAATAAAATTTATCTATTGGTAGCTCACCTAACAGTCAAATAATTTATGTTGAATAAGGACATTAATGACAAGCGAGCAGGTTGGATAACCAAATTCATGGAATATGACATCAACGTAAAGGTTACCAAGCTTGTTAGAGGAAGGGTCTATGTGAGTAGCTTGCAGAAAAAGCACAAAACAACAATGAATCAGTCACTACAATCCTTAATAATGAAGAAGAATATGTTGTTCCAGTTTTTCCAACTGATTAGATCCATCAAATGATTCATTACTTGCATACTAGATATTGCCCAGAAGTATGGATAAGTTTAAACGAAGCTATTACAGATTACAAGCAATTTCATATGCAGTAATAGATGATGTTTTGTATAAAAAAGATTTCAATGGAGTATTCCTCAGATGTATTAACCCTTATCAGATTGAAAGGATTTTGGAGGAATTCCATGATGGACCTATTGGAGGTCACTTTGCACCACAAACTACAACCCTGAAAATTTATGAAAGAAAGGTATTATTGGCCAAATATTTTCAAAGATGCTCATGTTCATGTCAGAAAATCTGCTAAATGTTCACTGTTTGTAGGAAAACGAAAGTTAGCAGCCCTACCCCTGAATCTAATTCAGGTTGAGCAGCCATTTGGAAAGTGGGGACTTGACTTCATCAGTCCAATAAACCCATCGTCAAGTGCAAGGCACAAGTGGATCTTGACAGCAACAAATTATTTCACGAAATGGATAGAAGCAGTTGCTTTGAGACATGCAAATGAAACATCAGTTTTAAACTTCTATCAGGACATAGTTTCTAGGTTTGGTACACTTGAATCTATCATTTCAGATAATGCTTTAGCCTTTATTGGTTTAAAAGTTTTAGATTGGTCATTAAAGAATAACATTTATTTGAATACTTCATCCAATTATTACCCCCAGGGTAATGGACATGCAGAATCAACAAATAAGAATCTGATTAAGATCATTAAAAATAGTTGATGATAATCAGAGATCATGGCATGATAAACATAAATTAGCCCATTGGGCTGATAGAGTTACACCAAAATGATCAACAGGTTTTTCACCATATATTTTTATTTATGGCAAAGATGCCAAGTTGCCTATTTCAATTGATCTACCAACCTTGAGCTACATAAGAGAATTAGAGTTACTTAAGGAGAAACCAATGCAATTCAGGCTTGCTGAATTAATCAAGTTGGAAGAA
Organism: Sequoiadendron giganteum; assembly: GCA_007115665.2. Lineage (NCBI taxonomy): Eukaryota > Viridiplantae > Streptophyta > Pinopsida > Cupressales > Cupressaceae > Sequoiadendron > Sequoiadendron giganteum. The sequence goes on along the minus strand of CM021102.1, from coordinate 427,317,021 downwards.
ACCAGGAAATAAGCTTTCAGGAAGCTTCAGATTCATCATTCTCAAATGAAAAAAACATTTGACAAGAAAGCAATAGCAAGAGTCTTCAATGAGGGTGATTTAGTCTTCAAATAGGATGCGTTAAAAAGCAGACCAGGAAAACATACCAAGTTTGATGCCATGTGGTATGGCCCATACATTATCATAGCAAAGAAAGAACATAACGCTTTCCAACTCTCAAGGCTAGATGGAGAAGTGTTACCAATCCCTGTCAACGGGATCCATCTCAAACAGTGCTATTAAGCATCACAGTTGTTGTTGTACATAGTAGTGTAGTTTTCAGTTTTAGTTTTGTTTTCAATAAGTGCCCCATGGCACGTTTTCAATTCAGTATTGTTTGCTTTCAATAAAGTGTAGTTGTTGCACACGGTTTTCAAACGCTATCTTAAACAGAGTCTTAGTAGTTTCTTTCAGTTTTTGAGCGATTTGAAGCTGAGTTATAGAGTTTTTCTGAGTCAAAGCAAAGGAAAAGAATAGACTCCATGCCCAATGGATAAGCTACATAACTTGTATATGTTGTTTAGCAGGAAAACACTCCACAGAGGTCGCCAATTTGTTACCCATTTTTCACTACCGGCTCAAATAGGTAGAGCCAAATTGCAAATTCAAGCCAAAAGGTACAAAAGATGTTCAAAATTTTCCACTAAATACACATTATTGTGAAATGATTGATTACAAAGTGAATTTCAGTTATATTATGCAAGAAAATTTCAAAATAATATCATAAGATTGTATAATGTTTGGTTCTTTATTCATAATGTACAAACCAAAGTCCCACACAAGTCGTGGGAGTAACTTCATTTAATCTTCATAATCAAATAATGGATGCAAGGAGAAACTATAAACTACACAACTAAGGATAACGTAAGCATAAAGAAGAAAGTGATTCATCATTGCTTGTAATGACGAATCGTTGAACACTTGATGTCTTTGAGTTGTTATGTCTCCAGTGTCTCTAGGTTGTTCAGCTCCAAGCTCCATATGTTTCTTGAGGATGAATGGAAATGATGTTAGAGCTAAGCTCTAAGCAACGAAAAATCAAATCCTACTTTATGACTACATTACCAATAGAAATGCAATCTACATCAAATTAGTCATACATCAAATGATCAAGTTAGAAGAGCACAAAGATTCATTGGAAGCTTTCAGCATCGATTATTTTGCTAACATGTTTGTTCACTGTCCATGAACAGGTTTATTATGTTTGTGATCATTTATAATCAAATATGTGGAGTAAAATGGGCTCCCACAAGGGTTGAGCCCGACATATCAAAAGGACACCTCTCATTTGCATCATTATTTGAGAGTTACCAAATATTCAATAACAGTCATTTTACATGAGAGGCAGACATGCATGTACATATGACAGCTATTAAAGAACGATAACAGTATGTATAGCTCATATGATGGGGCAGCAACATGAAAAATAGGAAATGCAGTTATAAAGTCTCATTTGACAGTATTTTGAAGCCATCAATGTTGATAGGTAGCATCTCATAAACTTAATGCAGTACATAAGAGGAAAGACATCACAATTATCATGATTGATATTACAATGTACCTTTAAAACACCAATAATTTCTCAAATCAAGGACATCACATTGAAAAGTGAAGAGTCCCAAAGATAATCAAATGATAGTGGAGATCAAAGAAAAGAAACATATGGAAGAGTCACCCTCACGGAGTATAAGGACAGAGATCATATTATAAATATTGAGGCAGTAACAGATACATCTTTTGGGATAGCAGACAATGACTTCAAAACTAGAAAAATCATGCACAAAAATATTCAAATATACCATCAACCATTGAAGGAAAACCCCTATGAGATGTGAGACAATGGATATAAGGAGGGCAAAGTATGCAATATTGAGAACACTAAAGAGTATGATTGAACAAATTGTCACATTAGCAATCTTGATTAAAAACTGAAAGAATTGTCGGTTAATGTAAAAGCTATTTGGGCTACACTTACCAATCATTGTTTATAAAATTTTTAAGATCCAGCATTCAATAGCAAATGAAATTCTTTTGAATACATGCATAATAGTGATATATATGACTAAGTGTAGACACGACAATGCATATTCAAGGAAAAAAAGACCTTACAGATGTCCTTGCCAAGGGTGTGCTAAGAATAGGCCACAAATCAAATAGCATGATATATTACAATTTAAGCACAGTCTTGAGGGTAACAGGAATTTGCGGTGCAAATTCAAGAAATTTGTCCAAGAATATCCCATCTCTGATAACTCTTCAAGAAAAACAAAAAACTTGGCTATTTTCTTCAGTGCTCGAGCTCAATGCAAAAAATGACTTAAAAGGAGAAATTCCTAAGGATCTTGGTTCAAGGAGAGGGATACACAGTAAATAAGTCTTCAGGCGGATTGTGTTCATGAAGTATTGAAAAAGTTTCATGAAATAATGAAAATTTTTGTAGGGTTTCATACCCGTGCTATGTAATAACATTAAGACACAAAAGACACAAATACCCAGTATAAGAAAGAAGCTTCAGAAATACAATCGATGGCGGCCTATAAAAAAGAAAAACCCAGTATGCTAAATTGAAACTCGTGGCCATAAGAGGAATACCCACTTGTAAAGAGGAAGATAAGAAATCGAAACCAAATAAGCTCGAGAGTCAAGATTCAGCCCTTTCTCCTGTTGCAAACCAAGAAATATGCCAGCTATCAGTTCTTGCCCAAGAGTAGACAGCTTAAGCTTTAGACAGTTTGAATCGCAGAAATGATACATATACCTCTACAGAGCAGAAGATCATGGCAGCCTGAGATTTTAGAAAATCCAAGGGAGACAAACTTTCATGGCGGCCAAAGATACAAAAAAAAAACAATGAATAAACCATTATGTGGAATAAAAATAATTAGAAGCCAAAGCTTACCTCAAAATTTTACTTCCAGGCAGAGAAAATCCATAGTTATAGAAGCAAAGAATCATTGGTTCAAGCTCTCTAGTACCCAGTAGCTGGCAGCGCAGCTCCTCTCCAAGCAAAGCCAAATCCAAAATGATGATGTTTTTAGAGTTCCAAAGCTTATACTGAAATCCCTAATTCAGGTGGAGTGAATTTTGACTAAGTTTAAATTAATAATCACTTCATCAAGTTGTTGCCATGGTATTGACCCTTAGGTTAAAGAATTTTATAATGTGCTATGAGGTCCAATCAAACATATGTCAAGGGTGGTGGTCGATTAAATAATATGCCAAATACGCCAATTTTATAATATGCATGGAGCCCAAAAAATTAGAGTCAGAACTCTAATTTAATATTAGCAACTTAATGTTATGTTTGATTTATACATGTAAGGTTAATTAATTAAATGATAAGTTATAAATCATTTAACTAATTCAACTATTTTTAGGTGCAAACATAAACATTAAGTGAAGATGGAGTTTGATTTTGTGACTTCAAGTTGATGATGCATGAAGGTGTTAAATTTAGATTACGCATGGAGTGATAAATATTGAAAATTCTACAAAAAAAATCACTCATGCACAAGTGGAGCTTCAAGTTTAGATATTCAGATCATGCGAATAGTGAGACTCTTCTTTCAGTTCCACATCAGTTTATAGGGTATTTTGGTCAAGCGCAGAGGTGGAGATTTCTAGGCATAGAGAGTGGTTTTCTTCAGTTTTGGACTACTTTTATCAGGTTTTCCTTTTCTGCTCAATTTTCACATTGGAGTTATCGATTTTCACTTTAGTTGGCTTTCAGTTCCATTTTTGGCTACTTTGTGCATGCCTTCTGTATATATTGGAAAAACTTAGTTATTTTTCCTAGTTCTTGTTTTTCAGCCTTTGCATTCTACAAAGAGAAATATCATGTAACTCAGCTTTCAGAATTTAATAAATTTCAATAGGTTTTACAAGTTATGTTAGCGTATCATTTGCAGATTTTTCCTTATGTTGTCATTGTGAGTTAGATATTAGCCTTCTTAGATTCAAGTGTTATGTTTTATGAGTGTTTTGGATGCAAATTTAATGTGTTTTACATCAAAACCTTTAAATTTCTGTCACATTCATGAATGCATGTACATAGAAAAATGATCTTAGTTGCAGGTCATAAATTGTGCTTATAATATATTCATATATTTAAGTTGTGAAAGTAAATTTTCCTTCATAAAGAATGAATTATCCAGCCTTTCTATGAATCATTGATGCAGTTAAATTGTTCGATCCGAGTTTTGAAAATAGGCTCGTAAGGAATCAGGTGTGAATTAATTTGTTGTCTTTAAACCAATTAGGTGTATCACCATAGTTAATTTTTTCCAGTTTTGCATTAGAATAAATCTTTCTCTCTTTTCCAATCAAAGTTTCAAGTTCATAATCACATAATCATATAGGAACCAGCCTAGAATCTGGAGGTCAATCTTCACCATAGGACTACCCACAGCCTGAAGATAGTTCCCATGTTTCAACAGATTGTTGAATTTCACCATTCAAGCGTTCAGGTGCAATCTGTTTGATAACAGTGACCACACAACCCTTTTTCCTCTTCTCATCACATAACCAACGATACCAAATAAATTAATTTGGTTCTAGGTATAATGATTCCATAGCCACCTTTTGTTGACTCGAAACATGAGGAATATCAAAGAACTGCTCAATCTGGCATAACCAATTGGTTGGATCCTTGCCATCAAACTTTCTCATATCCAACTTAGGTATGAATTGCCTTGGCATATGATTATTAAAGGAAGGATCCTTCTTGAAACCCAAGTTAATTTCATGGAATTCATGTCCAACAAAAGCATTATCTTCCACCTTATGAGGTGAATCTTCACCCTTACACCACATACCTTGAATAAATAATTTTAATTTGCCCATTTTTTCCATAATCTTCTTCTCTAGTGATGAAATATCACCCTTGACTTTTTTTATTTCATCCTTATGGTTAAAATCCTCATTTTCTATTGAGCCCTCATTCTCTAAAGATTTCCTTGGTGTGGTAGCATTCTTTTTGCCTCTTGTTGCAAGACCGTCATGATGGTCGAAAATAATTTTGGAATAAGTCACACCAATAAATTCTAAATAATTTGAAATATTCATTGTGACTTACTAGGGTCTATGTCGCACTCCAATAAAAAAATCTCCCAAAAATTAAGTGATTTGCAACCTTGAGAATGATTTTTTTTACAAAAAAAAAAACCCAATAAATCAATTATTTATACTTCAATGAATTTGAAAATTGGATTGTATCATCCTCTGATATGTTTCAAAAAACCCACAAAGAATTAGGAACCCATTCCTTAATATGTGGGAGATATGTGTTTTCCAAATAAATTAGGAAAAAACCCTAAATCTACAATAACTCGCTCAATTCTGATCCAATTCTTCTGAAATATAGGTTGTATCTTCTTTAAAATTTCCTTCAAAAATCCTTTAAAAATCAAACAAAAATTCACCAAAATCTAGGAGATATGGGTTTCACAAAATGACCTCCAAAATTGAAAAAAATGCCTTGTCATAACGGTGCCAAGATCATGCTTTGATACCACTTGTAATGAAATAAATTGAACACTAGAAGAATATGATATGAAATATGTTGCAGATACTTGATAATAACTAAGAGTAACAAGCCACTTCAATAGAGTGATTAGGGATGATAATGGCAATTTCATTTCGGCAGTGGCACTCCCCTTGGGCATCCAGACTAACCACATTGTTGAAGCCATAGGGGCTTACCAAGTCCTTAACCTTGCTAGGAAGTTGAAGTAAAAAAATGTATGGGTGAAGGAGATTCGAACAATATAATCCAATGTATTAAAGGGTCTCAAAAGTCGTCTTGGACTATAGAGAATTGGGTTAATTTATCTAAGGAAATTATTAATTCCTTTGACAACTACTTTGTCACCCATGTCTATAGGGAGATCAATACAGTGGCGGATTATTTTGCTAACATAGGGGTGAAGGAAAATAATAAAGTGATGTGGTAGAGGAGTGATGGTCTTGAGGCTGACATCACGACCTTAATTATCTATGATCGAACCCATGGGAAGGTTCAATTTCCCTCTCTGAATAATGATTAAGCTGAAGGCGGGTTTTCCTAAGCAGTCTTGGTATTGTTGTTTCATCATTTTTCTTCAAGGGGTGGAGTACCATGGATTTTATGGTCTTATTAATCTTTGGTGCTTCGCATGCTTTTTGGGAATTTTTATGCTCATGAATAAAGGAATTTTGGAGTCTTCGAAGAAAGGTTGCATTGCAGATAAAATGGGCGGTGAGCGTTGCAGGTTGGAACCGGTTGACTACAATGAGTTAAAGACCAATGAAAAATTGTGGAGGGTGCTAGAGAAGGGCGGCATCACGAGCTATATGGAGAAGCTCCATGGTAGGGATCAGGAGGTTACCAGGATTTTCACGAAGGACTGGAATAATGGCAGAATTAATCTATTTGGAAGGAAAGTGAAGATCGATGAGCAATTAATTTTTTAGGTAACCAAGATGTCGATGGAGGGTCTCAAGTTTCATAGAGAAAGGAAGCTCTCTGACCACGCGGTTAAGAATTTCCCTTGCACTAACAAGGAAAGGGAGGACCTGTTGCGGGCTACTAAGAGTAGCTATGATGCTACAAAAATCAAGTTGTTGTGGAGGGAGGTGTTGAGGATAATCATAGAGTATATCACGTTGGATGGGAGATACACCAGTATTTTTGGGTATCACTTTGTGCTCCTGAACCATTTCAGGCACCAGGTCAGGGTTTCCCTTCCTTTTTACCTCTCTACTTCTTTAAATTTGAATCTTCAGGACCCTGTGTCCAATTCGGTTAGATATCTCATAATTCATGAGGGTTTACTTGTTCTTATCTATGAACACTTTAAAGCTTTACCAGCCATCCATCATACCCCTTCTCCTCATTCTGATAAGGAGGAGTTGGGCGATAGTTATACGGAAAAAGATGAGTGGGATACTAAAATGGAGGGGGGGGAAGAGCACCCTATGGAAGCTAAGAAGAAGGGAAATGTCAAAAGAAATTCTAAGTCATGTGCCCTCCCTAAACCCAGTGCAATGACATCTACTGGTAGGGCCAAAATTATTTATCTTGGGTCTGATATTTCCAATTTGAAACCAAAAGGTACACCCAGTGTTTCTCATCAAGGGAAAGGTAAAAGAAAACTAGAGGAGGACCCTTCCTACCATATTGACCAAGAGGAACCCCAACACACCAATTCTTCTGAGACGTCCAGTTATCCAGCTATGGATGGGGAGGATAGGCCATGGTACCCTAGTGACCTTAAGGAAGATTACCACTACTTCAAAGTTGAGCGCAAGTATCCTCTTGACATCCTTGCTATTGCTCGCAATGGTTTTGTTTTTTTTTTCATCTAATCAGGTGGGCCTTCTTCGAGATAAAGGAGATAAATCTTAATGAAAGGGGTTATAACAGTAGGTTGGAAAAGGTGGAGGGGTCTAATAACGTGAGAAAGGAAAAAGTAAGAGCTAAGGACCTATGGATAGAAGATGAAAAGAAATATATGGTTGAGTGCTTAAAGAAAACTGTGGAGGATTTGGAGCATTTCAAGAACAATCACGATGGCAAAATTTTTGATATTGAGGGGAGGCTAAAAAATTTCAGAGAATCTATTCATAAAGTTATGGAAATGAGCCACAAAATTCTTAAGTCCACTACCAGTACCATGAACATGATGGTCGAAAATCTAGAAAGGGCTCATCAGGTAAAATCTGTGGTGGATGTGGAGGAGGTTAAAGATCCAGGCCAAGCTGAAGGAGTTGGGCCAAACAAACACACTAGAGCCAATCTGAAAAGAAATTCAGACAAGCCCCCTATGGACATACAAGACATGAAGCAAGCTGCTATTAACATGGACAACTTGGAAAAGGAGGTCACTGAAATCTTGAGAAATCTGGCGTAGTGGTTGGTTTCCTGCAGGTGTTTTGTTGGTTTTTTGTTTTGTGTTGTCTTTGCGCTGGTCTCTAGTTTTTCTTTGCTGGCAGCTTCTCTTCTTTTGTTGAACTTTTAATGCTTTATCCTATCTCTATCTACTGTTAAAGGGTTTCAGGGCCCCTTCAAAACCCTCTTTTACCTTAATAAAAAACAAGCCACTTCAATACAACAACCCTCCAAATATCTCCAATGACAACACAATTCACAATATGATGATGAAATAAGACTCACAACCTCCTATATATACCTATTTATGCCTAGGATATCACCTAGACTGACTTAGATAACCCAATATAATCCCTAATTCAACCTCACCAACTAAATAATAATATAATATTGATAATATGAATTAATTAGGAGTTAATATAGCCACAAGATGACTATTCATAACCCAATGTACTCTAATATTAAGGGCATGGTAGGGATAAAGAAGAAGCATCTTGGACACCTTTGAGATACCTCTAAAGTATAAGTTTATCAATACTCCCCCAAAACTTGAGTCACAAAGATAAAAAAGTAGGGGGAGAACATATCTCCTTGTCTAATCCCTCTTTTATTAGGGAAGAAACCTCTAGGAACACCATTAATAAGCATAGAAAACTTAGGAGTGGTAAAAAAAAATTAATGTTGAAGAATTCTTCCTTGGAAATAAAACTTATGAAGGGTAACTAATAGGAATGACTAGGAAAATTTGTCACAGGCTTTAGATATATCGAGTTTTAAAGCCATGCCTATTTTCTTGTTGTTTTCTATTGAGTGGATTATCTCATGGGTAGTAACAACATCAATAATTTATTTACCTTGGACAAATCCTTTTTAGTTTTTGGATACAAGTAAAGAGAGGACAGTCTTAATTCTTAACACAACCAATGTAGAGAAAATTTTATAAATAGTATTGCACAAGCTTATAGGCCTAAAGTTCATCTGGTTGTCAAATTGTTCTTTTTAAGGGACCAAGGCAATGGAATCATCTTAGGATCTTGCCAAAATTTAAGAAAGCTTTAGCAACAACAATAAGATCATTTTTAACAATCTCCCAAAATAATAATAAAAAGGTAGGGGAAGCCATGACGCCTAGAGGATTTATAATTTCCAAAAGACAAGACAACAACTTTAACTTCTTCCTTAGAGACTTCCTTTATTATTTCCTTATTCTCCTTATCAGTCGGGACCTTTGGAATAACATCAAAAATCTCATCCAGACTATTAACTTCTCTAATATTTTCCTTGTAAGCATCTTGAAATAAGGAGACATCAACCTGCTCAATAAGATCATCATTATAAATAGAATTTCCAACATCATCAATGAGGATCTTTATCATGTTTCTCTTTCTATGCCTCAAATTAGACATATGAAAAAAATTGGTATTCCTATCACACCTTTCATAGCCATTGTACTTTGGATTTTTGCTTCCAAAAACTTTCCCCACTTTTCATCAATTTATCCATTCTTCTCATAAGTGATTCTCCATTGAGAAAGTTTCCATATCATTTATTCTAGCAGGCATGGAATCCTGAATCTCCTTAAACTCCTTAGAGATCTAAGCTAGCTTAAGGAAAATATTACCAAAAGTGTATTTTTTTAGCCTTTCACCATATTATTTTATCAATTTAAGTTTTTGAGCTAAGCAATACATCAGAGAGCCTTGTATAGGGGTATTCCAATAGTCAAAAATTATACCTTTAAAGTTCAGATGAGATGACCATATAATTTTGTATCTTAATGGGAAAGGGCCTTTCCTCAAAATATTTTCCCAATATAGCAAGAGAGGATTATGATCAAAGCCCACTCTAGGAAGATCTTGAAATGTCAAATCATGAAGGATATTCCATCCATTGGAGATTATAAATATATCAAGTTTGACTTGAATTAAGTTATTCCCAATATGTTTGTTGGACCATGTGAATTGAGAATCCTTCAACTCAACATCCAATAGCCCAGTTCATGATAAGAAATCAACAAACTCTATCATATTATCAAAATAATCTTCAAGACCCTCAAGCTTCTCCAAGGGGTAAAGAGGGGTGTTGAAATCCGTAGCTAGCATCCAATGGACATTTATTTGGGAATCAATAATCAAATATAGGTTCTCCCATAACAAATTTCTAGCATTTTTAGTATTAGGAGCATATCTATTAATTAGGTGTCAATTTTGCTTAGAATAAATATCAGTAAAAGAGACAATCAAGTTATTTTTACAATGTCACTTTTTCTCCCATGAAGGATATAGGATTCTACATGAAGGTCCATCAATTGGACTAAAGCAACCTAGAGAAAAATTGAGTCCACCATATTCACTTGTTGGAGAAGTTGAACATCAAATTATTGTCTAAAATGCAACATTTTAAAAGATGTTGTTTATGAGGGTTGTTTAGCACTCTTATATTATAAGATAGAACCTTCATTTTTAGGTCTTCTTAATTCTAAAAGGTGTTTTGAAGTCCTTTGTTTCCCCATTGCTATCTCTTTAGCTACTTCTCTTGACTAAATTTCCCTATGAGACAATCTACCTTGCCTTAGATCACTACCCACATCTACCTTTTTCATTGGTTTTTTTTTTGGTTTTTACTCCCTACAAGGGTCTAGAATAGATATTCCTTACTTGGTTCAAAAATAAAATCCAAAGAAGAGGGAAGCAATGTAAGAACTTCTTCACCCTCTCCTTGGGAAACTAAGAATTCCTTATCAACTTGTTCTTGAGAACTTTCAACCTTCTCCAAAATTTTATCCTCTAGTGATAACTTTAAGGAACCCCCTAAAAAAACATAAAATCTTTGTGAATCTTGGCTAAGTGCTATAATTTTCCTGGCGAATCTATGCACATTATTAAAAAAAATTGTAAAATCCTGGCGAATCTTAATGAATAATTGGTAAAAATAATAATCACAATGGTGAATCCTAGTGAATAATCACTAAAAATATTAACTACAATGGTGAATCTCTCCTTTAAAAATTTGCATAGTTGGTCAACACAGTTCCCCCATTTTTTTTGTTTTTTTGTAATATTGAAGCAGGGGCCCGAGGCTGACAGCCATCGACAGGGTCAAGAGGTAGTGCCCCTTGTGGGGGTCAAGGGGGAAGAGCCCCCTTATGGGGGTCAAGGGGGCAATGCCCCCTCACGGGATCTGAGGACAGCGACCCCGCCGCACGAGGGGCAGAGCCCCTCGCCACCAAGCATAAATTCACTATCAAAAATGCGTTGGAGCACACACAGATTAAGTATTTTTTTAAATCTCACTTAAAATAAGACTAAATGAAAAGTGAAATTATTACCATCGATTAGCTTTCTAGTTAGATGGTTGCAGGTTGATTCCATGACCTATATGCACATGCCTTTTAAAAGGCTTATTGAGGCCCAAAACTTGTTTTGGGACACATGATTAAATCTAAGCATGTGGCCCAAAACAAATTCTAGGCCTCAACAAGCCTTTTAAAAGGCACGTGCATATAGGTCGCGGAATCAACTTGCAGCCATCCGATTAAAAAGCTAATCGATGAAAATAAATAAAATCCCTATTCAAGGCTAAAATTTCCCTAAAATTAAATGGTAATTTATTATTAGTGGCAATATTGCCCCAAAATTAATGGTAGGAATATAATATTACTGGTGAATATAATTAATATTTTATAATTACAGTGTAAACTACTTGTGAATCAATTCCAATGACACATCATTTACATGGCGAATCAATTCAATTTATTAGTTTAAAAAATAATGCATAAGCAAATTAATCGAGACGAAATTAGTTTTTTGTAAAAACCTAGCAATTCAGTCTCCTTTTTAGCTTGTACTATTCACCATTTATGGAGGTCTCGATTTCAATTATTCACCAATTGGTAAAGATTCTCCACTAAAAAAATCCCCTTTATCCTCCTTCCTCATTTCAAAGTTGTTCCTTAGCTAATCTTTTGAACTTACTTTTGAGCAACTTTATTGAAGGTTTTGGACCTCTTAAAAAAAATTGCTTCCTCAAGAAGATGCTTCCCTAGAGGATTTATATTTCTCTCTTTCTCACTAATCAACCAAGATTTCTTTTATTGATCTTCAAATTTTTATACTTGGGTGCTCTTTGATGGTACTACCTAGATATTTTTTGAAGGAAAAATTCATGTGCCTCCAAAGGAGGAGAAGAGATAACTTCAACTTGGGGTTCGCTAGAAAAATTTTACCCTTCACCTATATCTATTATTAGCATAAACTTAGAATGATTTTTTCTTGTACTACTTTATTCTTCATACCCACCTTCTTAGATACAAGAATCCTTCATATATCTATCAAGTGACCAAATATATTGCACTTTTGGAAAAATAATCCTGCATTTTGTAAACAATAGTTTGAGTCAATTTCCAAACTTGGAGTTCAAAGATATTTTTGAGGAAGAGGTTTATATATATCTCAACAGTAACTCACACTCTGACAAACTCTAGTATAGACTTTTGAAGAGTAACTTTATCAATGATTAAGAGGCCAAAAGAATTGACAATACTCTTAAGGATTTTAGGGCTCCAAAACTCCAAGGGGGGCCAGGAAGTCATACCTAGGTAGGAGCTATTTTTTCAAGGTCCATAAAGGGGTCAAACTATAGTTTCTATTTGCACAAAAAAACCCATTTTAGTGCCCTTTATCAAAGAATCAAGGTTCCTTCATGAAGATATTTATAAGGTCTTTCTTAATATAAAATCTAAACAAAAAGAGACCATCTACCATGACACTAAAATGAACACTTCCTTTCAATTTCCAAACTTTATCTAATCATTGTTGGACCAAATCAACATTAGGTCTAAAAGAAAAAACCTTACTAAGAAGACCATATTTTATTTCAAAGATGGATTTATCCATAAAAATGTGGCATATTTAACCCAATACCTTCTTGAGTAACAAAGACAAACAAATTTTTTGAGCAACCTCTATTTTGAGGGTTCCCTCCAATAAGCTTATCAAACCATGAAGTGGGGACCATACCATTGAAAAAAGGTTCAAGAACTTGATGAGTGGGATCCACAGGAGAACCTAGGTCCTCAAAATATTCCTTTGACACGGTGACAAAATGGATAGAGACATGCTTGAAAACCTTAGGGGCAGCTTCCAAGGTTATCTTGTCAAGGCTTTCTTAGCAACACAAGAAACAAAGTCAGAATGGTGGGAGGGGGGATCGCCATGATTTCCATACCACCAATCCCACTCAAGGTTATAGAATTCAAAACCCACCAGAGCGTGAAAAAATGATTATCCATATGTTTCTCAACTAGTAAAGGTACACGCTCATACTCTAGTAGATGAAGGTATATTGGATGGCAAGGAATTGCAAATTAATCAAAAATGGATAGAAGCTTATATGTTTATGGGATACATTTTTAGAAGTTGAAAGGTTATATTCTAAACATCATATAATGTTGTACATGATACGTTGAAGGACAAATATAATTTTATAGGTGGGATTGGGTGAGGTTTCTATAATGATCAAAATACATTCAATTCTATACAATTTTTGAAATGTTAGTTTGATAATGTGATTAAGGGAGAGTCTCCTAAATTGGGATGTGTTTATTCTTTAATTATTTTATTGCTAAAAATATGGGTTGCCTATTAGAAATTTGAAAAGAAGTTGGTTATATAAAAGTATGTGCACAATGAAATATTAATCATCTTCATTTAGACCAATGTTTTTTTCACTCAAAATGATCCAGATCCTAATGTATCATGATTGAAATGAATAAATTCACCACATACAAGAAAAAAAAATCATAGAAGGGTGTGGGAGAGAACTAAGAATATGCATGATCATGTGACATTTCTTTGTAAGTTAATTTTTTATTCAAATATAATGACATAATATGACAAAAGTGTAAAAAGATACTATTTTTTACATTCTAATATATTTTTCCTATTTTGAGGGTTCTGGGGGGGAATGAATTTTTAGATTCCATACTCCAAATTACCTATAGATACTCATTTGCAACACATTACAAAGTGTTGGAAACCTTTAGAAACTCATTTTGAAATACAATATATACCAAACTTTGCTAAACCTAGGAATTCTTGATAAATCACAAATGCGATCAATTAAGACTTTTGAGGCTAGCCACCTTCTAAGTAGGGGAATATTTGTAATTTCAACTTGTTGGTGTGTTGAAACCCAAATATATATTTATTATACTTTGAATTTCAAAACTCGTATCAACCAAACTATATTTAGTCCCTCACATCTACACTCATAATAGGAAATTTTTTTATAGAATTGAGATATTATTAAATTTGACATATTGACTATTTAAAATGAGTCATGAAATATGCATTTAGTCCATGGAATATTATTATTCTAGATTTTAAATAATTGATCAATTGTAATATATTTTTACAAATTGTGTACACAATGTTCTAGTATATTTCAAAGACTTGAGATTATATTAATACCAACTCATGAGAGATTTCAAGTTTGTATATTATAAAAATTTAAATCCTTGATTAACTCAAATTTACTCACTCTCTCATTTTCATGCTTAAAAAAATTATATACCTAGGATATTCGATTTCATAATATTAAGTTACTTTTCTAGAGCCAAGATCATATTAAACCTAATTTATCATTCATTTCAAGTCCATTGGATAGTTTACTATGGATTCTAACCTTTTGGGTAGCACAAATTTATTCATTTCCTTGCATCCATGCATGTAAAATCTTTATATTTAAAATTATTTTGGAATCAATAATTTTATTGACTTCGACTCATTGGTAGGTTCAAGTCTAGAATGCATTTAGCATAAAAGTACATAATTTCATGTAATTTTATAATTATAGTAGTTAATTATAAAGCTTTGATGGTCTTGTCACTTATGGACAACAACCTTTTATACAACTAAACCTAGACCTAAATTAGTTTGAGATGTGAAAATCTAAGTACTCCTTATCACAATTAGATTTTATAGCTCATGATAAAACTTGACATTTATATTTTTAAAGCTTTGATGGTCTTGCACATGTCCAAGGCACTACCTAAGGGAATCTTGGTCATAAATTTTTTTAGAACAGCTATCTAGAGTTTTTACCTAAGTCTACAATGATTTGTAAGCACATGAAGACTTCACAATTTTAATCCTAAGTGTTTTATTTGTGAGATAACACTTGTAGTGCCCCTCCATTCTCACCGTGGATGTGCAGGTAGTTTGGATTTAGAACTTGGAGATGAAGGTAAAATAATAGGAATATTTAAAGGTATATTCCAATGGCGTTAAACAGTTGATGTTGAATATTATGAATTTATGGACTATGTGTGAAGGTTGGGATAGGACTAACCCTATCATGAGCACTATGTGATTATCTTATCTTGACTATAATGTGATTGTCATATGACTAATATTATCCTAATTGCTATGCAATTGATTATTATTTGAGTTGGTGAGGTTCTTACTGATGTGTTTGGGTGAAGGAGACAGTGTCACATCACTCACTTGTGAGTACCCTGTGGCGGGTGATCCCACAATACTGGTTTACAGTTTTTGGGCAAACTGGACACTGAACTAATTTTTTTAACTAAACTTCACTTTCAGACTCCTATAGTGGCTAAACTGTGAGAAATTTGATCATGCAAACTAGTGATTTGTGAAGTTTTGTCTATAGATTCTAAATATATATTTTTTAAAAAAATTGGAATCAGATTGCACGTTATTTTTCATCTCCTTCGAAAACTAGTTTTTATCAGTAAAAAACATTTTTAAAGAGTGATGTTCACTTTATACAACATAACTTTTTTTGTATGAAGGATATAATTTTTTTGAATTTAGATTTGTAACTACGATATCTAACCAGTTCATTTAGTTTCATAGTGTTTTATTAAATATTTTTTCCTTAATCAAGTTTCGAAGTCAAACCAATTACAATTTAGACATAGGCGGACTGTATACAACATAACTTTTTGTATATGTATCAAAATTCAGTTATCATTTTTAATGAATCAAGGACATCAATACCCAACTTGAACATATTTTTCAAAATTTTATTTTGATAATCTACTATTTTTCCACATGTGCAGAACAAAGAGCTTGATTTTCAGTGAAAAACCTACATTCACAAGAAGTAAAAAATAAATATAATAATCAAATTAAATTTAATTAAAATTATACTTTTTTAGAAGCTTATAATAAGAACTACATACTTACAAAAATAAATTTTAAATGAATTCATTTGATCCCCAAAAAGGTAAATCAAAAGTGGTTTTTTATCAACATTTTGATAGGTGTAAAGGAGACTCTGTTATAGGTATGGTTTAAAACTAGCGGGGTTCTATCCAAGGGGGCTTGGTGTAATGTGGTTTGATCAAACCCTCTTCAATTGGAATCCTTTAAATGGAACTTTTCAAGACTTAAATCATTATATTTTCTAAAAATATGTGATTATAGCAAAAATCAGGATCTCCCAGAAAGTGTAAACCACTATTGTGGCAGCCCCCCGACATTGTGATTCCCTTTTCATGGTGTGCCTGATTATATGTATATGTTTATGCACAATCATTTTGTGTGTTGCAAGTTGCAGGTACCAGACATCAACTCCACCTGAATTGGTAAGTCTAAGTGTGCCTTAAACCCAATGGAATAGTTGATCGGAGATAGCACTCAGTCTCCTACTCTAGCCATCATCCTCGAAGAGGATGAGTATCTGGTCTGATACCTTGTCAATGTTGTCAATTTTGTCGGTGGTCAATTGGTGTTGCTTGAGGTCTTTCTTTCGACCCTAGATAGTGGTCAGGTAATCAATTGATATTTTGTTTATTTAATTTATATTGTTTGATAAATACTTTTAGTTATTTGATGCATTAAAATAAATCATTAAATGAAAAGGTATTTTGATAAATAAATATAAATATATTTATAGATAATCATAGGTTATAATAAAACAAATTTGTAATGTAATATTAAAATAAAATAAAATTTTAGTGGAATGTTATCATTAATAAATAGTAAAAATAATATGATAAATAGAAAGGTTTTTCATGCAGCTCATGTAAAACCATTGAATAGATTGTCTAAAAAGAAACTTTGCATGGAATCTTCAGCTTTGTCTCCTATAAATATTTTTTTGGGGGATTTTATATATTTCATTGGTTTTTTGGGGTTTTGGGGAAAAAAAGAACAACCTCCTTTCTGAAAATATTTTCTTTTTGGGGGATTTCATTGGGTGCTTATGGAGGGAGAAACTTATTTGTAGCAATTTTCTTAAATTGTTGATTTTGTTGGGGAATTGGGGGTTTTGGAGAAATTTGGATTGTCCAATCGAGAAGTTGGAATTTTCGGAGCTCGATATCAATTATGTTCCTGCCAAGCTTTAAATCCATGTTGAATTTCAATATTTTGTTGTATTTGCCTTTTTGAGTGTACAATTATTTGGATTGATTTCTCTCTCTCTAAAAATGAATGTTTGATTGATTTATTTTGTCTATGAACGAATGTTTGATTATTTGATTGTTTTATGGAATGTAACTTGGTATCTATTGTGTAATCCAAGAAAGTGGTTAGGCAATAGAGCCATTGTTGAATCATTGTCATTCAGGTTTTTTCTGTAGTCGTACTTCATTTTTGTACTCAATCTACTCAGGTTTCCAGCTAGTAAAATAGTTTTATTGTCATCCATAACTTTGTTTCTATGAACTGGGCTGGCAAGAAATTTAACAGGTTTTTGCACTTTGATGTCTTCTAACCTTTGTCCAAAAATTTTAAATACCCAGAGCGTAGTTTCTGATTTATGCTTGAAATATGGGGGCTACTATCAGGCTGCTCCACATGGCTGCAATTGTTAATTATATATATATATAATGGTTAAAAGTAAAAGATTGGCTTGTTTGTATGTGAAAGATTATATGATAAATGAAGAAATAAAATGTCATTTAACAAAATATTTTAAATTGGTTAGTTATGGCTAAAATGGGTAATTAATTGTTAAAGACAAATAAATTGGATTTTTTTGTTAAAATAAGTATTTAATTGACTATAGATAAAAGAACTGTTTATTTAATTAAGTGAATTGATTTATTCCGTAAATAGATAGGTTATTTAATTTAAATGATGTAAGGTAAATATTAAATGATTTGGTTTACTCATGTTAACTGGTTAGTAAATAAATGTTACTTTTCTTTATAACAATTTAATGGTTGGTTAATAGAATTGTCATGTGAATTAATTAATCAAGATCTGGTTATTTTAATATTATTGTAAATTTAATATTAGAATTTCATAGTAACTAGTTCAATAAAGATGATGATTTTATTAATGATATAGTTATTCTTAAATATAGATGCTTGTAGAGAATAATGCCTTATTTTTATAAATATCTTAATGGTTATAATACTTTGATTAATTGTTTGTATTTAACAAAGTGTTTTGATTATTGGATTAAATGTTTATGTAATTGTTGTCAATTGTGTAATGTATGTTCAAAGTTTTATGTCGTTAGAGAAAGTGATTAGTATGTTGGTTCTGCATGTGTCACCTTATGGGTTCGGGACCTAGTGAGAGGTTTACCAGGACAATCATAGATGAGGACGGGGGTCTAGTGAGAGACCGCCAGGAAAACCCATGTCAGGACCATGCGATGACACTTCCCCCTATTGCAGTCTAGCATTCCCTAGTTGTGTTTCCTCTTTCTATTGTGTGAGTGCCTCTAGAAGTGAAGTGTTGTAAGTGATGTTGATGTTGTCGGTAGTGTTGTGTTGGAGTCCATGTATAACCCTTGTTGTGTTGGCCTTTTGCTTTCTTGATTGCTTGTATGTATGATGTGGGACCTTGTGCTATCTCCTAGCATGGGGGGTGGACCTAAGGGTTCCATATGGTCAGGAGATTGGTACTTTTTCCTCCATTGGGTATTTTTGTTGCATGTTCGTGTGCGTGGAGATTCTTCCTTGTGTTGTGGATTCCAATTCTTGTTCTAGTTTGAGAACATAACCTTTAATTTATTTGTATTGGATTGTATATTAGTTGTATCATCTACTATAATCTAATGTAATCTTCCCATGTGTACTAGGGGAAGCATTGTTGTAAGTATTGTAAATATGTAACAATTATTGATGAGTTCTTCTTGTAACAAATATTGTAATGAAATGCATCTTGCATATGTAGTTAGCTAGAAATGATTTTTTATGTTTATTATCATTTAGCATGTCATGGAGGTAAGTAATGTAGAAAACATTTAATGTGGTGCTTTAAAATGAACCTTTCATGTTAGATAAATCATGTTAACTTACTAGTTAATGAAATGATTCTAGTTATCTTGATTAATAGTTATGTGAGTAGCGCAGTTGAGGAACCTTAGAGGACCTAGGTTTAGATTATATATTATGTTACGCTATGTATTCTATTGTTATTTCCTTTAAAAAAAATTGTTCCGTTAATATTTCATGGTTAGTGTTGTCCTCTAGGGTTCCTTGGCGGGGGCATTATAACACTTAGATTGTTTATTTAATGATATATTTCAATGCTAGTGGTCTAACTTCAAGTACGGAAAGAAATATATGTAGATTTCATTCTTAAACCTATTTTTTTTATATAGATTATGATACCAAGTACACTCTTAAAGTATGATGTCAAACTAGAGAGATGAGACTTCATAATTTTAAAGTAGGCTTTAGTAAATAACAAAATGAAATTTTCAATGTATCAAGGGGATGATATATCAATAGTGATCTATCTTAGTAAAATTTAAGAATCAAGCATTTGAGAAGTGAATTATGTCTGTGAAAAAATCAAATGTTATAGTAGCCTAAACTTACCATAATGAAATCAATTAGCTTTTTATGGAAAATGGATTATATGAGTTGTCCGAATTTTATGGCGTGGTACCTTAGCATTTGGTAGATTCATTCATTGTTGTCTCAAGTAAATTGATAATTTTTGTATTTGTTTTAAACATGCGGGTTAATTCTTGGAGTAAATATAGAGAAATGTAATTAGGTGATAAAGGAGTTTCCCTAAATAACATATTTCACCTAAGGTGCTATGTAAATCTCAAATGCAGGTAAGAGGTTTATCAAGATGATTACCTAGTTTGGGAGATGATCAAAAGCTAGGCTATGTTAGAATACATAAGGATCATTGTGAATTGAAGATGATGGTAATGCTTGTATCCTTTTGGATCTAAAATATCAATTGTATCAACTTTGTTATAGGTGGGTATTTGGATTGAAATATTTTTAAGAAAAAAATGATATTACCTTTGTGCTATGGTGGTAGAATTGTTTCCCAATAGTCCCAATATAATTTATTTTTTAAAAGTTACTAAAAGAAAGAGCTATATGATTTCATGATGGATTAATGCTAAAATTTGTGTTACTAAGGATGATTAAATATGTTGATCAAATATGGAAACATGTCTTTATTTGTGAATTCTTCTCCTTGCTTGGTTAAAATTCTCCACTTTGACAAAATAAAAAAATAAAAATATGCCTTTTATAATGATATGACGTGAATGAGAGGTTTCTGAGGTTGAAATTACTTAGATCATTTTTTTTCAATATTTGTTACTATTGATAGTACCAAGAGAAATATTTAATTATTTACTTGGAGGTGAAGAATTGAAGAACAACATGTATTTGCATCTATCATGCAAATAAGAAACAATTGCTACCTAGGACAAATGGGTGCTTTATACAAAAATTCAAGCTTGTTAATGAAGACTTTCTTGCCTTGGAAATTGTACCATATTATCTAACATGGAGATGTTCTTGGAGAAGGATTGCTACAAGGATACCTTGCTACTACTAAAATTAAATGCTTATCTATTTTATACCATTTGATATTTTAATTTCAACCATTGGTTGTGAACCAAAATTAAATGATCGTGTCTAGGTTGTTAGGGCTTGAAAAATAATTGTTGAGATGAATTATTGATAAAATATTACTCGAAAATTCTTGTGAAGGGTTGAAAACTCTTCAATTTCATGCAAATTAAGAATTTTTAGTTATTTCTTTTCCATTTTGCTAAGTATTTCAAACATGAGCTATGTTATTACGATGCTTTTCAATAACTCACTTGATGTGGATGAATCTCACGAAGTACTAAAATAATTATTTTTAATGAACTAAAGGTTGTGAGGGCAATATGCGTCTAATTTGTGCATATATACAATGGTATCAACATTATTATTTATTGCTGAATGTTGACAAGCTCATGTGTTTTCTTCTGTCTATGGTTATATTTATACTATCCAAAAAAAAATAGTTTTATGCAAGGGATTTATCTCCTTACCAAGATCAATTTTTTTATCTCCACAAAACAAGCTCATTTTCTTTCTTTAAACCCTTATTTATTTTGTCCCCTTATTTTTACTTTTGGTTAGAATAGGATTAGTTTAAGACTGAAACTTGAAAATTATTGTTATAAAAGTTGAATATTATGCTTGCAAGAGTAATTTCATTGCTAATTTGTGAACTTAAAGTAATATTGAATGCAGTGATGATTTTGGATTAGTTTTTGGATGGATGTTAAATCTAAAATACTAATCATTTTATGAAATTAGCTACAAAATGCTTGAATGAACTCAAAAACACCATAGGCCCCTTGATATATATATGTTATATACAATAAAACTCTATTAATTTTAGGTAAATGGATTAGTTGCAAAATATGTGTGTTGCACCATTTTCAAGATTCAAAATTGAAGAAAATTTCCAATAGATGATAAATCACCACTAAAAAATTAATTGCACATGTCTTTTGAGCTTTCTTATGTTACTCGTTTATCTCCTACATATGCTTAGCTCTTGTATTTTCCTACATGCCTTGTTTGAATTTTGTGTCCTCCCATGCTCCATGTTCTCCACTTATGTTTCCACATATTCCTTCTTATATCCTTACATTACATGATTCATTATGTTCCTACCCTTCTAACCTATCATCCCATGTTAACAATCCTTATTGTGCTTCTATTTTTTTATTACATGTTTATGACCCTTATCATGATCATATCCCATGAGTATGTGCTATGATCTTTTACATCTTATTCATGTCTACATGATCCTTATCTATCCTTTATGATTATGATTATTTGCCTTCACTAGAGAGCATATTGCCTTTCCCTTGTTATATGTACTTTGATGATCACATCTTATCTATGTGCTCACATGATTATCTCAAACCTAGTGCTTTATATAATTTTTTTACCTTATATGATATTTTTTATCAATACATGTTTGTTGTGATTTACATAATTTTATCCTTGTTATACATCACATGCTTATTGTGCTTTTTATAGTGTTATATTTAGTAATTATTACATATTTTTGTGTATCTTATGATATCATTTTTTGTTACCTACACTATTTTGAATCCTTTGTATACAATTGATTAGAGGAGGGGCATTATTAGTACTTTCACTTCTTGAACATGGTTATGGTCATAGTGCACTTATGATTGTTATGATTTTTTTTGTACTAGAAAAAGATCCATTACCATATCCAAATGGTATACATTTTTACATAGTTGAAGTCCTTATCATCTACATTTATAGTCAGATTGTATTTTGTATCTAGATGGAATCTCTTATATTTATCTATGTGGTCTTGAAGTCCTTTCTATATAGTTAGAGCTTTGATCACTTTCCATAAAAATGGAATATCTCATCCTTAACCTTTTACTTTTACTATTTTTTGAAAATATATTTTAGCAAGTTGCGACCATAATTATTTAACAAAATGACATGTTTGTTAGTGCATAATTTTTTTGTTTTGTAAGTTTCTATGAAGTGTTCATTGAGAGAAAAATTAAAGAATGATTTATGTACTTTTGAGTAGATTCATATCCATTAAGTGTTTACAAAATATTTAATTATCATGTTAACTGCTTGTTTTACTTTGATATGCATTTGTAATAGTATGAAGTGTCTCTTGAAGTGGGGGAAAAATATAATGGTAGAAATTACATACCCATGTCCTTTCCTTTTTTTTTGGGCCTACTTTTATTCTAGAGTTCCTTAAGTGCAATACTAAGTCTATAAGGGGTATATTCTTTTGTAAAGTCAATTCACAATGTTCCTATATCTCAATTAAATAATCACGCATCCCTAGATCCTCATTCATGACCTAAGATTAGATTTTTAGGTGTTGTCTTGATCTAGGTCACTTCCATGGTTGTGGATTTGAACATTAAACTTCAAAAATTTAAATTCAAAATATATCCCATTTACTCCTTTGATGTTGAAATTGTTTATGTAATCCTTTGATGCTGGATTTGACCTATAGGACTTCATAAATTTTTTGTGGTTCCATGTCCTTATCTAAAAATATTATACTTCTTGGTCATCATCCATTAGCTAGGGCTTGTTAAAAATATGCATTTAAGGTTATCCTAAGGTCTAAAACTATTCTAAAAACCTAACAGTTCAATCACCTAAGCTTGTCTTTTATTTCTACATTGACTTGTTGTAGTTGATTGTCATTTGTATTAGTTACAACTTATGCCTTTGCATCCATTCGTTTACCAACCCCATGTTCCTAGCTTTACCGTTTGGTCTATCACTTTATTATTTATGAAATCCCATTGTGCGGTCTTTGAAATATTTTTCTCAAAATCCTAGGTCTAAAGTCTAAAGTTAAGTCTTAAGTTTTATTCATTCATGAGCCTAGTTGTGACCCCTTTTTAAGTTACATCTTTGTGTACATGGTCTAAAAATGCTTTAAGTCATCCATGGGTCAATTCTGCAATCAACATGTGTCAATGATTTATTGGTTCCACCATTTTGCGGTCTATAATTTATTCATTAAAGTTTTCCCGTGAAATTGTGGGAAGGTGCCACATGTCGCATCTTTGACCAGCGTTCAAATGGGTCCATCATCTGAGGGTCGTAAAGGTGCCGCTTGGCATAATCTAAACCATTTTTCACCATTTTGTGGGGAACTCTCAATGAAGGTTTAATTTCGCTATAGAAATGTGGGAGACTGCCACGTGGCAATGCCAAGACCACCCAATGAAGAAATATTTGATGTCAATGAATATGCTAAGTATTGAAGACTTAAAGCAGAGGTTAAAGGGTGCTCATAGTAAGACATGTGGCATCATCTTGATGGCTTTCGACCATTCCATGGGTCCAAATCTAATGCTCTATTTCATGGTCATAGAATCTTAGGAAGTTGCGATGTGGACACCAATGACTTATTTTATTGGTGATAAAGCTCTGAATAAAAGGAAACGTGCCTCCACATGGATATTTTTTATTAGCCCATGCTTTTTTCAAAGTAGGTCAATCTTTTCAAATCTGTTTGACCTTGTCAGTGCCTCTGATCAAGTTGCTTGATTGGAGATCAACAACCAAAATTCAAAGTTGTAGAATGGGTAGATGCATGTATTCTTGCTCACGTGAGCTAAGAATCAATGACAGACAAGATGCCCCTGAGCCTAGAATTTGATACTTTTTTCAATAAAATCCAGTTTTAATGCATCATTGCAAATCATAAAAGCATTCAAAACAATTGGAGATCAAACTTGGCGAATTTGTGAGCTATTTGTGTCCAAAATTAGGTTTTGTACATCTTCAAACTAGTAAGATCCTTTCATACTAGAAATGTGCTTAATTTCCATTTTAGTTGCCTATAATTTCCTCTTTCTATGTCATAATTGAATTCTAGGGTCTGTTATAAATAGGGATACATTGCTTTTTAATTGTGAAATGTTCAAATTTTCCCTAGTTTCTTTCAGGTTGCATCATGAACCCTAGAATTACCCAAAAAACCATACTTTTCTCTATATTACTATAAAAATGTCTCCTCCACAAATATAATCCTTTGCCTCAACCACAAAGCAAGCTCTTCATGAAGATATTTTAGCTCAATTACCTAGTTCCACCAATAACAATGTCAAGGTCCAAGGTCCCAGGGCAGACAAGGGTTTCACAAACAGATAAATGTTATGATATTAAGGATGTAGAATTGCCTTTATCTGGATGGACACTCTTCAAGCATTGGTTTGGGAAGAGGAATGCCCTAGTCTCCACATGCAATGTGTGGAGGATCAACCATGGGAAACTTGTCGTCCCAAATGTTTATATGGATATTGACATGTTGAAAGCTATAATAACCAATTATGATCAATCAATTAGGATTGTTAGAACCCTAATGGGTGGAACCATGGCCATGTTGGATAGGGAATCAATTGCAGAAGTGTTCAAGCTCAATATAGTTGCAAACAAACCTATCGACATTACTGATTTTAGGAAGAAGTATGACCAAAATAAAAGCACTAATAGAGTTATTCTTCTACCAAGGTTTAGGGTTAAGGATCCCCACCATAGAATGGTGAGAATTTCATCAATTGACTAGGAACCATTCTTAGTGGATATATTTGAAGGCTATTTCTCTAAGACATACTACAGTTTGTGCCAGGTTCTTAGGCGTGATAAGATGGAGAGGATCTCAATTCCATTAATGTTTATAGTTGTAGACATCCAAAATATGATGGTTAATGATGAATTTGATTATGCCACCTATATCTCAGATGCCATTCACATGGGTTTGGTAAAAATCAAGAAAGGTGAGTTGGGAGTTAAATTTTGGTGGTACTCCCTTCTTTACCACATCTTTGTGTACAAAGGAAATGAGGAGTTGGGTCCGAGATTGAAGATCAAGGATAAAGAAAAAAATAATGACACTCTCCCAATCCAAATATGGACTCACTTGCTTGATATGCATTGTCAACAATCAAGCTTTGGAGCAGTTAGAAATTTATTTGTTGTAAAATTCATGTCTTATTTACAGGGTCAAAACCCTAGGGTGCCTATTGAATTTATTGATTTCTTAAGACCAACAGAAAGAAAACTCGAGTTGGGAATTGGACACAATTGGAGAGACTTTGTGCTTCATTCATATTGCACCATACTGAGAATATATGGAAGCATGATAGCACCTCATGTGTTGTTAAAATTTGTGCCCTTGAGGGTTGGGTTTCTAGAGGCCATCTGTCAGTTGTCCATTTCAGATCAAGCCCATCTGGCTAATCAGAAAAAGGGCACATTCTTCTCATATCTCATAGTATTCTCTAATTTTAGAATGAATAGGGATGGATGGAAATATATTTATGACAATTTTAAACCCTATGGCATGAAACCATCAAAAGCTATGAACTTTGATTCAGAGGGCTTCATAAATGAATTAAGGATAAATATCAAAATATCAAATTTTTATCATACAATTGATTATTCTGAGGATGTTATAAGGAATTGTTTAGATGAGAATGAAGTAAATAATAGAAAGGTAAAATGGGCCACTTTCTAGAAAGTAGAAGATGCAAAGAAGAAAAGGGGATCCTTCTTTCAGAGGAACATATGTGTATGTTGATGATCCAATTGAGATAATTTAAGCTATCTTGCAAAATCTTGATAAAAGTGTTGGAGAAGCCTCTCAAATCCAGGAGAAAGATAAGAGGAAAGATCCTATGTTGGAAGATAGACCAACATACCATCCACCAAAGGGACCACCAATTGCAATCTATAAAAGAAAGGAAGATTCACAATCCCCTCCAAAAACACAGTTGTCCTCATCTCCTCATCAAAGGAAATAGATCCCTCCTTCCTCAATTGTTAATGTTATTGGTCTAGAATCACCTCCAAGGGATTCATCACAAAAAAGGAGAAGGATTGAGAGGGTTGGTGAAGATGAAATTGAAGTAACAAGAGAATATGTGATGGAGGAAATGCCATCTCCTCAAAGAGATGAGAACTTGACCCCTCTTGATAATGTAATCACTACAAAATTTTTGAGGGGAAGTGAAAAAATATGTGATATTAGAGAAGAGGCTTGCACCAAATTTATGGATGACGATGCCTTTGTGAAAAGTGGCGTGTTCAAAGAATTTATTTGGAGCTGCAACAAGGAACAATTTGAGAAAGAATTGAAGGAAGAAATGGAAAAGTTCCTTGATCAAAATAAGGAGCAAGTCTCAAATAAACTGGTTGCAGAAATGAATGTTGAATGTAAAGAAATGATACTTGAAGAGGGAAGAAGACTTTTTAGGGAAAGTGGAATCATTTTGCTCCTTGAATGGGATCTTTCTTCAGAAATTGCACTAGACACTATCTAGAAGTAGAGTCGACAAATTTTATCCTCAGAGGATGAAGCTTTAAATGCTTTTTTTGGTTCTACCTTTAGACCAAAATGGGACACATTGGAAATTTGGGTGTTAGCCCCAAATACAAATAATCCAAAAATGGAAGAACCAACATGAGATGTGAGAGGGGGATTAATTGGAAAGAGATTCTCTGATATATCTACAATGGAGGTATCCACATTGGTTGTATATGTAGCTTAGTTCACTAAAGCAACCACAGAGTCCCTACAAGATCAATACACTCAAGATCTAAAGAAATGCCAAGATTTATTGAATGAATACAATAAGGACAAGGAGAAGATTGCACAATTAGAGCTACAATTGAAATAGAAACAGGTACAATAACAACAACAAGCACCTCCAATACCCCCACCATAGTTAACTACAATTTTTGTAAGGGGTGACAAGTCTATAGTGCCAAGCACTTATGCCACACCACCCCTAGAGCCATAACTGATAGGAGAACTTTGTTGGAATAATTGAAGGTATATGATGAGTTGTTTGTGCATTATACAGATTACAAGCATGATGAGAATTTATGCATATAATTTCTAATATGTTGGGACATTTAATGGGAAAGATTTTGAAAAGGAAAAATAGTGTTCATAAAAATTATTCTTTAATGATAGCAACATTTGATATGTTTGTAAAAGATAAAATAAAGGCAATTCCTCTCATGCAAACATGGGTTTGCAGGCTCAATTCTTTAATTGGTATGATCAAAGGATCAAACTATGATCCTAATAAGCCTGGACAAATTTCTCCAACATACTAGATTGTAAAAACTACAGGTAAATACCAGGGAATGGTAGGCCCATGGAAGATAAAATAAAAGAATTTCTCAAAGAGTTTGATTAGAGTGATTTGGGCACTCTCCCTTACATACTAAATGAAAATGGGGAAGTCAAATCATATGATGATTGGAGATCCCAATTGGATGGTATCATAGTCACATTAGCTTATCTGATTTGTGAGAAAGATCCCATTGATATTGAACTAATGGAGATTTGTTTAGATAAAATATGGGACACAAACATATTTCTAGAAGAATGTCAATTATAGAAATGATAATTGCAAGGAAGGAATGATGAATGAACAAATGTTGCAACTCACCAACCATCAATGGCTTCCTTGAAGGACTGAAGTCATACACATCACCTCAAGGATCTTGGATATTGCTTGATATATTTTCTTGAATGCTTGAATGCTTGGAGACTTGCAACAATGTTAGTCTTCACAGAACAATAACATGAACACACATAGAATTTGACATGATGTTGGATCTTGAATTGCTACAATAAACTCTGATAATGTTGCTCTTGACTTGCTCTTGAAAATAGTATTTTCTCAATTGTGTGTCTTATCCTCCTTAGATTTCAAATGATAAAATATCTAGGTATTTATATGCAATTGCTCTAATTTCCCAAAAATCAAATTCCAAAAGTTGACAATTGAAATTTGAATTATAAATGTGTAAGGATAATCGGGTCATCTTAGAAAGAAACATCTAAGAACAATAGTGCCTCCGATGATTTTAATTCCTTCAAATTGCCTCAAAGAAACGTACTATTATGCCATAAAGTAGAAACTAGCATAGTTGATTTCCCAAATTAACCCTTCTGAGAAAAGCGCATGCAAACTTAACCAGATTCAACCCTATGCACATAATCAAACTTACAAAATCAATAAACATGAAAGACAATAAATATGGACACACAAATTTACATGGGGAAAACCTTTTCAAGTAAAAAACTCCACACTCCAAAAGATTGAGCCATTGTATTATTCAACAACAAATAGAGTTACAATACAATCTCACGCTCATAGTCTTTACAAGAGTTACATCTTGTTCTATCTAGAGACAAATTGACAGCAACACTATTCAGAATCCCCACACTGTTATAGTACCCTCACACAACACACAATGTAGATTCATCTCCTCTAACCAGTCGACTCTCTTCCAGCTAGCCTCTCAGCCAATCCAACCTCTTCAGCCTTCATAGGTTCACATTATTTATGTTCTCTCTCTCACCAGCATTCTCACTGTTACAACACTTATCAACATATAGTTTGAACACTCACATAGAAAATTCCATTTCAAACCTCTCATTCAGTTGAGCCATTGATCAATTCATTTCTTGTACAAAACTGTTTGTTCAATTTCCCTACAGATCAATAGTCATTCTTGCTAGTTATGAACAATTACGTCCAATTCAACATAGTCCACCAATGTCCAACGAACAACTCAGCAGTCCACAACGGTCAACCATGGTCCACCTCTATGTCCATCAGCATGACCAACACTATCGGAGACAGACTAGAAAGTCCAAACAATAGATCAAGTCTCCCCGATGTCCCAAGAGAACCATCACGACCACGAACTTCACCAAGAGAAACATTAAAGACCAACTAGAACAAACCAGATCAACAAGAACAACACTACCAGGGTGAAATCAACAAGTCTCATCGAGTTCACAAGTCACCCCAATGGTCTTCAACTCACTACAGTTCAGAACACCTTCATCGACAAAAGTCACACCAATGAAGTTCATTGGCAAAAGAATAAGCACCAGAGTGACATTCACAGGTCATTTCGAAGACCAAATTCATTGACCAGAGTCTCACCGACCACAACCCAATGACTAGACATCCAACTTCAAAGCAACCTTGATAACTCATCCTGCTAGACCATGTCACAATGACCAACATTCTCAAGTCTACCTGAAGACCAATGTCATCCCGATGCGCTTCACTTTGGCAAGAGTCTCCCCGACAGAACTATTCGGCCAGACCACAAGCACCAGAGTGAAATTCACAGGTCATTCTGAAGACCAATGTCACTCTGATCTGATCATCAACCAGAGTCATACTGACACGACCAATCGGCCATAATTCTACTGTCGGTCTAACCGAAGACCAAAGTTAGCCCGACGAACTGTTCATCGGCCAGAGTCTCCTCAATGAAACTCTTCGGCCAAGCCTCTATCTTCACCGAGAGTTAGGAAACTTGCGCCGACTATTTGGGTTACACTGATGGCTCTCATCGGCAAGACCGACCATAGGTCTCACCAATCTGAACACTTCAAGCCTTCAAGACTAAACAACTCATCGATAGGATATCTCAGGTTTCTCACCGATTTGCTCTTTCAGGAGGTTCAGGTCATTAGGATTGAGGCACATATTTCCAACAATCTCCCACTTGACGAAGATCTTACTGACCACTCCAAAGAACTAGCAACAAACCATACAGAAGTACAAACAACATCAACTTCCAAGGCCCAAACCAGAACAAAACTGTGAAGACATTCTCCATAAACAAAATAGAACATCAGCTAGAACAACAACTAGAAACATGAATGCTCCCATCCAACTAATCAACCCACACGACTGAAAATAACACCCACATCTCATTCTATCCATCCAATCTCTCATACCTCTAAGGTATCCACATTAAAAAAATCATGCCAACAACACAACCAACCCATCAACCGCAGATACAAACTCCATGTACAAACCAGTCAAGAAGACAAAGCACAACCAAAAAAATCCACTGCAGTGGTAATGCCAAATCTGAAAGATCAAAGGCATAACAAGTCTACCAATGACAACACATAGAAAGTGAAACCATGTAGTACCAAGGAAACATCCACAATGATATGCACAACCTACAACCAACTGCTACAAGAATCATTTCTCTCAATAGTCTTTTAGAGCTCTTCCAAGTTCTTCACACCCAACATAGGAAAGAGATAAAGAACCTCCAAGTTACCACTCAAAAACTTGAGTGAAAACAAAAGCTCCAACCAAATCTCAAACCTATGTTAAAATGAAATCAAACTTCCAGGAAGACTACCTAGACCAAAGAGAGAAACTTTGCACAACATATACATGTAGAACATCCTCCTAAATACACCTCTAAAAGCCAGTCATGACAAGTATGATCTCCTTCACAACACGAAGAGAAAAGCCATAACAACACCCAACCATTCAATCACCGAGATCAAACATATCAAAAAAATGTAACATGTAATCAATCATGGATGTAAGCCTCTCAAAGAAGATCAAACTACTTCATTTCCCATCTCAAGAAATCGGCCCATATAACTATATCCTACCAGTTCTTATCAGTAAATGATATAACATAAAATCTCAAGGAGATAATCCATATTGTCCATCTTTCACTATGAATCCTCCTGAACCATTAAACAACAATTCAAGATCCATGTCATGAAAGAAAGCATCAAACACATTTGAAAGATACAATGGGAAAATACCTCTCAAATAGACTTCACTACTGAGCAAACCAAGACTGGGGAATGAGAATGCTCCTCCAAGATATACAAGCCACCATGACTCATCCAAGAGCAATCTCCTCATTGGTCTTTGTTGAACTCATGTCCAACCAAGGTGTAGGCTACTCAAATTTTTTGTTGAAATCAACACCTTTCTCATCTCAAGAGAATTACAACCTCACCTTATTCTCCATGTATCCATGAGCACCTGCAAATGACCATCCCATGCTAAACTCCAAAGTGCATTACTACACTAACATGAAGTTCTTAGGCCTATGACCAATGCACCCAAAACACAGAGAACCTCCAAACCACCGTCAAAGATCCAATCATCTGAATCGGAAACTTATCATGAAATCATGATCTACACATCCCCCTTAGGAGATACCATGCTCCAAGTGACTTCAGCATGGTCTCAAGAGCAATGCCTCATGCCAAAACTCTAATGCAAAATCAAGAGTATAACATTACATCAAGCAAACAAACTCCAAACCAACATCACCTATTAAGCACCACCACAGTCACTGCTAAAGCTCCCCTTGAACTGTGACATCCGAGCTTTCCAAGCATCATGACTAAACATTTGCTGATCTGAAAAACCTCCAGGTACAATCGACAACATGTCCATCTGACAACAATGCCAAGCAACACCAAGATCTCTAAACCACATAGATCACACCATTATTGTCAAAAGCTTACACAAAAAATGCATATCAAGCTCTCCATGACATCGTAATACACACACTATAGGTCCCCATAATTGACTATTTAGGTACTCAACGCCATCCTTCCTCTCATCCAGAAGCAACCACACCAATGCACAAGTGACCACAGACAAGGCCGACTAACAGATCTACACCAATATTGAATCAACCTCGTGGATATTGACAATCCACTTATGAGTTATCTCATTGCAGCCAATGGGCAGCTAATCCACCAACCACATAGCTTGAAGATCAGTCACAACGAAAGTGAAAACCCATCATCGCACTAGAAACAACAACACTGAGATCTCAAAGAGAATAGCAACGTAGACAACTTGACTCAAACACCAGATCAAAACCAAATCCGATTTGCCAATCATGTCCACAACTCGAGTACCATAGTCTAGGAAACCAACAAGCAACACTTACATGTAGAACTGCAACTATCTCATCCAGCAATGCCCCAAACAACTAGGGTCTAGAAAATAGTTTTACTAGCAGCTCCACAAAACCACAAGTTTTTCTTGACCGTATAAAACTTGCAAAATCGTCGTGTTTATAAAACACCCATGCACATCCATATCCACTGCACATCTGGAAAACTCAAGAGTCTGCAAACAACCATCATGGTTAACCAAAACAATGAACTAACATGAATATGCATCACCATAATTTTTTTAGGAAAATCTATAAAAAACCTTCAGAACCAAAGAGCATGAATCTGAGCCATGCAAGTAAAAGGTATCCTTAAAAGGAACAAGTAGTACAAGAACTCCAAGCCCATTCCAGACCAATTCCAAAACCACAAGCATGCACATGCATTCGAGAGAGCCAGGATATTCAAAAGTTTTTAGATCACCCAGAGATCAACTTCATAGCCTTCAATCAGGGTAATAGAAAACAACGCCTTCAATGCTAAGTCAAAACACCTAGCACAAGCACAATACTCCATGGCTTAATAACAACCCAAGCATTTCCATACCATCAAGGAGCCTCTCGCACAAACACCCAATATGAACCACGCTCTGCTGCAACACAACCATAAGCATAAACTCACACCCCTTGCATTTGGATCATTTGCTTCCAACTAGGAGCCTCAAACCACATCATTACAATATGATCAACTCCAATTTCTCCATCTTCAATGTCTTTCACACTACGTGTTGTCTCAAAAGAGCAAAGACTTTTACTCACCAAATGATCAATCATTAGCTGATTCCTCCAGATTTCTTCAAGCCCGATAGACTAAGAAATCTTCATAGGAGAAATACCCAGAACCAACAACCAGAAGAAGGCTCTAATACCACTTGTAAGGAAAATCGGGTCATCTTAGAAAGAAACATCTAAGAACAACAATACCTCTGATGATTTTAATTCCTTCAAATTACCTCAAAGACACGTACTACTATGCCATAAAGCGAAAGCTGGCACAGTTGATTTCCCACATTAACCCTTATGAGAAAAGCACATGCAGACTTAACCAGATTCAACACTATGCACAGATTCAAACTTACAGAATCAATACACATGAAAAACAAAAAATATGGACACACTTGAATTTACGTGGGGAAAAACCTTGTGGGTAAAAACCCCAAACTCCAAAAGATTGAGCCATTGTATTATTCAACAACAAATAGAGTTACAATACAATCTCACGCTCATAGCATTTACATGAGTTACATCTTGTTCCATATGGAGACAAACTGGCAGCAACACTATTCAGAATCCTCACACTATTACAGTACCCTCACACAACACACAGTGTAGATTCATCTCCTCTAACCAGTCGACTCTCTTCTAGCTAGTCTCTTGGCCAACCCAACCTCTTTGGCCTTCACATGTTCACATTCTTCACATTATCTCTCTCACCAACATTCTCACTTTACAATGCTTATCAACATACAGTTTGAACACTCACATAGAAAATTCCATGTCGAACCTCTCATTCAGCCTAGCCATTGATCAGTTCATTTCCTGTACAAAATCGTTTGTTCAGTTTCCCTACAGATCAATAATTGTTCTTGCCAGTCATGAACAGTTACGTCAAATTCATCACAGTCCACCAATGTCCAACGAACAACTCAACAGTCTGCAATGGTCAACCATGGTCCACCTCTACATCCATCAACATGACCAACACTATCGACGATATACTAGAAAGTCCAAACGATAGATCAAGTCTCCCCGATGTCCCAAGAGAACCATCATGACCACAAACTTCGCCAAGAGTCACACCGAAGACCAACTAGAATAGATCATCGACAAGAACAACACTATCAGGGTGAAATCAACAAGTCTCATCGAGTTCACAAGTCACCTCGATGGTCTTCAGCTCACTACAGTTCGGAACACCTTCATCGGCGAAAGTCACACCAATGAAGTTCATCGACAAAAGCATAAGCACCAGAGTGACATTCATAGGTCATTCCAAAGACCAATGTCACCCTGACCAAATTCATCAACTAGAGTCTCACCGAACACAACCCAACCCAACGACCAGACATCCAACTTCAAAGCAACCTTGAGAAATCATCCTACTAGACCATGTCGCAATGACCAAGCACTGTTGGCTAGACTCACACCGATCAGATCACGTCGACCAGACCATCACTGTCGGTAAGATACATTTTGAAGTCCCGTGTCAGCCTGACCATCTATTCATCGACACAACTCACACCTATCAGACCTATCGACCAAACTAACACAGTCAGTCCAAAATTCTCAGGTCTACTTGAAGACCAATGTCATCCGACGCACTTCACTTTGGCAAGAGTCTCCCCAACAAAACTCTTCGTCCATACCACAAGCACCAGAGTGACATTCACAGGTCATTTCGAAGATCAACGTCACTCCGATCTGATCATTGACCAGAGTCATACTGACACGACCCATCGACCAGAATTCTATTGTCGGTCCAAACTTCCCAGGTCTAACCGAAGACCAAAGTTAGCTTGCTGAACTGTTCATCGGCCAGAGTCTCCCCGACGAAACTCTTTGGCTAGGATTGTATCTTCGTCGAGAGTTAGGAAACTTGCGTCAACTGTTCAGGTTACACCAATGGCTTCCCTCGGTAGACCGACCATAGGTCTCACCGATCTGAACACTTCAAGCCTTCAGGACTAAACAACTCGTCGGTAGGATATCTTAGGTGTCTCACCAATTTGCTCTTTCAGGAGGTTTAGGTCAGTAGGATTGAGGCACATATTTCCAACAAAATGTTAAAATGTTGCCAAGACATGTTAAAAATTGGTCCCTTACAAGATAGGGGGACCCATATGCCCATGGGCATATGGGTCCTAGCCTTATCTGCTAGGACATTAAGTGTCAGGATCATAACATTTATTATTTGCATTTATTCATTGCTTGCAACTTTGTCAGAAAATGATAAAAATAGGCTTTAAAATGCATAATTTAAGAAATTAGAGACTCAATTAGGCTCAATAATTTAGGGGGGGCAAAACATAGTGTGAAATTGTTAAGGACTACAAGAATATTTATGAGAGAATCATAACGACATTATTCGAGGATCACATCAACACATATCATCTTAAGCCCATGTGTGCTTGCTTATTGTCTTAGATCTTTCACTTAGAGATGTAAAGCCAATTTATTAGAGGTTTGGTTGAGGAGAATGTGATAATACACTTTAAGAGATTCCCTAAAGGTGTTTATAAATATTGTCAATCCTTAAATAAATATAAACATTAGGGGATAGAGATGAACATGTTTTAGGCTACTAAATATTACTAGATCATCCATGTGACTTGCAAGTCCATTTCCATGCACAATTCACTTTCACAATCATATAGATTAAGTTTGAAGGGGTCGATTTGAGCTAAAATAGGTTATTGTCTATTTATAGATTTTGAAGTGACCATTTGATAAAATCTTAAAATTATAGTATCTTAGTAAACAGATTCTTTGTATCTTCAATGCCATCTTCCCACCATTAACATTCAATGAAATAACACATCTAAATATATTTGATTTCCATATTTAATTAACAATTTATTATTTTCCTACTACTGTTGTGAGTGTTAGCGTTGGTGAATGCTCAAGGGCTACTGTTGAGGAGAGTGTTTCAGGGAATGGGTCTATTGGTGCTTTCCCTACCTAAGCCATAGAGGAGGGGAAGATACTTTATGTCCCTGATTCCCTTATGGTTAAGTCAATTGCCCAGTTTCAAAACTTGTTGTTTGGGAGATTCTACGGTAATCATCCGAACATTGAAGCTATTAGAAGATGGGTGCTTTAGATTTGGAAACTAAGAGGCCAGGTAGAGGTTGTCTCTATGCCGAATATTTTTTTCTTATTTTCCTTTTCCTTTCATGAAGATTGTTTTAGAGTTCTTCAAGAAGGTTCTTGGTTTATGGGGTTAAATGGCCTTTGTCTAAAAAAATTGTCCCTAAGGTTTAACCCTTTGAGTGATGACTCCACCATGTTCCCTGTTTGGGTTAGACTATTAGGGTTGTTGTTGGAGTTTTGGGATGAATTTTTTTTCATGCTTATTACCAATACTTTTGGGCAATACTTTACTGCTGATAAGGTCACTAAGTTCAAGAAGCGTTTACTGTTTGCTAGATTTTGTGTGCTTGTGGAAGAAAACAAGGTGCTCCCTACTCAAATCATTTTATCTTCCAAATTCGGAGTTTGGGTGTAGTAGATTGAATTCAAAGACTCTTCAATTATTTGTCAATGTAGTTGTAAAGTGGGCCATGCCACCACTACTTGCTTGAGTATCAAAAAACACCATCTCATTTGAAGGATAAATGAATTTAAGTTTGCTACTACTGAGGAGTGTACTATTTCCTTTGAGGTCTATATGCAAAAGGATGAAAATAGGAGGAAAGCTCCAATAAACGATACACCGATGAATTTCTCTTTAATTGTTCTAGGATTGGATAAAGATTTTGTTAGTGATCTTGCAAATCTCTCTTGTTTCAAAAATGAAGTTTAGGGCCTCTGGATCCTTGTATTATGATTAAGCAAAAGTCGTTGGAACAATTTGTTTTCAAACCACCCCAACTTTGAGTTGTAGGTTGTTAGATTATGTAGTATCTTGTTTTTTGTACATAATTGTTTCTCTTAAATTCCTTGCTGTCTTATAATGCTTAATATTTATCTTTTCTAATTTTTTGTACAAGAATCTAGACCCTTTCCCTACTTATCTTAATAAAAAATAATTTATTATTTAGTCCAAACTAATATTCTTGAACTGTTTAATTACTGGTAGTGAAATCATTTATATTCATTAGAATTTGAAACAGCAAAAAAAAAATTAATATTTCAGAAAGTTTTGTAATCGGTAGATGATGCGCTAACTGAATAGAACATTGGAGCAAATCCATTGCAGATACAGAAGGGCATTCGATATGAACAATTAACAACCACAGACACCAGCAGCAAGATTTCAACCAACGTAACTCGCACTCTTACGTGCATTGTCTTGCTTAGCGACAGAAGATATCACTCATGTCTATAGTATCAAACTCCTACCTCCTGCTTTCAACCAAACACTTGGAATGTTGTAGAATAAAATCTACCACTTACACTCCATCACACCTTTCAGTCAAAGGGTTCCAATCTTTTTCCTCTGTAGGAATTCAGCACCACAGCAGATGTTGTGTGAGGACCAAAGCAGGTGGGTCACAGGAGGGACCTCAAGACACCTCTCAAATTAAGGCAGAGGACCCTGTTACAAACACCAACCAGGCCGGCAATAGCAGCAGAAGCGTCCTGTCTTTCCTCTGTCCATTGCTTAAACTTGTTGGGGTAAGTTCAAAATTTCATACCATTACTTCCTAGTGCGTTCTTCGCCAGTACGATATTTTCTAATTTATCTTCACCTTTGACCTGAATTAACCAGGCTTCTGGACCATGTCCACTGAAATTGGATTGACATTATTAAAATTAAGTTCTCCACTATCTTGTTAGAAATGATGAATAAGTGCATAAGCATGTTACTTACAGTCTGTTATAGAGCTGACAATGATAGTTTCAGTTCTGGCACTTTGTTAGAGTAGGACTCTAGAGGTGAGAAATACTATGTATAAAACATGTCATCAGCTTCAGGTGAATACTCTTATCTTTGTACGGCTGCCATCTCTCTAGAAGTTAATATGCCTATCTTGAAATCATACTAGTGAAAAACCTCCAAATAAATGAATTAAACGAAACCAAATAAACAAATTTTATCCCTAATTTTCGTGGGTGAAATGTGTGAAATCCTTATTTCTTGCAGAGAGTGGACCGGCATTACCCACTGTTTTTAAGCTTGATTGAAATCAAAATTGAAAATCAAGTCTCTCTCTCTCTCTCTCCCACTATTTTTAAGCTTGATTGAAATCAAAATTGAAAATCAACTCTCTCTCTCTAACATTTTATGTTTTTATTAACCTCTCATATTTTTCCCTTTACTGACATGGCTTCTATGCTTGAGACAAATAACATATACATTCACTTGAAGAATTAGTGCAGATTTGTTCTTTGGACATACATTGTTCCTGGAAACTATACGAAACACTTAGGAGAAATGGACTTCACTACCGTAAGAGGTTTGGCTTATGATTGGCGATGATTCTGCTGGAAAGTTATTTCCTAGGGTAAGATTATTTATCTTGCCTTTTTATTGCTCTTCTAGATGTCTGGAATGGCCTCCAGTTGATCATCCATCTCCCTTTTTCATGCTTATGTTTATCTCCACAATAGGGCAGATTTTAAAGTAGAATTAGCATTCAATTTCAAATAGTTAGAGTACTTTTTTAGATTGGACACCAGGAAGTATGAATTGAGTTAAAATAATAGCAAAATCAAT
This sequence comes from Sequoiadendron giganteum, assembly GCA_007115665.2. NCBI lineage: Eukaryota > Viridiplantae > Streptophyta > Pinopsida > Cupressales > Cupressaceae > Sequoiadendron > Sequoiadendron giganteum. The sequence continues at coordinate 427,278,171 of CM021102.1, read as the reverse complement.
CTTTCTTCTGTGATTGATGCCCTGATTTTATATCTTAGTTGCACCTCATGAAAGCACGTTGAAAGTTGGTTGTGAGATGACACCTGGCAGCCACAGATGAATAGGCCTTATCCTCTCATACAGTATGTCTAGATTTCCGTACCAAGAGAAAATAAGGTCCAGAGATTACTGCCTCAACAAATCAGGAGGCAGTAATTGCATATACTGGCTTTTGGATGCATTTCTGTCATCTTTCTGTCAACGGGAAGAACTTAGTGGAGCATCATTGTCATTTCTTTGTCATCCTGGATTGATGACAATTACACCGAAGATGAGACAAGTTTCTGAGAAAAACGGCAAACCGGAATATAAGAATTTTTTATACTAGCATTAATTGGCAGGCAGATCGAAATATTATTTCTGAATTTCACATAGTGTCTGCGCAGATGATCATGAAACAATACCTTGCACACTAGCCCACGCATTATACTGTTGACATAGATTGGAAGGCCAGAATTGCAAACTGGTCCAGAGAGCCTTTAACCTGAAGAATCCTCTTGGTTCACTGTGAGTTTTAATATCCACTTGAAACAGGACTGAAAGATACTTGAAATGTATATATTGTACTTATGTCAATGTTCCATGGAGTCTCTGGGATGAGGGAACGAGTTTCAAGGATGGTAATTTTTTTCTTATAATTTGGGGACAGTGTGGAGACAACAGGGGGCGGTTATCAAAAATAATCTATAAAAATAGATATTTGAATTTTGTCATTTATGCAATATTAAGAATAAAAGAAGCTGAAATTTATACAATGATTCATTTTCCATTGCATCCTAATGACTTTCTTGTTTCAGTAAGACACCAAAATTACTTATGTCACATCTATAGAGCATATGATAAATAATTTGTGTATTTGGGACTTGTAGTTGGAGGCAAAAATTTCAATACTCATTCGGTTAAAGTGCAAATTATTCTAAATTGGACAAGGCCACATGTCTGACTGAGTTCAGAAGTTCTGTAGGAATGGGCTAGCATCTCTACAAATTTATTTATCATTTCATGGCAGATCCACCGCTTGCATAAAAAAAGGGAGTGAAACTTGAATTTTGAAAGGCTTATGAAGCTGCTTTTACAGCAATAAAGAAGATATGCCAAGTACTACTTCTATATCTTCAGAATCCATTTGAGATTGAGATTGATGCCTTGGCCAAGCAGAGGCGGTCCTTGTGCAAGAAGAAAGAGGTAACCATATCACTTGGAATCCTTCTCAAGAGCTGTTACAAATTATCTTATATATCTGTGCACTGCATCAGGCATTGAAGCATTGGAGCCCAACATTCTGGCTAAAGAGAGCAGTTTACGCAAATCATATACCATTGTAGTTCTGAAAACACAAACTAAGTTGTAGCAGGCACATCACTTGAAGTGAATTTCTTATTTGTAGAAATCTAGTCATCGAGTGCAAGTAGGGGTGGTAAGTAACAAGATAGCAGACATGTTATCTAGGGTTTCCTCAGATGGTTAGTAGCCTATACTATTGTGATGCAGTTGCAACCCTTTCATCTGAAGAATTCAAGGATTTGTGTGATATAGGTGAGCAAAGGTTTTGCAACCTTAAAAATTGAAAATAAATTTTAAATTATTATAAAATTAACTAAAAATAAAAGACAAGTAGTTAATTCTCTATAAAATTTATATTTGTAATTGCTTTTTACCTTGAGTAAGTCCTTTGCATTTTTGATGAACACCTCATTAAAAATTTATTTTTTGTGGCCTTCCCCTCTTGGATTTTTTGGAATATAGAGAGTCCATTGAGGCATTGCTCACAAACATCTACTTGAGAGAAGGAATTGTAGCTACAATGTTCTGCAAAGTGAGGAAGTTGATGGTAAATTGTTTCACCTCTATTCACTCAAGCCCCTTGCCATTCATGTGATATCTCATCAAAGAAAGGATCCAATTATGGTTGTAAATGAATTTGGTAATTTGTCTAGCGTCTTCAATCACACTTTTGGCCCATCCAATCCTCCCAATGTCCTCTAGCATCATAGCTAAATAATGTGTAGCACAAGAACTCCAACAAATGGTGGAATGGCTCTCCATAACAAGTCTCATCATGGTTACATATGTTGTTGCATTGTTCATGACAATATGGACAACATTCTCAACCCCAACCCTTTGGATCACCTCATCCCATAGATTGCACAAAGTCTCAACATTTTTTATTCATGCAAGGCATCTATGGACTTCAAGAACACCAATGTGAAGTCGAACTCAAAGCCACGAAAAAGTTGAATCCTCTTCCTACCATCTATCCATCCATTTGATAAGATGTTGTAGCTCTTTTTTCGACATACTTTCTTGTAATTATCAACCACAAGCTGTGTATTTTTTATAACTTCCTCAAGCGATGGTTGATTCAAACCCTTAGCCATTGGAGTCTTAAACCCCTTATTGACAACCGTCAATGCATTTAGCAACCTCCCCAATATGGATTGTTCACCACATTGAAACGTATATTATTGTAGTACCAAACAATTGTTTCTGCCATCTTAGCCTCATGGTGTTTCTCTTTATTCCAAGTGGTACCTTCAAGTGAAGTTTGTGCTTGTGGGACGTTGTGAGGAATAAAGAAATTGGGTGAAGATGATGGTTGGAATTCTTATGAGTCTCACTAGTATAGGAGAGTGGATGGAAAATGTGTGGGGCAATAAAGGAATTTGTAGATGAATCGGGGTTGGTATCCGCACCACTACCATTGCTTCCCTTGTCCTCTTGCTTTCCATTTTTTTCATATCAAAAGTTGTAACTAGGGCATCCATTTCTCTCCTAATCTCAAAGTACATTAGGACAAACCTTCACATCATGTCTAGGTATCTGAGCAAGGTGGTATTTTAACCTATTGATTCTTGTCATTGGATGTTAGCGAAAATTGTGGCTGATCTAACCCTTGGCATCACTTGATGTGCCATGCTTCTATGCAGTGTAAGAGCTGGTATAGAATACTCTAATACCATGCAATATTTGGCTAAGAAGATAGCCATCCAAGATCAAGGAGCTTCAATGAAAGTACAAGGGAGATCGAAAATGAGAGAATAATTCTATTCTATCTAAGGATGCAAATATACATAGTATAATTTATTTACAATGAAAAACCTTTGCAAACACAAGCTAGGGTGAGACATAAGACAACATAAAATTATGACATTTGTCATAATCTTATGACTTGAGATATAAGAAGTAGATGCCCTAAGAATGCTCTAAGTAAACTTAAGTAACAAGATGTGAAAAGAACTTAAAACTGGTTAGGTAATATACCTTGTTCACACAAACATTCAAGGTCCTCGTAAAAGAAATAACAATTGGGTCTCAAACAGAAACTGTTATGACAAACATTTATATTATAAAATAGAATGAAAAACTATGTGATAAGGTTGGGAAATGAGGAAAAAAATTTGGGAAGGATAATGCCCTAGGTTTTTAGCATTTGTCATTTCAAATCTAAAAATAAAAATATATACATACCAAATTTGCTTGAATCTTCAAATATGCTCTCCAAAAGTGTTTAAAATTCTTCACTAGGTTATTTTGCGAATCTATAGATCTGTTGGTCGAAAAGGGCAAAAAAAAAATACAAAAGAATGGAAAGACAAATTTGGTTGTGTTTATTTTATGTTTATGCTGCAGGAGAGTCCGATGCAAAAAATTGCGATTTCGTGATAGAGGTGGCTGCATTTTTGGTGAAACTGCAGACTAGATTTGGTTCACAAATCTTGGTGACTTGCTTCATTTTCTCATAGACTTGCAGTTTGCTCTGAGTCCCCGTGATTCCATGCGAGTCTTCAAACCATGTATTACACTTTATATTATTGAATTTGCAATAAAAAGTTGTTTAATAAATAGTCAACCCTTAGGAATGAGACCTTAGCTATATAAGGTTGCTCCATGAATTTTCTGGGATGATTAACTAGATAGACCTTCTAATGTATCCCTTGAGAATCTCAATATTTTATTATGTTTACTTAATGAAATTAAATTTTTTCATGTATAGGTGAAAGATTTTATTTCCTCAACTAGAATGGATAACCTTTAATAAACTATTATTTGAAATGTTGCTTGGCTGAAAAATGCATTATATGTTGTAGATAGGTTTCAGTCTCCATTAGAAAGTTTAAAGATTGATATCATTCTGAATATTCATAATCATTTTGTCATAAGATAAAAATAAACATTGTTGTGCGATATTTTTTTGCGGCTATTGAATAAGAGCTAATCCTAATTTTTTACTTTGTGTCTATACAATGGCAGGCTAAAGACCCATCCTTACCTCGTAGTGATACTTTTGAGGTATGAATTGTATGTAAATATATTTTTTGTATGTTGTTTCTTCTTGTTTCCAACAAACTTTGCAAATCTTGTGATTTCTAGCAAAATTAGACAAATTAAAAATTATTTTCTCTTTATTATCTCAAGACGGCATGTCTTAGTTTACTTTATATTGCAATTTAGAAAAAACATATTTTAAGAAATTATTTTAACATTGCTCCATAGAGTCTTTGGGATAGTGGGGCAAATTTTAGGGACAACAAAATTTTCCCCAAAATTTGGGGACGACAATTAAAAATATAACAACTAATATTTGAAACAATTAATTACACAAAATAGTAAAAGAAATTACAATTTATCATTTATATAAACAGTTTGACAAAAAATTGATCGAAATTCTGAATGTATCTTATAATATTCAATTTCATGACTTCATCAAGCTTGTAATACATACTACAAGTATAATGGGCCAATGGCTAATTAAACTCATTGTTTGATGCAAATGCTATAGATACTTCTCATTGCTAAACTATAAGACTAATTTAGCTCCTACAATTGGATGCCAACAATGTTACATCCCAAAATGTGAGGTTACTATTTACTATTACTAGATGTGGTAAAAGAGAATGTGATGTAAATTCTCGAGATGAATTAATGATGCTTGTACCTTATTATCAATGTGTATGTTATCTCATTTGATGTTGTTTCATTTGATGTTATCTCAATTGATGTAATTCATGGTGAAATATTGCATATATGTGAATAGGAGGTTAATGAATCATGTTATTTTAACCTGAAGATGTTTGTATATATGATGCTGCTAAAGGTATGTGCTAGTGGTTGTAGGAAAATGTTCATTCTCCAGGGGGAGGGGAAGTATCACTCGGGAGAGGAGCTTGGTCAGTTAACCGGTAATGTGAACTATCTGAGCATACACACCCTAGGTTGAGTGAACCGAGTCAGTTATGTTGGGTTTGATAAGTCATCCATAGGCTAAGGAGTATTGTTTACTTCTTTGTGCTTTGTGAGTGATGTTTATTTGTATATCTGACTTACTGTACTGAGATCAATGTGTGGGAAACGTGAATGGATATATGTGAATAGGTTGAATGGGTATGTATACACATGTATACATTATGTACACATATCCATATGTAAAACATATCGATACAGACGTATGATCGACAAATGGATATGCTCATACGTATGTGTCGACATGGTATACATACACGTATGTGTACACTGTGGTATATACAAGGATATACATGTATATACATACACACGCTACCTATTATCTGTGAATATAATATTATTATAATATTGCTTTGGAATTTACATATACACATACATACACATATACATAGATATGTATATTGAAAGTATGCTGACTGGCTCGTAGTATATTATTCGACAAATAAATATGTATATGTATATATATTTATATTTGTTAAAAATAAATATATTTATATATTTGTAATTATATATTAAAGATTATATATGATATTATTATAGTTATATTAAAATATATATGTATATTAAATACTCGGGTATTTAAATATTTATATGTTTAAAATATTTAAAAGAACTATAATAATATTTATATAATAAAATATATAATATGAAATGTATTGGAAAGTGATAGATTTCATAAATTAAATGAAGACTTTACTTTATAAAGTCAATTGAATAAATCGATTTATGGCATAATGGAAAATAACTATGGAAATCGATTCATATTGTTTGAAATGCATTTTAGAGGAAAGCACGCCAAACTTCAAACGATGGAAATATTTCATTGTAAACATTAGCTGAACATTTGAAAAATGGCGAAATATTGAGAGAGCTCTTCTCGTGAAATGGTGAGAGATTCAAATTTAGGAAAAAATGGAGGAAAGATTCAAACGCTGGAGAAGAGGCAGCACCAACTAGATGGAATGTGCTGTTGCAAGCTTAAACTTGACAAATTCACAGAAATCATGAGTCATTCTCTGCTATGCGCCAAAGAGGGATGTTTTTCCTGTAAGTGGCAATTTTGAGTTTTGAGTTGAACAAGTCTGGAAATGCTGGCTCCAAGAGGGTCGAATCACTCTTTTTTTTATGATGATATAAGGTTTAGAAATCTGCCAGGTAGCATTTGAATAAGTCTGGGCACCTTGTTGTCATTTTACATGCCCTCAATGGTGGAATTTGTTGCAATTTCGGGCCTATAAATAGACGCCCAACCATTCTTTGTTAGATATCATTGTGCAATCTAAGTCTTGCGTTTTTGAGAGCTCCCATATCCATTCATTTGAGATGCTGTGTTATCTTTATTTGTTGCATTTTTCTATATCCTGAGTGTGAGAAATAGAGTAAGCTTTTACCAACAATTATCAAATTACTGTGTTAAATCCTTTTTGAGCTTTGAGTGAAGTGAAGCCATAGTTGAGAAAGCTTTTATTAGAGGAGACCAATTTGTGAGAAGTGACTTGAGAGATCACCATAGTTTGAGAAACTTGCATAGTGTTGGTGTTTCAAATCGCACCTCTGGAATGCATTCTGGAAACAGACAGCTATGTGCAGTAAACTGCTCTTCGAATTAGGAGGGGAAGCTCCCTCTTTTGATGAGTTGCATAAAGAAAGTAAACTAAACTTAATTTTTCCTATCTTTTTGGTTCAGCTGCGAGAACACAAGGTTATAGAACACTAGATGTTGCGGCTGAGGTTTTCCCTTTAATGAAACTAGACAGCTACAACTTAACCTACGCTTAAAACATTTTTACCCTCTCAAGTAAACGCAGAGCAAGAGAGTTTAGAAATGGACGAGTTTGATTTCTGACAAAGATACTTAAACAAACTTTTCTTCAACGTACATTTTAAGCAAGTTGAAAAAGAGGTCATAAAAGTATTACGGAAACATGAGACTTTTATTTCAGGAGTAGCAAAGCAAGCTACAAGATTTTATTTACTCACACTTCTAACACAAAACAAATAGACGAAAATTTGAGATATTTATATCGAGGCAAACAAAGCACGCTCAGGATTTTATTCACTCAAGCTTCTAGAACAAAGGATTACAATTTCGGGACAGCAAGTTGTAGCAACATGCGATCAACCTGATTATAATTAACACAACACATGCACTAAACAAGTATTTGCAGCTAAGGAGGCATGCAAAGTTGCTCTTTACACAAAGTGAACAACACTGAATAACAAAGAGAAGGTACTAAAGACACTTATGTCTTGTTATCACTAGCATGGCTTAAAATCAAATGAGCAAACACTACTCTTATTTATAACTAAGCAGAGGAGTAGGGAACCCTAAAATCTCCTTGCTTTTACAACTAAGACTTGCCAACATGCAAACTTTATTTCTAAACCTAAAAAAGATAACATCTAAAACCTAAGAAAGCATGTAAAATAGGAAACGCCAACTCATTACATTTGTTTTCCTTCTTCTTCAAAGAATGGATAAGAATTGAGACAAGAATAGAAAGAAAGCGTGAGATAAGAATGTAAAGAAAGCTTGGAGAAAGCTTCTAAAAGATTGCCGCTTTAAATCTCTCACATCCGCCAAAAAGCGGGAAACCGCCTCTCTATCAGGAGCATTGATACTATCTTTAGCCATATTCCGCTTTTTTAAGATCTTCTCCTCTTTTGCAATCAAACTTAGAAAATATTTGACATCATCAGCTTCTTTATGAGTTCTATTCTTAAAAACATCACTACCTCAAAAGATAACTCACTAATTGATAACTTGGCGGTTCTGCAACTTTATGCTTCTGACACTTCTCTTGATTCTCCTACAAAAGAGTTTTGCACAAGTTTTTTTGACACTTGTCCTTTCGCTCATACCACTCCCTCTACACGTTCTTCAACTGAGATGATGACGTTTTATGTCCATGATGGTTTTGAAAAACACTTCCCAACATTATCCGTTCAGATAATTATGATACAACACTTGTTTGGCTCTGAATTCGATGGGAGAATACTTCATGCTGAAAAACTTGAAGATTGACTGTAAACTTGACTATGCTTGGACAAGCTCAGCACAAACCCTAAAAATAACTTGCTGATTTTCTTCGTCAAACGGATGAATATTTTGGAATTTTTTCTGAGATATGGGTTTTGTTTAGAATTCTGTTACAAGCAAACCTAGATTGTCCGTTTTTGAAAATTTTGAATGTAGACTGAAAAAGCAGCAAACCCTAATTTTCTTCGAAAAAAACAGAAAAAGCTAACATCTGGGTATTGTTCATGAGCTCATTCTGGATGAACCCAGTTGATTAGATTTTGAAAACCTTGAAGTTTCACTGAAAAAACAGTCATTTGAAGTTTCACTGAAAAAGCTGTGATATGGGTTTTGTCCAGAAGAATATTTGAGATAGACCTAGAAATTGGAAGTTGTAAAATTTGAAGTTTTCTCTGACATGCAAGATAAAAAGCAGCTGCTGCAACCTTGAGAAAATTCTCCAAAAATTCTCCAGAAGATAGAACCAGTATAAACCAACTCGCTGAAAATTGAAAGTAATGGCCTCCTTTTTCAAAGATTTGATGTTCTGATAGGAAAGACATGAAAAAGCAAGCCTTCTTGAGTGCTGATCTGAAAATATTATGAAAAACCAGCAAGTTTAAGTTCTTGAATCTTTTGAAAATAAGGGTTTGAAGTTGATGCTCTGTTTCTCCTTGAAGACACTTGCAAGAAAATGAAAAAAATAATACCTAGAGATGTCCTTAAATAACCTTTTGCTTTGTGAAACAACTTCTCAAACCCTAATTCTGAAAACCCTTATTTAGCTCATGCTTTGAACAAAGGCGTTTTTTCTCTCTTTGAATTTTTTTGAAATTTCTAAAAATTCTACTAAGGCATGAGAAGTTGGGCGCCTTTTTTGAGGTATGCCATCCTTTTTCCCAGATTTAGCCAACTTTTCACTGTTTTCAACTTTTGTTCAATTTTCAACCCTGGTTTGACTCTAATTTTCGGCTTCTAGATTGATCCGACGAATGAGCTGAACGTTTGCATCACGGAGCTTGATCGAATCTGACGACATGATTCTGGAGACATCATCTGTCAAAAACTTCATTTGTCAGGTGCCTCTGTCTACCAGGGGCGCCCATTTTTTTCAGTGTTAGCCATTTTTACTGATCTTCAAACTTTGCTTGTCTTCTGACCTTTAGATGAATCCACGATTCTGGGCGTTGTACTGATCAGACTGACTGGCTGATAGGTCCACTAGATAGCTAGGATGATTTTGGAAGGGGTCTTCTGGATGGTTTATCTCCGGAAACTGATTTCTGATGGCTCCAAACCCTAGGCGCCCTTCTTGAGGTATGGCGCCCATTTCTTCCAGAGTTAGTTTTTATTCTGAGTTTTTCACTGTTGCTTTTGACGTTTGTCGTTTCATTTACTTTTTATCCTCTGTTCAGCCTACTACATTTGATGACTGCCTGCTTCGACGAACGTGCTGATGGTTGCTTTGGACAGATTGATCAAGTCTGACGAAGTGACGTTAGAGGTGCCTTCTGCAAATTCTTTCATTAAACCTCTTAAAATCTTGGGCGCCCTTCTTCTCCAGGGGCGCCCATGTTCACCAATGTTAGATTATTTTCATCGTTTTTGACTCTCAGAGTTCTAAACACCTCTCATCATGGCCCCTATTTGATCTGGATTTGTCGGCGGTTGGGTGCTCTGATGAGCTGATGGAGATATTCGCTGCAAAGCTGGCCTGAAACTGAACAATGTTTCCTGGGAGAGCCAATCCTGACTTCATCATCTGACCTTCCAAAAAGATGGGCGCCCTTCTCCTCTAGGGGCGCCCATGCTGAGCAGACTTAGAAACTTTTCTGCAAATTTCAAAATCCTTCCTCGTTTGACGTGCCTTCTTTGTCTCGGCCGTCGGAAACAATTTTTTTTTTCTAAGGCATGAAGGTTTGGGCGCCTCTTCTTGACTAGGGTACTTGAAGTCTCTAGACTTAGCCAAAAATTCACATTTTTCAACTTTGACGGCTTCTCTTCTCCGTTCCTCGTTCCTCGTGCATGTTTGTCGTTGATAGCTTTTGTTTGACGCTTGGACGTTTGATTCTGATACCTGGCAGCCGACTGACTTCCATTGATGACCTTGGATATCCCGAAACAGCTTCTGAAAAAGAAGAATAGACCCAGTAGGGTAAAACTTATCTTTTTGTGATTTTGATTGCACCAGCTTGATGAGGAAGTATTTTAAGCCAATCAAAATCAATCTTGACCCTAGAAGCCAAACATTCTATTTTTAGAAAATTTTACAAGTATCCATTTCTTGAGAAACCCAGAAAAACCCAGAAAAAGTTTCTACTTTTTAGAAAACTGCTAAAAATATAAATTTTCCTAAAATTTAGGGACGAAAAATTGAAATTTGGGTATTGTAGATTTGGTCATTCTGAGTCGACCCAAATTGTCAGATTTTGAAAATTTCAGGTTTTTGACCCCCATGCAAGACATTCAAACCCCAAATTTGACCTTTTTGACAGATTTAACAGTATCTTGACTCATTTCTTCAAACTGCCTAAGTGTAGCAAAATTTTTAATTTGGGGTACAACACATAGAAGCCATTTTCATTTGGAATTCTGGAAGTTTGCTGAAGGAGTGTCAAGAAGAGCAGTGCTGGGAGAAGGAGCTTTAAATATCAGGCATGAAATCTATTTTATTGCGATTCTTTGTTTGAAATGTTGCATTCTCTTGATCTTGTGATTGTTGTTTGCAAATAGTTCAAGATAATTAGTTCTGTTTTGTTAAACTTTCATAAGCAATGCATTTAAGGGTAAATGTATAAGGGATTGTGAAAAGGGGATTAAATGTATAAGGGAATTCAATGCATTTAAGGGTAAATGTATAAGGAAATTCAATGCGTTTAAAGGTTAAAGGGATTGTGAAAAGGGGATTAAATGTATATGGAGAATACGTAGAAGTATTTATTACCTACTAGGATCGAAATGATGACAGAACCAAGTATGGTCTTAAGCTTAAGTTATTAGGTTAACTGAGACAAGCTAAGCACTCTTAGGATAAAGATTTCCGGATTAGGAGTTATGTTACAAGACACTTGTAGACTGTTTCGTTTCTAAGTAGATTGTTTGAAGGTAGGTTGTCTGAAATAGGATATACCTATCTTGTGTAACTATTTGAAGTAGATTGTTTAAAGGTAGGTTATCTAAAATAGGACATACCTATCTTGTGTAATTACTTAGTAGATTAGTATGTTGTAGGTTAGTCTGGGATAAAAGATTATCCAAAAGTAAAGGACGATACCTATGCGTAGTGTAAGATAGCCTTAAGTCAAATCGGCCCTGAGTAGTGTATATGATAGATGACCTTCATTCGAAGTACTGAATGAGAATACTTTGGCCAAAGTAGTGAAAGGTACGACATCCACTTAGATTGTGAGATGCTTGAGACTACACTGTCAGTTCATCGTGATCCTTGTACTAGTATGAGATTGTGAAATAGCAAGGTTCTAGTTGTGGATAGGACACAACACTATGCTCAGTTGGTTTACATTATCGGATACCCAACCAATCTCTTCGTGAAGGGAGGGCCATCTATCGAATGATAGATGTGCGGGGGACCGCATTATAAGTCTGTGGTTGGCGGAAAAACGCTCAAGTGATGCTTCTCCTCCTCTGAGGGCTATTGGCACACCAAGATTTGAAAGGACAGATTCTTGGACCTTCTTACTACTATTTGTTCTAAAGCTCATTGGAGCTATGATAGTTAAGGTACGTTTTCTCGTTATTTATACTTGTGAAGTTATTGCAATGAAATGGAATCTTTATTGTAATTCTAATATGATATCATGTTCATATATTATCAATAAAAGAAAGAAAAATTATATTGCAATGACTTGTTAGCACGTTTATTTACTCTTTGATGTAAATTGGATTTTTTTTTGTTTTACCGAAGGATCGGGTCGTTACAAACAACCTTGTATGTGTTGCTTTATCCTTGTCAATTTATGTTGGCTCCATTAGGTCTACATTGCATTGTATTGTTGAACCCTCCCTATACTCAATTGTCTTGTGATCCATGAAACTCAAGGTACCATGTAAAACCACAAGCTTCTCCACTCTCCGAGAGGTAAGCATGTGCCTCATGACAGAGTGGATGAAGTTGTATGTAGACAATTTCCTCTTAGCAGTAGAGGAACTACAAACCTATGATAATAGGTGAATGGTTTGTGTGCTTATTGGTGATAAAGGCCAATACCATTGCCTTTGTGCTATTGTGTTGTCTTACCCCAAAGTCTCCCTAGTTAACTTTGCCAAACTCATGTAGCCTTCAATTTTGGTTAGTGTGGTTCACTCATGTCCAATCAATTAGGCCTCGTCTACATTGTACATCTTCTTGACAATCTTCATGAAGCCTCTTTCGCCTCCATGTCATTGATAGGGAGAACTCTACTAGGCCCATGCACATACCACTTTAGGTTCAATGCATAGGCGGCTATATGCGAAGGAGTGTTAAGCTTCTCTCACCTTTGCTAAATGTACTCATTATACAATTGCAAGTGGGGTCTCTTTGTCATACAAGGACATTCATTTTCCCAAGCATGGTATTGATGCATTTGTATATCTCCCCATGACTTGGAGCATCAAAGTCCCCATATCTATTCACCATACGAATTGGGGATACAATGGAGGTGATGTATTTGGCATCTCACCAAAAAGTGTTGCTTTTCACCACTTCCTTCACCCTCATCCCCTACTTTGTCTTGGACTTAGCTCATTGATTCCACTCTTGTTTCATAATTGTTGATTGGCCTAAATGTCTTTTGAAGACAAATGCACCACATAGGTTCAACACATTATGGAAAGACTTGCAGATGTTGGACAAACTTGCCATTTAGTCTTCAAGGTTGAAAGGTTGATTCCTTATCTATTCTAACTTAAGCCTAATTGTAAAGGGAAAAGGGAGGGAAATGCAAAAAGGAATAACTAAAAGTGAAAGGCTCATGCTGAATTGATATCCTTCTATAATCTCCACTAGAGTTTTGCAACTCACAACATAAGAGTCAATAGAAATGGTGAGAACAATTCATCCACAACAAATAAGAATTAGAACCTCAAGAGTAACAACTTCTTTTAATGGTTTAGATAGTATTTTTCAACCACATAGAATGAAAGATTAAGACCTTTGGATAGATACATAGAGGTTCCCATGGAGTCTAACTATGAAAGAATTGAGAATATGCTTCATACATAAGGCTCATAAGCTCATCCATACAAGGCATATCGTAAACTACTGTATAGCATGAAGGCTTCTACATGGAGGAAAAATATCCCATCCCATAGTGGAAATTGCCCCCAAGATACATAAATTTGAAATTTGAATTTTGCATGAGAATTTTTGTTGATAGTTGAGCATCAAAAATAATTGAATTGAGCAAGGTTGTGGATTTAAATGCCCTTGTTGGTTGTTGGAAAAACTTTGGGATGAGTGCAAGGTACTTGGCTTTGAATTCTTAGTCCTTGTTCTACACATGCAACTGCTGGGGTGGGTGGGTGTCAAGGACTTGAATGCTCTTTGTACTTGTGGGATGGGAATTAAAAATAGCGGTTCAAAAACCCACTTAATATTCACTTCTATAGGTGCAATGACTTTGAATCACTTTAGGAATGCCACGGGCTTCAAAAAATGGTTGCTAGTCTCTATCATTGCTGAAAATGGTAGCTACATTCCGTATTGGCTATTAGATGAGATGTGACAAGGTGATCAGATGGCTTGCGTTGGTTTGAGGAAGAATTGCTTTACTTTTTTCTTTGATTCCTTGGGAATATGCCATGTGGCGCCTATTAGGGAGCCTTGCTAACAAAATATAAAGGAACAAAAGAGTGGGCCACATTGCTAATAAAGAGTACTTAACATAAATGGTAGGCCACACTGCTAATAAAGAGTACTTAGCATATATGGTAAGCCACACTGCTAATAAAGAGTACATAACACATATAGTAGTATGCTTATTGATGTGGACCAATGGAAAGAATTGGAAAAAGAATGTCTTTGTTGTTAAATCTCAAATTCCCATTTGCTGTTAGATTAAATTGATGTGGTGTGATCAAACGATGCACATTACTCAAACCTTCAAGACTTGCTAAAACGCCTAATGCACACAACAAAACTCCAAAATTGACTAGGGCACAAAGGATCCACCATAACCACACCTAACACACACAACAAAACTTCAAAATTGACTAAGGCACAAATGATCCACCATAATTGTGAGCCATGTTGAGCATCATTGTAGCAAGGTAGAAGAACTTTGTCACTTGTGGAGAAAGTTCACTATTTTTTTGATGACTTGCAAGAGTTTTTTAGTTAAGAAAGAACAAAGGACCTATGAAACAAGCTATCCACTGGGAAAAATCCTTGATAAGACTTCAAAATATTTAAAATTTGGAAGATACAAGCCATTCATAGACTCTCCAGGGAGGCTTGGAGATTTTTCCATTCTTTCTCCTTAGCTAGAACTAACTTTCGTATGATATGCCTTGCATGTAAGCCACAATTGATTGTATGAGGACCTCAAACTTTGCTAAGGGCTTAATCACCAATTGCACTTCATTGACCAAGGACACTTGGGAGTCTAGGACCATTTGTCAAATATTGATTTGTCCTTGCTCTTCTCATTCATTAGCTCCAAGAATAGGAGCACCTACTAATTGTCATCTAGTAGTGAAGGCAATCCTTCCTACACCATTTAACCAGTGTTACCCCGAGTTTTCGGGACAGGGACGGCAGGGGACAGCGAGATGCATCCCCAAGTCCCCGATTTTTCAAGCCAATTTTGGGAACGGCTAGGGGACAGCTATATAAAATATAGGGAAAATTCAAAATTTTGTAGATCAGAGTTTTGTATCTTTATATCTTTAGACCTTGCATCAGAAAATACATGGATTGTGGATCTCCCATAGATGTTGAGGTTATGGAGACTGTATTTGATACTGCTCATACCATTCACAACATTTCTTGTACAATTCCTACTAAGTTTGGACCTCCAGATGGCACTCCCTTTGAATATAATGTACAACAATTGATAAATGTACTCATGCTTCTGTTGAAGGAAGTTTTGATTGAATCTATGAAATGTCTCTTGCTATGCACTCACTAAGAATTGTTTCATGATATTGGTATTGGGTCACAATGAAGATATAATCTCTAATACCAATGTTATGTTCTGAACTATAATATAGTGCATATACAAAACAAAAAAAACATTAATAAACCAATATGAAATGATTTGAGGAGATGCTTGATATGATTGCAGACAAAGGAGAGTTGGATATATCAGTAAGTTGGATTTTAGTTGTATTAGATGAAACCTAAACTAGACTATCTGTTATAATTTATAAATTTATAATCAAGAAAAACAATGTAAATTATAGGCAACTGATAACTGCATGTGCTCTGTTGTCAGAATTGATATTCTCTTACATCTTTTTTGAATATTTCAAAACATCAAAATCTATTTATGGGCTGCACAATGGTAAACCTCATAGTAGATTTCACCCTTGCCTCAAATGCTGTTTTGGTGTCGTCCCCTGGCTGTCCGCGCATCCCCGGAACGTCCTTGGGGCAAGGACGATGGATTAAGGCCTGGGGATGCGTTTTTGGGTAACACAACAATTAACTAATATGGGTCTGCATACTTGTTATTGTTTGTCCATGGACGTCCAATTATTTTTTGCATATCTAGTTGGCCTCATCCTTGTCCAAGATGTCATTCACTTTTTGGGTCGTGCTGGTCTTGGTCATGATTCCTACTGCAACTAGCTTATATGGGAGACTATCATAGGGATTCTTGTCATATGACTTGGCATTTACCAATGTTCAACCAACCAAGAACTTGTTTTTTCCAAAATCAAATCAAGCCTATCTGCAATGAGCCTTTTGAAAACTTTTATTCTGCTCTTCACTATAACTCCTCACGACTTCTTCTTTTCTCATCTTTTCTCCATCTTTTAATTTTAATTCATTTTAGAATTCTCTCAAAAGTAACTTAGTTTATTTACTTTATCTTTTTAAAACTTAAGTTACTTTTGCACTATTAAATAATAAAATTTAAGTTGTCCTTTTAATTTTAACCTTTCCCAACAACTTGAAAAATTAATTATTTAATTACAATACTGACTTACAAAAATTGGGGACATTATAGAATATTAGGAAAAGAGGATTCTATGGCCCTTCGCTTTGCTTTCTTTGTGGAAACAGTGAGGAAAACTCTAACCATCTTTTCTTCCAGTGCTCCTCATCAGAAATTTGGTGGATGTGGTGGAAACTGTGGAAGAGACCGTTTTTGCAGGCTTCATCTTTGCATGATCTTTGGGAGACCTTGGGCCTTCCTCCAGCTTCTACATCCTTCCTGGTGGCAGCTTGGGATTTGGGCCCCTACCTAATTATCTGGCAGATTTGGCTAGAGAGAAATAGGTGGATTTTTTAGGATTGAAGGTAGGATGCCCTCCAAATCTGGTTCAAGGTTAAAAGTATGCTTAAGGAGACTATAGAGGCTAACTTCGATCTGGTGGAGCCCTTGTCCTCGATTGATTCTAGATTTTTTTCCCTCTTGGAGCTTTCCACAGCCTCAAAGGCTCATGTTCGTCCTGGTTCCACATTAAAGGTGTCTAGGAAGGTGAATCGGGTGGGCAAGTGGAGTTTTCCCTCGGAGGGATTCTATAAAATTAACACAAATGGGTTTTCTCTGGGTAACCCAGGGGTTGTTGGTATTGGTGGAGTGGGTCGTTATAGCAGTGATTGTGCTCAGTTTTTTTTCTCCATTTATATGAGGGTGCATTCTAATAATCAAATGGGGATGTGGACTATTCTTAGGGCTTTGGAGAAAGCTTGTGAGTTGGGTTGGTGGAAGGTGATTTGCGAAATGGACTTCGTGATTCTTGTTTCTCTGCTAAACAAACCGAATTTCTTCATGGAGATTGGGCATGATTGCTAAACATATTCTCAATCTAGCCTCAAATTTTGTTTCCATTTCCTTTGTGCATATTCCTAGGGAATGGAACAAAGTGGCTGATTGTCTACCTAAATAGGCATTTGATGATATGGAGGAGTGGTTTGTTTGGAACTAATGTCAGTCAGTTAAACAAAAAGTCAGCAGCTAGCTCAGTTTCTTCATGAGGATCAAAAAGATTAGATGTGTGGGGTTGGTTTGGCTGTATGCTCTTTAGTGTTGGGAGGATGTTTGGAGTGGTGGTCTTTTGGATACTTGTGATTTCTCCTTAGGGCCTAACTCTGATATTACTTTGAAGGTTTGGGGCTTTCTGCTCCCCCTATTGTAATTATATGCTTCTCTTTAAATAAAATTTTCACCCTTTTTTTCATAAAAAAAGATAAAAGAAATCATCAACTAATAATATAAGATAATTCTTTAACATTTAATACTATTTAAAATTAAAAAAAATGAATAATAAACAATCTAGACAGCAAGGTTTGCTAGGCATAGGAAGTTAGAAAATATCTATATTAAAGAAAAGGAAGTTGGGTAGCGCACAATGCATATCCCCCTTTCATACAACAGTTTTTTTTTTTTCAAGACTATAGGAATCGGAATCAGGTAGCTGCCCCCCTATAAACTGCAGTGTGCCTGGTAAACTTTTTTCACGTGACCAGTGATGTTGGCGCAACATGCCCTCCACTACCACGAGGACAGTGGGGAGACTAGACATCGTGACCTCTTGCTTGCAACAGGATGTTTTAGCCAATTGAGCTAGGCCCACTACCCTCTTTCATATAATGCTTAAAAGCATATATATTTTTCAATTTTTTTTTGTTATATTAAAATAATTGCTGCTGCATTTTTTCCTTAGTGATTTTGACCTTTGCTTTTTATTTTTTAATTTTGACTTCTAAAATTTTAATAATAATTATAAATAATAGATTAATATTGAATGAGCTTTGATATTGTGTTATTCTTTCTATTCTTTTGTTTCTGGTTTTTTATGGTTTTAATTACTAGTGTGTGAGATTGTGATATGTTGTAATTTTGCTAAAGCTTTGCTTATGTTGTGTTGTTTGACAACTGCCTTGTTTGATTTTTAGTTAACTTGACTACATAAGGGTTGGGGCCTTTCAAAAACCCCTCTTACCTTTATCAATTATTTTTAATTAATAATTAATACTATTAAAAGTAATTTATTTTGAACTTTTTTAAAATAACAACTATTAATAAATAAAATTATTTAAATTTTGATTTTATGATTTTTAAGATTTTTGGACAATAATAAGAAAAAAATAAAAAATAATAATTATTGTTATAAAAAATATTTATTAATAGTAATTTTTTTTTTTATAAAAAATATTTATTAATATTAATAATTTTAATTGTAAAAAATAATGGCGGTAGGAGCAGGGTCTTGGGCCGAACAGGTGGAGAACAAATGGCCGATGGAGAGCTTCAGAAGGCAGGTTGTGGATTTTGCAGGATGGAGTCAACTGATAGACAAGTCCTAGATCAGCGACAAGGAGCTGAGGCAAAGGAATCCGTCAGCTGGCGCAAAAAATGGAAGATGAAATGGGTGGCAGAGGTATGGAGATGGTGCTGGTCGAAGGCCCTTGCCCTTAGCAACGGGTGCCAATTTTGTTCCGATAGGCAATGGTGTTGGAGGAAACTGTGAGTTATGACGTGGGGAGAAGTCTTTCGATCAAAGGGATCATCGCTATCAAGGAAACACTTGGAGAAGACAAGAAGGTGGTAGGAACAAAACATGGGATCAACAAGGCGATGGTTATTAGGGAGAGGCTAATCCAACCAGTAGTCACAATACTAAGGAATAGTGGATTAGTTGTGAAGTGGTATGGATCAAATTGTGAATCCGCAAAAATGGAAAAATGGTGGAAAACAAGTGGGGAGAGGAAATCAAGGTGAGAAGCCTCTCAAATAAGTTTTTCCTTCTAGAGTGCCCTTCATCGGAGATGGAGGAGGCAATTAAAGGCGAGGCGCTACTAATAGAGGGTGTCGGGTTTTTTCGGGATTGGGAGAGCAACTTTGATCCACTCAGACACAAAATGGAGAAATGGCAGACCTAGTTCAAACTACCAAACTTACCTACAAAATACTGGGAAACTAAGATACTTGAAGAAATAGGAAATGAATTGGGTGCCTATGTGTGTGCAAAAAAGAGGCTAGCAAGTGGGGAAAATGGTGCATATGTAAGGGTGTGTGTGGAGATCTCTACAAAGAGCACCGAATGGGATGAACTGGAGCTAATTACGGTCAAAGGAAGGTGGAGGAAGAAGGTAGTGCTGGATATGGAACCAAAAGGGACGAGTAAGAACTTTGGGGGTAAGGTCATCAAAGGAGCAACAAGGAAGCGATGGTGTAGGGATGGTGAAGGACATTAACAAGAGTAGGATGGATCTTCAACAAGAAGGGGATTTAAGATCTCTGAACAACATAGAAAATCCAAAAGAAAACTCAGTGGAGTGAGTGGAAGTAATGGAAGGAGAGGAACAAATTGGTGGGGCAGAGCAAAATAGCCAAGAGGAGGCATCAGTGTTGAGGAATGCAACTGTTTTGGAAGTAGCAAAAGCCAATGAACTGAATTCCTTCCTGGAGGTGGGCTGCAAATTGATGGGTCTTATTAGGTCAGAGGAACTAGGTCTAGACAAAGTAGAGGAGGTGGCGGGAGTTGTGATGGAAGAGGATGTGGCTGAGCTACTGAATCAAGCAAGTGCAAAAACAATTGAGCAGGTGGAAGAAGGTGAGTTCAAGCTAGCAAATGAATAACTAGCAGACACATGGGAACTCAAAAGGGAGGATAATGAGAAACTAGGGTCAAGCAGTGCAACCATAGCAAGAAATCCCCTGAATGTGGCGAAGGGAAAAGCAACCAAGATAGAGAAGTGGAGGGGCAGGTGAAGATAACCAGACTACTTAGATCAGGGAAGGGCATCTCCCTTATTGGGGAGCAATGAAGATCATGGAATGTTTGGGGCTTGAATGCCCCTAACAAAAATTGCTTGTTAAGGTGCCAAATGGAGTTAACCCAGCCAAATATATTTATGATCACAAGAGTCAAAGATGTCATACACGGAAGAAGAGCTTTTTAGGAGTAGGGTGAAATTTTGGAATGCAAAGATAGTGGGCTCAGATGGTGCATTTGGGGGCCTAATCGGTTTTTGGATCCCACGGTCGGTTTACCTAAAGAAGGCAGATGTTGACAAGCATTGGATCACTTGTAAGGTAAGAAGTATCCTGTCCAATTTACACTTTCTTTCGGTAAATGAGTATGGTCCTTCATGCATAGAGAAGAGGGGAGTTTGGGATCAGATCAAAAGGGTATGTAATAATTTTCCTATAGAAACATGTCTCCCGGGAGGGGATTTCAATGCGATCCTACATTTGTAGGACAAAAGGGGAGGGATAAGGAGGAAACAACAGTCTCAAAGTGATTTTGAGAATTTTGTGGAAAGGAACTTGTTAATGGAGGTCCAAATGTCAAACGGGACATACACTTGGATAAATAGGAGAATTGGTTTCAATAACATAGTTGAGCATTTAGACAGATTTTTTTTCAAGGGTACTTTGGGTCTTTCCCTTACTCCGTGGAAGGTAACATTCTGCCCCAATTAGGTTCAGACCATTACCCGATAAGTCTAGACATTTTAGGGGAAAAGAGGCTAGTAAGGTGCCCCTTTAAATTTGAAAAAATGTGGATGTGGGATCAAAATTTCTTTAAACTTATTCAACAGTGGTGGAAGTGAATTCTAGAGGAACTAATATGTTTAAGGTGGTAACAAATCTAAAACTTATATAACAGTTGAAAGGGTGGAATAAAAGCAACTTTAAGAACATTTTTGAAATCAAAGGGGAGTTGGAAGGAGAGATGCAAAAACTAAACGAAGAGGTATTGGCCAATGGGATGGATGGGGAAAAGTATATGAAGGAAAAAGACTTGTTAAACAAATATGAGGAGGTGTTGGTAAAAGAAGAAATCTTTTGGAGGCAAAAGTCAAGAGAAACGTGGATTAGGGAATGGGACAAAAATACGAAATATTTTCATAATGCCACCAAGAAGAGAAGGAACATTAATAGAAAACAAAAATCAAATCTGCCAATGGGGTGGTCCAAGGAAAAGTGGAGGAAATCATTGAGACAGTGGGCTTCTACAAAAATCTACTAAACAACTGCAACGGGTCAGAGTTGAGAGCACAATAGCAAATCCTTGCCAATATCCCCAGGTTAGTAACAATAGAACAAAATGAGAAGCTAATGAAGGAGTTCACTAAAGTAGAGATTAAAGAGGCACTGCAACAATTACACTCGGACAAGTCACCAGGCCTTGATGGCTTCCCAACAGTCTTCTTTCAAAAGTGTTTGGGAATAGTGGGCAGAGAAGTGTTTGAAGCAATTGAAGATTCAAGGAAGATGGGAAAGGTCTTGAAAGAGATGAACAATACTCTAATAGCTTTGATAACTAAGAACGAGAAACGTACGTCTTTAGATGAGTTTAGACCAATCTCACTATGCAATACATTATACAAAATATTGTTTAAGGCGGTTGCAAATAGGTTGAAAAAGATTTTACCAATTGTAACCTCAGATGAGCAGACAGGCTTTGTGCCTGGGAGGTCAATATTAGATGGAGTAATCATAGCTCAAGAGGTGATCCATTCAATACAAAAGACCAAAAAGGAAACTATGTTGATAAATATTGGGTATAAAGAAGGCACATGATCGGGTGGAGTGGTGTTTTCTGTTCAAAGTTTTAGAGGCATTTGCATTTCACATACAATGGATAGACTGGATATTCAATTACGTAGCTACTCCCAGATTTTTCAGTGCTCATATACATATCTCCTGAAGGCTTTTTTGAAGTGTCCAGAGGACTGAGGGAAGGATATCCTTTGTCTCCATTTCTATTTATCATCATGGCTGAAGCACTTGGGAGATCATTAAGCAAAGCCAACTCATTAGGAAAGGTAGCAGGAATCCAAATAACCAACAATGTGTCCCCAATAACACATCAGTAGTTTGTTGATGACATAATGTTATTTGGAGCAGCCCAAAGAAGGGAGGCTCAAAACTTCAAGGAGGTCTTAACTTATACACTCGCACGTCCGATTAGGAGGTAAGAAAAGAAAAATCAGAGATATTCTTTTTTCATTCAAAGCCAAGATTGGAAATTCAAATCATGAGAACCTTAGATTTCAAGAAAGGATATCTACCTTGCAAATATTTAGGACTACCATTGGCAACTAGCTTGTGTTCAGGCAAGCTATGGGACCCGCTTGGTTTAAAGGTGGAAAACAAGTTGGCCTCATGGAAAGGGCGTTGGCTATCTTGGGCCGACAGGATAACAATGCTGAAAGGGCGGTCTTGGCATTGCCAATTTATCTGATGCCATGTCTAGCACTGCCCTCGAGGGCAAGCAAGAGGATCAATCAACAGATGAAATGGTTTTTTTGGCAAGGTAATTCAGATCAGCATAAGATACCTCTCATAGCTTGGGAGAAGATTTGCAAATCAAAGCAAGCGGTAGTAGTTGGTCTAAAAAACCTAATGAAACAAAACAAAGCACTAGGAGCAAAATTGGTTTGGAAAATCTACACAAGTCCAAATCTGAAATGGGTAAAGATTTTGCAAAATAAATATTTGGATGAAGGGGAGACAAGCTTTCTGGCCTCAAGCAATATTCCTCAAGGCTCAAGGATTTGGAATTTCATTAGCCAATGTCACTCTCTCATCACGGACTACCTGACTTGGAACATAAGGGATGGGAGGTCTGCCTTATTCTAGGAAGATTCTTGGGGTGGGCATCAGAGGTTGGTTAGAAGGGTGGAATTGGAGCAAATAAGGATAGCAACCAGTTAGAGTTCGGGTATACATGCGGAATTACCTACAAGAAATGGTTAGGGAAGGCATTGGTTAGTGGGTTGGGAAAGATGTAAGGGTTTTAGGGCTGTCAGAAGAATTGGCAACACTTTTTGAAGCCTCCATAAAAGATAGAATAATTCACATTTGGAATGGGTCACAAAGCAGACAATATAGTGCAAAGGTTGGCTACAGGTTATTGGTTAAGAAGAGGCTGCAACCGCCCAATTGCCAATTAACCTATGTTGGAATAAAAAGTGTCTCCCTAAAGATGGCACCTTTACTTGGGCAGCCTTGTAGAATAAATCTTGACTGCAGATAAATTTAGAAAACTAGGATTTGAAGGGCCATCGAGACGTGTTCTATGCAAGAAGGAAGAAACAAAAAATCATATGCTGCTAGGCTGCCCCTTTATTACTGAATGCTGGCAATGGCTTTGTACAAAATTGGGTTGGAAAAGTGCCCTACCCCATGACATCCTAAGTCTATTCCAATCATGGCCATTAATTCACAAAACAACTATGCTTTCAAGTCTATGGTTGATAAGCCCATCTCTACTTCTTTGGGAGGTGTGGAAAGAGAGAAATAGAAGGGTCTTTCAGGGAAAGGAAATGAGTCAACCTTCATTCCTAAATAAATTGGAAGCAGCTATTGTCGAAGTGGCAAATAATAGGGTAGGGGGGCAAAACCCAAACAAAGCCAATTTCACAGAGTGGGATGCAAGAATGAGGCAAGTGTGGTTTGGTTTAAAGATTCCTCCTTTTTGGGGGGAAGGTGGACAAAAAATTCAAATAGCGAGAGAGCGGGCAATTTGGAAAGGTCTTGCCTTAGGATGGTATAAGCTAAATTTTGATGGGGTGGCAAGGGGCAACCTAGGGCCCTCAGGTGCTGATGTGTGGTAAATGACTGGGTAGGTAGTTGGGTAGGTAGATTATCAGTTCCTCTTCCCAAGGGAACGAAAAACAATGCTAAATTTCTAGCATTGATACATGGCTTAAGGTTGTGTCGAGAATTAAAATTAGAAAAGTTGGAAATCGAAGTGGACTCGACATTAGTAGTGAATGTAGTAAGATTAGGGCAAACCCAAAATTGGAAGCTTCAAGGTTTGCTAGAGGATGTTTTAAAATCTTTGTTTTCTTTCAAGAATTTCACAATTAATCATGTATATAGGGAAGCAAAGAGAGTGGTGGACCAATTAGCAAATTGTGGGGCGGATGGTACTTTTAGAAAAGAGAAGGTAGCACAACAAAATATAGGTGTTCGAAGGGGCAGGGCTCAAACCGAGCCAGGGGTATTAATAATTATCGTCATTGCTTTCCTGTCAATTGCTTTGTTTTCCACATTGTTGCTGTGGAAAGGGGTGGCATTTGGAAGTTAGCAAGGGCCTAGTGCAATCTATTGGCTATAGGAAGGAAAGATTGGGAGTTATTATTCAGGGAATCTAATTAAAGCATAATGCTGGTCATCAAGGGACCAAAATAGAGTACAAGGCATTGAAAGGGTAAGTAGAGAGCACAAATTGGTAGTCATTAACACTTGAGGCTAACAAGTTGTCAAATCCAAGTGTGCATCTTAAGTGAATCCATTCAGACAATTTAAAAAGCTACTCCCACACGAGGAAAGTTAAAATCGACTTGGTTGGCAAAGTGGTTCGTATGTGGAGAAGAGCACAAGGAGTACAACAGCTAGAATGTGTTCATTAAATTTAGGCATGAGTGTTGGGCTGATAGATATACCATAACCAATTAATATTAACCATTCAAAAATTTGGCTTGTCGAGATCGCAAGGATATGGACTCTCCCATCTGCTTGATGTCCTTCGGAAGACAGATGGCCTTCTTGGGGACAATTACAGAGCACAAATTGAAGAGGGTTTTCATGTTTGATGATCCTATGTTGTTGGAGGTGGTGAAGGTGGTGTTAGGGAAGGAATTTCTAGTTGTAGAGGAAAGGTATCATGTGAATATCGACATTTCATCAAGGTTTGTTTCTATGCTACTTGATATTCAGCTCTCAAAAGGAATGGTACTTGCAATGGCTAGGATGTTAGTGAAACTTGACTTGTTAGGGGGTGTTGAAGACGTGATTGTCTTTGCCTAGCTCAAGGTAGGTATTCCACACCCGCGTGATCTGTACTAGTTGTTGGAGCCCGACAAATAGGTGAAGAGGTACCCCTTTCTCTTGGATGTCAAGGGTATAGAATTATGGAGCCACCGGTCTAGGGCAGTGAGAGGCGTTGACTTCCTCAAGCATATGTTGTTCCTTGAGCCAGTTCAAAACTTTGAGTGGGTAGGTGTTTTCATCGCTTATCTATGAGGGGAAATGGAGAATCAATGAAGATGTATGGACTGATAATACGTATGGTCTCTCTATTTTGGTCAATATGGCGTAGATAGGTATGTAAATAGAATAGAATAGCGCCCTATAGACTCTGTGATGTCAAGCATGTTGTTTAGGGCAAGCATTGTGGGGAGTTGTCTGTAATTTTAGGTAGGGCACTGGCTAGGGTTTTGAGGGTGTTCTTTTGTTTTGTGCTCTTTCGATGAAAGCTACTGTTGTAATATTTGATGCCAGCCTAGCACCTCCATGTAATCCTTTTTGATAATCAATACAAATCTAAAAGCTTATGCATCATTTTTTTTTTTTTAATTGTATTGACAAATAACAATAAAATATTAATAAATAAATTGTAGACTCAAACTTGGAGGGTACTCAACAAGTCAAATTTTTTTGGATCGGAGAGCACTCGACAACTTAAAAACCATTTAAATTTTTGAAAAAATAATTTTTTTTTGCAAAATACAGCTACAAAATGCATCAAACGAATTTGGTGGGGGTCTACGAGCAACACTCCTTATGAGGGTCAAGGGGCACACCATTTTCATAATTTTCTAAAGGCACAAACCAATGCTTATAAAGCCAAAAAAAGAGTTTTTGGAGTGTTTAACCCATGTTTAATTTCCATGATTTTGATGTGTTGTTGGCATGGCACGTCAAATTGTTGGACTTGCCAAGTATTTGGGAAAATGTCCAAATACTTGGAAAAAAACTCAACGAGTAAACCTTGTGAGTACTTGTAGAGCGAAAAAAACTTGAGATCTTGCCGATTTGTTTAGTTTGCAATCTTTAGTTTACATCTTCATATGCCAAAACCTAAGTTACCGGGTCGGGTACAGGTTCAGATATGGGTATAACAATTTTTTTCCCTTGGGTATGGGTAAGAATATATATATGTATGTATATGTATATTTGTGTGTGTTCAAAATTATAAATTATAAGAATTGTGATATTCATAATTTGCTAATTTTTATACATAATAAATTAAAATAATATTATAATAAATTTAAAATAATAATAAGTTTAAATTTGTTAATATTAAAGATTAAAATAAAACAATACTATATTTTTAAATTTAATTTAAATATTTGAATTTCTTAAATTTTATATATTAATAATTTAAATATTTTAAAATATTAAATTTTTTATTAAATGAATATTTTTTTAAATTTATAAAAAATAAAACAATAAAATAAAATAATATCAAATTTAAATTTAAAACATTAAAAAATTTAATCTAAAAACACGAACCTTGCATGTACTTGTTGAGGTACCCATTCCATACCCGTACCCATTCCATACCCACATAGGTACGGGGGCCAAAATTGTTGAACCCTAAAACTTAGGCCAAAACCATTGCAAGGGGTTGATGTGGTTGATCAAGTTTTCAATGAGCATGACTTCTAGCTTCTAGTGAAGGGGATCATAGATTTAAGTTCATATTTCCATTCGATTTTTGTTCATTTGCTAGTTTATCAATTATGATATGTAATGTGCTTGGTTCTTAATTTGCATGATAAACACCACTTGATGCAGAAACTATACTCAGACTGAATAGTTAATACACACCGAAGTTAACATTCACAGGCTCAGATCAGAACGAGTAACACCAACAGAAGGAAACACCATATAATAAGACTAGAATTAATCTTAGCGCCCAGTTACCACAGTATACATGAATTAATCTAACTAGATATAGTCCACCACAGTTTAGGTAAAAGCACAACAATAGATAATACTTAGAATGCTTATAGTCAGATCTAATGTTATATTTCCACAAGAACAATGAGAAATAACTTAGAGCGGATGATGACGATATCAGATCTAACATACACGCAACAATCAATGAAATACATATAACTTGCAGTGTGACAGCAATGGTGATTACATCGATTTCATACTAAAGGTGCATATGACTCCCATACATCAAATGGCAGAGTACTGCAATAGCGTAGAGATATGATGAGATCTTGCACAGACTCTAATCTGCATAAGATGCCGATCGCCTAGGAGTATGTTGTTGTCCCCTTGCGCACAAGCGGTGGTAGTGAATGTGGCCAGAGCTTTGCTTGTCCACTAATCACCAATCGCAACCTCCATCCCAAAGTTCCCATCCTCCTTTGTAATTAGTGCCACTCCCAAATGGAAGTTCTCCACCCTCCAATCTCCCTGATGACGCAAAAATCAGACCAATAGAATGACTTGCAAATCGGATGACAAGAATCATGAACAACAGGCTAAGGGTTTTGTCCCAACCTGATGTGGACCTGCAGGGAGCTTCGTCCCTTTAGATCTCCATGACATCTTTTGTCTAGATTCGTGATACCCAAAACAAACGAAAAGAGCTGATATATATATGCATTTACACCTCTTCTAGGAGAGAGGTTGGCCAAACACTACACGCCTTTCTGAAGGAGGTTGGCCACAATAAATTCAAATGTTATTAATAAATTAATAATTCAAATTTAATATTATTATTACAAATATTATATTTAGGTCGGCCCTAAAAATTATTTAATAATTTTATTTATTTATTTATTTTAAATACTAGGTTGGCCGACCTAGCCTAAAATCGAGGACATCATAGTCCTCCTGTCCCAAAATTGCTTGACCTTAAACAATTCACACTTGTATTCTAGACCAACTGCCTTCTACACCTGTATGTCCAAAACAAAATACTAGGATCCCATATCAATCTCAGAGTCATTGCTCTGCCATTCTACTGTGCTACTTTGACTTAACTATTGCTAGCATCACTGTAAGATATTGATCCAATCTTGGAACAAAGGAGTGTGGATGTTTCTTGGCCCACCTCGCTGTAATCAGGGTGCATAATCATGGGGTTTCCTAGATAGACCTGCAATTTCAAACAACCCAATCACATCATCACATCTAATATGCTGCATAGTGTTGTATGGTCCCATATATTGTGAATCATTGTAATCACATGATGCATTTATGTCCATACCTTGAATTTGGGTTGATGTTTCCTAGACATTACTACCTTCTGTCATTGAGGTGTCCCCCTGTTTGATAGCTTGAAACTTTGATAATTCTTTCTGCTCCACTATCATCACATCTTCCTTGACCTCCTCTTGTATTGCTGGAATCTTCTCCACATTGGGTTCCACCCTTGCTGCTTTTGAAAATTTCTCTTCTTTTTCCATTTGTCTCATGTAGTCATAAAGTCTCCACTCACTTGGATTTATCCAATTCAGATAACCCAAATGATCCTCAAAATAAAATACAAATTTAATTTGATCAGACAACCCTAAATATTCCTCCAAAATTTTGAGGGCTTCAAATGTGTACCTTTTCTTATCCAATCGTTCCATTTCAACATCCTCCTTACACAGTTGCTCCTTATACCTTCTCCTTCGTCCAATTGTCTAAAGCTCAAAGTATTCAGTAAAGGTTAGGTCTTGATGAATGTCAGATGGTAGGTTCACATATTTAGCATGCCATTTTACCACTTCTTTAGTAGGCATTAGATCCATATCTTGCCTTTTCATGAAGCTACAAACTTCCCACAGGCTGGCAGGAAGTTGACTCTGATACCACTATAATGTACCTGGTTCTTAATTCACATGATAAACACCACTGGATGCAGAAACTATACTCAAATTGAAGAGTTAATACACACTAAAGTTAACATTCACAGGCTCAGATCAGAATGAGTAACACCAACAGAAGCAAACACCAGATAATAAGATCGTGTAATATCCCCATTTTCGCCCTACGCTCTTTATTTCGATTTAGCCTATTTCCGGAAATCCGTAGGCTACTTAGATGTGAAAATTAGGGTTTCCTATTTTATAGGGGTTCTAAGGAAGGTTTGCATGAATAAGGATTGCGGATTCTTTCTGGGTTCAGAGAGTTTCGCAGTGGTATGACCTGCAAAGGCATTGGGCATCTTTTCAGAATTTACTATTTTTAGTAAGTTCTATTTTTGGTAGTGCCATCTTGGGCAGTAGCATCAGCAGTCAGCTCAGTTTCTATTTCGGGCAGTGCAGTTTGGAGCATAATTGGCTTTCAGCATTTTGAGGCCATTTTGGTGAAATAATATATTTCAAGGCATTAATGTTTTAATTTCAAGTTGACCCCTTGGCCTAGCTCATTAACTTTAAGTTGTGTTTAAAAGATGGCCATGAAGGGGGATGCCTTCATGAAGGAATTATTAAACATTTAATGAAGTTTATTTATGCCTTGAAGAGGACGCCTTTTTGTGAGGGATTTCATATTTGTGAATTATTAAATATTTCAAAAAGGGAACTTTTGGCGTCTCTTTCTTGGGGGAGTTTTGAGAATGTGAAAAGTCACCTCTTTTTCTATAAAAAAGAAGTTTGCTCCAGCTTTTGGTATCCATGAATTTATGCTATTGTTATGCTATCAAAATGACAACTTGTTTCTTACTTTGAGGAATGCTGACCTCCTAGTTACAATCCAATTTCGTGTTTGAAAGATAACGCCTAGTTGGTTCTTATTACTGCTTCTCATCCAGACTAGCAGATTGAGCCTCACTGTTGAAGTTTTTGGTGATCGTTTCAGTTTTGGAGTTGCTGGTATTAACTTGGCAGATTGGTGATTTTGCTAGCAGCTCTCTTGTTGAATTTATTTCTGTTATGGGTATTTCCCCTATGTGATTCTATGCTTTGGGCGACCCTCTCCAAGGATTTGCAGATTTTAATAATGAGTTTATGATTTTTAAAAGAAAAATCGCCCCTCTTGAAGGCCGTACATTTCCAGAACTAACCTTGGGATGCGTGCAAAATAAATGTGGAGTTTTTAGTGTAGTTTGTGAGTTGGAACATGGACGCCTTTGCCCTTAGTAGCTGCTGTTTTGATTTCACGTTATTTGGTGGAGATTTGCTGAAGTTATGAACAAATTGGCGAGCCACAGTTGCTGGTAATACATTTCCAGAATTTACTGTTTTCATTTCAGACTTATTTCAGTTTGAACTTCTAGTCTTTCCTTCATCTAGTCTTTGTTGTTATCTAACGTAGAGTCATCTAGTTATTGGTGCTTTGAAAACCTTGTAAAATTCATGTAATTTGCAGCTCTTTCTTTCAATTGTAAAACTGTAAACAGTAGTACTGTTCCAGTTGTTATTGCTGCAATTAATTCTTAATTACATTGAGCACCCCTGGATGGTATACCGCCAGTGTGGAGAAACGAATTGTTTTATCTTTCTTGTACCCACTTTCAAGTGGTGAATCCCCACTCTTCAGTGGATGCCTGCCGCAGCAGAAGAAGTATTTTAATTGTAATCTTTTCCCCCCACTGTTTGGTGGTAGCGTGGAAAGTTCATTGGCTGGTTATCCGCCTTGTTATTTCAATTCAGCAGTAGTACTCCACCATATGTTAGCACCTCGCCTGCAAAGGATCTTGAGTGCACATCCTTGGCGTTGAGTTTAATATTTCTCTTTCAGTATAATCTCGTACTTGTTGATTCAGTAGATCCTAGGGATCCTCTGACCATATGCTCGCCCCTCCTCCTTAAGTGGTTTTAGGGCGCATTCTTGGTTAGAGTTCTTTTATGTACGTTTTGGTTATGCTAACCTTAACGGGTGATTGATCTTATTGTAATTATTGGATTTAAAAATCAAAAAAATTGAGAGAGAATATTTCAGTGGTATCAGAGCCTGTTTTCCTGCCATCTTGTGAGTTTCAACGCTTCAGTTATCAGATGAGAGTCAGAGAAGACCGATACTACATCCATAAGCAGAACAAAGTCTAGTTTCAGTTTCAGAAGTTTTTGAAGTTGACACTTTTCAGAGGTTTGTGAAACCTTGTCTTGTCAAAATAAGGCATGGCTAATGAAGAAGAGAGGAAATTGGCAGAGACTCTCTTTTTGATTGGAAAGAGACTTGGCAAAGAATTTCAGTCAAGGAGAAATGAAGAGAATATTCTTCATTTGTTAGAACAATGTTTGAGACAAGTGAAGCCATCACTTTCAAAGGAAATGCAGTTGGCATTAACTCCTGCAATTAATGTTTTGAATCAACCCTATTGGTTGAGGCATCCAGATGATGAAATTAAGCTGCTGATTTCTTCTTGTTTCATGAAAGTGATAAGAATTGTGGAGCCACAATTGCCCTATGATGAAGAAACTATGAAGATCATATTAAGTATGATTGTGGAGAGTTTTCAAGATATGGATGAAATTGGGAGTGTTTTGTTTCCAAGAAGAGCTGCTGTCCTGAAGACATTTTCAGAAATAAGAACTTGCATCCTTTTGATAGAATTGGGGATGGAAAATCAGATTTACCATTTGTTTGATTATCTATTCACTTCGACTTGGAGTGAGCAGGAAGAGGGGGTGTTTGCAGCTGTTAAAAATGTTCTAATTGACACCATCAAAGAAGCTGATACTCTTCCCGAAAGTGTTCAAGTCCTTCTTAAGAATGCCTTTGAACGAGAAGAGCAGATTTCTCCAACTGCTGATTTGTTAGTCAAAGAAA
The DNA here is from genome assembly GCA_007115665.2 of Sequoiadendron giganteum. Classification (NCBI taxonomy): domain Eukaryota; kingdom Viridiplantae; phylum Streptophyta; class Pinopsida; order Cupressales; family Cupressaceae; genus Sequoiadendron; species Sequoiadendron giganteum. The sequence goes on along the minus strand of CM021102.1, from coordinate 427,246,230 downwards.
TTTTCAGTCATTGTGAAGAAAAATTAAAGCCATGTTTGAAGAAGACTGTTGAGGACAAAGAGGAGATCTCTGAAGCTGAAGAGGAGGATGAAAGTTGGAACCCCTTTGAAGACATTGCAAAAGTTCAATGGGTATCTACGGATTTGCACTCATCCGAGCATTCTGTAGAAGAATGTAATGTGTCAGTGGAAGCTTTGAAGACTAGTGAGGTACTCTTGTTTTCTACAGAGGAGAACAGTGAGTTGACTTGTGTGAAGAAGCCTCATGTTGAAGATTCAAAGAAAGAACTTTTGGAAACAAAAGTTGAAACAAAGATGCAAGAAGAGGCCATAAGTGCAGATTCAAATGAAGGAGAAGTTCGGTTAGTTGAATATATGTGTTCAACCAGCGAATTGTTTTTTCACAATTCCAAAGAATGTTGGTTTGAAAGTCAAGTCAAAGAGGAGAAGAAGAAAGAGGAAGCTGAAGTCACTTCCCATTTCAAAGCTGATTTGATCAATTCTCTTGAATCAAGTGTAGAAGACAACATGGAAGGTGAAGCTTCTAGTAGTTATAAGGCAGATTTCTCTTCACCTGAAAACAAGCTAAGACAAAAAGCTAAGGAATTGGAAGGCACTATGGATGGAATGATGAAGAGTGTCCATCACATGTGAGACAAGTTGGGAAGTGCAGCTCAAACGATTTTTGAAATCTTTGTCCATCAAAGCTGTCCTACAACATCTTAGCCAGCATATGAAGATTGCAGTTCAAGCTCACAAACTGCTGAAAATGGAATTCAAGTTTTGTCAGAGCTTGATGAATTGCATCAGCATGTTGAAAATTTGATTTATGTTGTGCCTAGAGGAGAGGATGTATGTTGCATTTCCATTGTTGATATGAAGATCATTAAGTTTGCCTTGGAGAAGATCAAATCAAGTCTTTTGCACATCATTCGTGTTAAAGACAAAGTGGCCAAAATTGCCGACAAGGCATTGGAGTGTAACGAGCTCAACAAAGCCAAGTTGCAAGAAGTGCATGAGACTCTAATTGAAGCAGAGAATCGGATTTCTGCTGTACATTATTCATGGGAGCAAGAAAACAAAAGAAGAGCTGAGGAGCTTCAGGTAATTCTTGATGAGCTTGATCTCATACAAGAAACATATGAATTGGAATGTTGTCCTGAGAAACCGAAGTATTCAAACTCTCATCAACAAGTTTTTCAGGCATTTGACAATTTGTTGTATGAAGAAGGTGCTAATAAGGTTTATGTAAATCCTCTTTTTGATATTGATGACGAAATTTCTTCAGAGATTACTGAAGGAGGGAATTTGAGTTTGTCTTTCAGCGTTAGAGAGTTGATACGAGTGTTGCATGAAGTTGAATCTACTGCTGCTCCTAGTGCACCCACTCAGCAAGAATTGGTAACTCTTGGAACACAAAGAAATGAAGACACTCTTATTGCTCATCAGCAAAGAGTTGATGGTCATGATGATGAAGGTTTTATTTATTTTTTGATGAGGATGCTTGTGAGACTCTTATCAGATTTTAGTTCATCACCATCTTCTCTTAGAGTGATAGATTTCAGAATTGTACTTGATGAAGGGTTCATGGAATCTTTCCGGCAATATATGATAGAAGATTTTGGGTTCCATTTCTTCAACGAACATAGGTTTGTCGATTACTTCTTGGAGTTTCAAGAAGTGTTTATTCAGATGGAACGAGAGAATCAGATGATTCATGTGAGAACAATTCTCCGTTTCAGAAATGGTACTGCATTGTTGATAGTATGGGATCCTGGCATTACTTGGCAAAAAGATAATATTGAAAATTCTAATAGGGATAAACCAGCACATTGTTTTCAAAATGTTGTTGAGATCACCAGCTCTTGTATTGGGACTTGTCTCCAATTGAAAGTTAGAATTTGGGATCCCAAATATTTTCTAATGAAGAATGGTAAGCATAAAAAGAAGGTTGGTTGGAGAGATAAGAGTAAAAATTTCAGTTTTATGATTGCTGTTACCTTCTTTTCCTGTTACGGGATTTTTATTTCTGATCATAAATTGGTGTTCTCGGATGGAAATATGATTGGAAGATGGTTTGTGGTGGCATTGGGACCTTTATTGAAGAAGCCACCCACCTTGTTCATGAGCAGCTATGCCAATTTTAATGAGAAATTATTTTGTTGCAGCTGCTGCAGATTGTTAGGGATGCTGATTTTTCATAAATCAAATTTCAAATTGTTTAAATCAGACCTGTTAGTTGGTTGGTATTTCCATTTTCTGACCTTCCAGTCTACTACTAGGACTGATTTTGAGCCTCAAATGAGAAAGGGATTGTTACAGTGTGTTGTGACCTTTTTCACACATCACCCCATCAAGATGGGGACCCCCTAAATTTTTGCTCCATTCTGGTCTTTTGGCTTTGGTTCACTCTCTCTGTGGTCTCTGGTCCTTCCGGGGATGTCCCGTCGTTTGACCCAGGTTAAAGTATTGGTCAAGTCTGTGTAATTAGGGTTTTCATCCTTCAGGCTTATTAAAGGTCAAACTGGGTTATAAAATTGAAATCTAAGCTTAGTACAGCAGTCAGAAGACTTCCAGCAAAGTCCCCCTAAATTTTCACTGTATTCCGGCAACTTACTATTTTTAGTAAGTATTCAATTTGGGACTATTTTATTGAGATTTTGGAATTCTGTCAGTTCCACTGCGTCCGGGTAACGTCAAGCTGCCTACACGTAAATTTTGAGCCAGATCAGACGACTTGCTATTTTTGGCAGTTCAGGCTTCAAGAGCCATTCTCAGGGTTTCCACATCAGCTTTTCAGATGCATGTCTGGAGAATCCTTCTGGGTTTTCCAAAACCTTCACAGTGACAACACTTTCAGAGTTCAGCCTTCGGAGGCTATTTTTAGGGTTCGCATGCAGTGTTTTTCAACGCATGTCGGGTTTTTCTTTATGGGTTTTTCGAGAGCTTCACAACGGTGTGACTTGCAAGCGGAGAAGATCAAAGTTTAAGGACTTACTATTTTTAGCCAGTGCATGCATGCAGACCAGTTTTCTGGGTTTTTCTGGGTTTTTTGAGATTCCACGGGCAATATGACATGCAAAACCATCCGGCAGTGGATGAGTCACTTTTCAGACAGTTTCTATTTTTAGCAGGTACACTCTGGCAGCCGCCCAACACTCCAGTTCAGCAGACAAAGCGACATGCAGAAGGAACGAAGTCAAACGGAGACCGTTCGGGATACATGCAAGTCAAATTAGGGTTTCCACTTTTATAGGGGGTAAAATCCAAAAATAGCCGAAACGAAGTACCCCACCCATGTCAGCACACTTCAAGGTACCTGCTGGCAAAATTTGAGCGAAATCGGAGAACTTACTATTTTTAGTAAGTCAGGGCACGGCTATAAATAGCAGGTCTGCACCCGAGGTTGGCATCAGAGTAACACTCAAGCTATCAAGATCAAGCGTTGCAACTTTCAGGCAAAACGGAGCTACTGAAGTCAGAAAGTCAGAACTTACTATAAATAGCAGGTGGCTATAAATAGCAGGTCAGGGCAGAGGACTGGCAAAACGGGTTCACAAGGTAAAGAAGATCATCTGATGAAATTTTCAGGCAAAACGGAGCCTTAGAGGTTGAAAATCAAGGGATTTGCTAAAAATAGCACAACTTGCTAAAAATAGAATGCGTAAACAAAGGCAGGCAGAGGCATGGAAAATATTCTAAGTGTGGGAAAATGAAAGTATCCCCTTCAAAATGCGCCCACCTCACAGATTGATAGCTTGAAAATTGTCTAAGGCAGAATTCAAAGTTGAGCTAGGGAAATGCGCCCACCTTGATGGAAGCCTTGAAAGTTTCTAAGGCATAAAACAGAAGCTCATACCTCAAAATGCGCCCAAAGAGGAAGGAGAAGAGGTGAAAATTTTCTAAGGCAAAAACGAAAGCAGACCCATGTAAATGCGCCCACCTTGATGACTCTCTCAAAACGTCTAAGGCATGAAAATGAAAGTAGACCCATGTAAATGCGCCCACCTTGGAAGTGCCTTCAAATTATTCTAAGGCATTGGAAATCAAAGCATGGCACTTGAAATGCGCCCATGGCAAAAAAGTGAAAGCTCACCCTCTCATTTGCGCCCCTAGATGAAAGTTGTCTACCCAATATGCGCCCAAGGAATAGGCTAAAAACGCCTAAGGTAAAAATGGAAGCTTGCCCTAGCAGATGCGCCCATGATGAAGAGGAGATGGGAGAATTCTTCTAAGGCATAAAATGAAAGTAGAGAGGTCAAAATGCGCCCTCAAGAAGATACATGGCTTGAAGAAATTCTAAGTGGTGAAAATAAAACCAGACACACCCATATGCGCCCAAGGCAAGATAAAGTGGCTAGGACTTGGAGAAATTTCTAAGTCAGGAAAATGAAAGCTCAAGACCCCATATGCGCCCAAGGTTGTTGGAGAAAATTTCCTAAGGCAACGAAATGAAAGTGGAACCTAGCAAATGCGCCCTCACCTTGAAAGGATATTCTAAGTGTTTGAAAATTTTCTAAGTGTAAAGTGAAAACTTGGCCTAAGGAAATGCGCCCATGGGCTGAAGGTAAGTAAAGACGGGAGAATTCTCTAAGGCGTGTGAAAGTGAAAACTTGGCCTAGCAAATGCGCCCATGAGCTGAAGGCGTGTGAAAGTAAATTTCCTAAGTGTTAAAGAAAGCTTCCCCCCTCAAATGCGCCTGAGGTGTAAACTAAAATTTTCTCCTAAGTGAAATAAAATTTCACTAGGTAAAGTGCGCCCAAGAAGAAAACAAGTGAAGAATTCCTAAGGCGTGGGAATTAAAATATAAATTTGAAAGAAATACGCCCTTGAGGAGGGATTTAAATTTTAATTCATAAGGCATGGAGATTTTTTTTTCAGAGAAAAATTATACCAAGGGAAATACGCCAAGAAAAAAAAAAATGTTAGAAAATTTTTCTAAGTGAGATAGCACTTCACTAGGGAAAAATACGCCTTTGGCATGGAAGGATGATCTGATGAGTTTTAAAATTTTCCAAAGGCAGTTGAAAGTTGACGAATATTTTTCAAGGGGAAGATTTGATATCGATGAATATTTTCCATGGGTCAAGTGAAAATCAAATGAACCCGTTTAAAATGCACCCATGGGTTGGGAAATTTTAAAATTAATTTCCTAAGGGAAATTTTAATATTTTCAGAGGAAATTCGTTTTGCCTAGATTATTTTCCTAACGGAAATTAAATCTCAGAGGGTGAATTATTTTGAGCAGGCGCAGATAATTTTTAATCACTCGGAGTTGAACATTTTAATGAGAGAATTTAAAATGTCTAAGGCAAATTTTATGAAATCGAGAATTTAAATGATAGACATTTTAAAAGTTGGAAATATATTTACAACTCCCACGAATTTTTTCGAGTTGAATTTATTTAAATACTGCGAGATTTTAAAATGGAATTCAAGTGATTGTTTTTCTCGCGAGTTGTTTAAATCGCCAAGAGTTAACTGGCAGACTAGAAAGGAAAATTCAAAATTTGAAGAGGAAGGAATCATTATTAATGGCAACTGCCATAATGACCAGCTGACGACTAGCCCACTACTGTGCTTGAATTAGAAGATTCCGAACGAAGAGAGTGGAAAATTGATGAAGGTGCTAAAAATAGCCCCAGCACTACTTAGCAGGATTCTCCGAGAAGAGTTATTTAAACAATCTCTTCTCTCATTTCTCCTCACATTGTTTCGAAGTTGAAGTTGCTGAAGAAGTTCTTGAGAGATTGAAATATTTTCGAAGTGGTTGAGGAGAGAAATTCTTTGAGAGTTTATTTTATTTCGGAGTGTTGAGTTGCTGAAAGTGCGAAGTGCTGGAGAAATTTTCATTTGCCGAGACTTTTTCTTTCGAAAAGCTGAAAGTGGAGTTGCTGCGAAGTTCGAAGTTGTATGCTGGAGAGCTAAGATTTTATTTCCAGATTGTTGAAGTTGCTGCAGATTTGCGAAGTTGTAGAGGATTTCTTTTCTCTGGAGATCTTTATTTTCAAGCTACTGAAAGTCGAAGTGTTGAAGAAGTTTAAACGTTGAGAAGTTGAGGAAGTTGAAATTTCATATTGCTGGCAACTCTTTATTCCTCTAACTGCTGAAGTTGACAAAGTGAAGTCAAGGTTCGAACTATTTGTGTTGGAGAAATTAGCTACATTGCTGAAAGTTATTAGCTTGCTGCGTTTTTTCTTCACCAGTCAGAAGTGCAGTTGCTGAGAGTTGTCTCTAAACTTAGAGATTTTTATATAGTTTGAGGTTTGGAGTTAGAAATTTATGCTGAGGAATTTTATTTTCAAAGCTAACTCCGTATTCGTAGCCATCTCGGGAATTGTTTTATTTTATTAAAAATCTGCAGTCTAGCTTATTCTTCTATTTTATTTTTACAGATGGCTGGCGCAAAGGATGTTGCAGGAACAAGCAGAGCCGCAGGCAGAGCTGCAAACACTGAAGCAGGCAAGGCTGGCTCATCCCGGCAGGCAATGATTAAAAGGCTCGCTAAGCCATTTCTCCCAAAGTCAGCAATAGTTTCAAAGTTGGCAGGATTAAATGACACCAACCTTGGTTCATTTAATCTAAATGCACTCAAATCGAGGATGTTCGGGCTAGGGGGCCATCAACCATCAGTCACGGCACATAATATAATGAAGAGTGGAATCTACGCAGCTGCTGTTTTCCGCCAGCAATTCAGTGTCCGGAGCTAATTATGGAGTGCGCCAATCACTACAAGCCAGAACGTAGGACGATTGTCTCTCCGGATGGTAAACTGCTCGCCAACTTTACACCGGATGCCATCGGAGAGGCATTTGGGATTCCAACTGCTGAGGAGATGTTATACAGAACAAACAAAAGGGCAGATAAGATGTACTCTTCCTCTTTCGAAAGAGTCATTGCAGTCATCAACAGAGTTTGGATGCAGAAGCCGAGGCCACCCCGCACTAAGCTCCCAAAGCAGATAATTGCCGAGGACGTGAAACAAGAATACTGTGATTTGATAATGATGCTGAGCCGGGTGAATGGGAGTGCACAGGCTTACATCTTCGAGCCTTGGATGTTCTACTTCATCGAGATCATCTTGGAAGGAAAGGAGTGTGTCCATTGGGCTAGGATGATTAGCAACCACATCGATGAGCAATTCAGGAGTTTGAAGGTGACAAAGACTTTCTACATGAGCTCATATGTAATTTACATGTTGGCCAGAATGACTAAGTACAGAGGGATTTCGTACAAGGAGCCAATCGGCTGTGCCCCTGGTCAATTCAAAATCCATGAAGCCTGCACACAGCTACATTTAGCTAACATTGCCAACTATAAACGGGCAAATGATGCATTCACAATGCACATTGCGAGGACACTTCAGCAGAGGACGCAGCAGAGAATATCTAAAGAAGCACAGACATTGATTGAGGAATATGGGTATTGGCTCATCCAATTCCCGAAATTCACATATATTAGGCTGCAGGGGTTCACTTCGTATCCGTATCGGTTACCACGATACCCCACTGATCACATAGTAATGCTTGAGATATCTAGGCAATTGATTGCCTACGATAAGATTCAGAAAAGGAAAAAGAAGGGTGGGCTTGATTTCCCTATCACCATGGGAAATTCCATTGAGGTGTGTCCCTCTTTGCAGGCAGCCCGAGAGGCAGAAGACGAGCTGCAATCTTATCATTTGTCATATCACACAGGCAGGCAAGATTTCGATCCTTACGGGAACATCCGGATGGTACAGAACGTTGAATACCGGCATAGAGCTCATCTGGAGGACTTTTGGGCAAATGCAGTGGATGAGGCTGAGATAAGAAAAAGGATGTTTTCCAGACTTCCTCTCAAGTTGATTAGAGAATGTGAGATCATTCCAGTTCCCGACCAGGTGGAGGAGGATGTCAACGTCATGCAACCCGACTATGGGTCAGTTAGGGATACTCCTGTCCCACCACCTGATTGGTCCGAGCCAGAGATCATGGACTTGGACACTCTTTCTATCCGGTGATGACTTTTACCAGGACTTGGGTCGACAGACATGTATGCAGACTTAAGAGCAAGTCGATCGCCCTTACTTACAGCTTGATAGGTGACCCAAGGCCGTTATCGGTAAAAAGAGGGAAACAAATTGCTCAGACATCGAGGGCACAAGTGGAAGTGCCAACCCAACCGATACCGTTGAGGATAGAACAAGCATCACCCGTGCACTCACAAACTCAATCTTCGAGTTTAAGAGTGGTTTCATTATTTGCCGATCAGAGGGCAGGATTAGAGGAAGAGCGGGGACTTGAGGAGGTAGATCAGCCCAACGCCCGGGAATCAGCTAGTGTCAGTCTATCCAGGGGCGGCCAACAGGAGGAGGAAGAGGAAACAATGGCCGACACCCATTTTCAGCAGATGTTGGACACGGCTCTGGAAGAAGAAGAAAACACAGAATAGGGGACCCAAGGGTCGGGAGATACCCAGCTTATAGAGGAGGATGAGCCTGAGCAGACCAGTGCAAGAAGAGAGGAAGTGCACGAGATGGAGGCAATAGAAGAACAGCCCCTTGTTGTTTGTAATCCACAGCAGACAGTGCCTGATTGGCTTTCCGACAGAATGAGGAGAGAACCCGAGGATGACACGGATCCGGCCATTGAGATGGAGGAGTTCCTTAGGAGGATCAGTGCGCCACCAGAGAAGAAAAGGGCCCGAAAGTTTTCAAAGATCTCGACTGACGAGTCAGGCTCTCGCACGCTTCAGGTGGCTATTCTGAGGGAAGATTGTGATCGAACCGAGGAGAGGCCTGAAAATTACGTGATCACCACAGTAGAGTTGGGTTGTCCTACGGGAGCCCAAGTTATCGAGGAGCTCGATAACTCCTATCAGGCATTGAAGGATCAGTTGCTCCGCACGGAGGGGAAGTATAAGAAATTGAAGAAGGAGCACAAAACTTTGATAGGATACGTACAAAATCTAGCACATCCAGGTGAACCAGCAAACCCAGCAGTAGAACGTCCATCAGAGCTTCCGAAGGAGTCAGTTGTTGCCTTAGAGGATTTGAAGAAAATGGAAACGGAGGCAGACAAGTGGGTTAGCCGTGTTCATACTGAGACAGGGAAATTCATGGAGGACCTTGCCGATGCTTATCGACAGGCCTCAAATATTTTGGCACGGATGGATATAGTAGATCAGGCCTGGGGTGATACTCGCATCTATCAAACGAAGACTGTACTTCGTTTGGGGGCTTTGATGCATATACCTCTAGAAACCTTAGTGGATGGAGGTGTAATTCAGAGAGGTGATAGGTATGATTTCACCAGTTGGTACTCCTCGGTGGTCACAGGCCGTGGATTTCACGACGCAGCAAGGGCAGATTCAGCTAAAGTGAGGAAAGCAATGGGCAACATCTTGGGGGGAGTCCTCAATACATTAGAAGCCATATTTGCTAGAAAGTTGGTCCCAGAGGAGATAACTGCTGATGGCTTGAAAAGTAGACTGCCTCCATTCTTCTCAGCTGCGAGGTCACTTGTCCTGGATGACTTTGAGAATGTCTCCACGTTCTCTAGTATAATTCAGCATACCCAGGACGCCTTGGTGACATGGAGGAAATCTTACATCCAGATACGGACAGACGGTAGCAGTCTTGGAGTTCCAGCTCAACCATATTCCACCGATCTCTACACAGGAGGTTGAAGCAGTATTGGCCCGGTTGATCGAGTTTGCTATCCGGGAGAAGGCCAGTGGGAACGCGCTGCTTGATGAGGATCTTCTTGATGATGGTAGTGGGCATTAATTGCTCATTATGATTCCTGCAGGGGAGTGGAGAATATTCTGTGCATTCATTGCCCACTCCTCTCTGTGGCGGTTTTTAGGGCAGAAACCCTAATCAGGGCATAGGTGGCTCGATCTGAGCCCTTCATTGTAATTTGATCCGAACCGTCCACTGAATTGGACTTATTATAAAAGGGGCATCCCCCCTCATTTGTAATCTATTATAATTAGAGATAGAGATTAGAATTGGAATTGGATCAGAGCTAGAGAGTAGAAGGCATTTAGCTCAGAAGTTAGCTTTAGATTGAGGAGGGAAGAAAACTTTCCTTTGAAAGTTTTGTAAAAGGTTGTTGTGAACACTTCTCATAATACAAAGAGTTTCATTGTTTGGTGATTTCTTCTTTGTTATGAGTAGCTAGCAAGGCCATTTTGTCTTTCCAATTCAAGGTAGATAGAGTAAAGTAGATTTCTATTTCATGCAAGTAGTTGTTAATTGTGGAGTGTGGCGTTGTGATTTGAGCATATCTTCTTCATCCATACCACTAGCGGGCTTACTGATGGTAAGTTCGCCTTGCGTGGTCAACTGGAGTATCAGCACTTAACTTCGATTATGGTTCATATGTTTGTATGCGTCGTATTGACGGTATGAACGTGTTGCGTCATAGTTTGAACACTTTTCTCATCCTTTGAAGATTGCACCAACTTTGTCGGAGTTGTTCGAAAGGAGACAAAGCAAAGTTTGGTTTGAAGATTGTTTAAGTCGATCCTCGTCCTCCACCCTTTTAGAAGTAGATCTGTAGAATCCCTATCCCTATCCCCTTTAAATTCTGCATTTTCTGAGTCAGTCTAGATACCAGAACAATATTGCCAAATCATTCATGTCCTAATTGCTTCACAGAGTTGAACAACTACGTAAGTCCCCTTGAAATAACCAGCAAAACACATCAACCAACTGAGTCTATTCGCGATAAAAGGAACCTTGGGGTCGAACACATGAACTTTCAAGCAATCTTAGCATGTGGGATACTTTGATCAAGAGAGAATAGAGTGACCGTTGGGCAACTTTATTCTGTGCTGGCGCTGTCATAAAAAGCACGTCAACACAGTGTAGCCATAATTCATGTATGGGATATTCTCTAATGTTCAACAGTGGCCTTCTCTGTGTTTTCTCCTATACCAGTGTTTGGGGCAGTAAGTTAGAAACTGATTTGGTCCACCAATTGGAGACTCATGAGGTGAAATTTGTAAGATTTTCATGGAGTCATCTCAGTTATAACAGTTTTTTTCAAAAAAAACATTATACATCTTCACAGATTTTTGAGGATGTGATGGGGGATCTCTTGCAAGGAGTTGCTCTTTCCTTTGCAAGAAGTGTTGGAAGAGTCACATTTGTTGTCGTGATTCGGTTTGATGCTTTGAGAAGTTATTTTGATGAGAATAATTTTGAGATGTTTAGATTATTCTTCTTAATTTTCAGAATGGTGATTAACATTGACATTGCAGATGTCAATTCTTCAGAGTTTATTAGGCATGAGACTCTGCTAGATTCTGATTCAAATTCTCGGTATGTTATCTCTTGGAAGTTGCAAGAATGGTTTGTGTTGTTTTGGTGCAATGACTACATTTGTATGATCAGAAAAGAGCAACATCAGCATGGTGGGACTTTTCAGAGAGGGACATGGGACCCTGGGATCCTATTTAATTTGGTAGGATTAGTTTGGAGTATTGTCGCATTGCTTGAGGACAAGCAATTTTGGGAAGGGCGGACTGTAATATCCCCATTTTCGCCCTACGCTCTTTATTTCGATTTAGCCTATTTCCGGAAATCCGTAGGCTACTTAGATGTGAAAATTAGGGTTTCCTATATTATAGGGGTTCTAAGGAAGGTTTGCATGAATCAGGATTGCGGATTCTTTCTGGGCTTTTAGAGAGCTTCGCAGTGGTATGACCTGCAAAGGCATTGGGCATCTTTTCAGAATTTACTATTTTTAGTAAGTTCTATTTCTGGCAGTGCCATCTTAGGCAGTAGCATCAGCAGTCAGCTCAGTTTCTATTTCGGGCAGTGTAGTTTGGAGCATAATTGGCTTTTAGCATTTTGAGGCCATTTTGGTGAAATAATATATTTCAAGGCATTAATGTTTTAATTTCAAGTTGACCCCTTGGCCTAGCTCATTAACTTTAAGTTGTGTTTAAAAGATGGCCATGAAGGGGGACACCTTTATGAAGGAATTATTAAACATTTAATGAAGTTTATTTATGCCTTGAAGAGGACGCCTTTTTATGAGGGATTTCATATTTGTGAATTATTAAATATTTCAAAAAGGGAACTTTTGGCGTCTCTTTCTTGGGGGAGTTTTGAGAATGTGAAAAGTCACCTCTTTTTCTATAAAAGAGAAGTTTGCTCTAGCTTTTGGTATCCATGAATTTATGCTATTGTTATGCTATCAAAATGACAACTTGTTTCTTACTTTGAGGAATGCTGACCTCCTAGTTACAATCCAATTTCGTGTTTGAAAGATAACACCTAGTTGGTTTTTATTACTGCTTCTCATCCAGACTAGCAGATTGAGCCTCACTGTTGAAGTTTTTGGTGATCGTTTCAGTTTTGGAGTTGCTGGTATTAACTTGGCAGATTGGTGATTTTGCTCGCAGCTCTCTTGTTGAATTTATTTCTGTTATGGGTATTTCCCCTATGTGATTCTATGCTTTGGGCGACCCTCTCCAAGGATTTGCAGATTTTAATAATGAGTTTATGATTTTTAAAAGAAAAATCGCCCCTCTTGAAGGCCGTACATTTCCAGAACTAACCTTGGGATGCGTGCAAAATAAATGTGGAGTTTTTAGTGCAGTTTGTGAGTTGGAACATGGACGCTTTTGCCCTTAGCAGCTGCTGTTTTGATTTCACGTCATTTGGTGGAGATTTGCTGAAGTTATGAACAAATTGGCGAGCCACAGTTGCTGGTAATACATTTCCAGAATTTACTGTTTTCATTTCAGACTTATTTCAGTTTGAACTTCTAGTCTTTCCTTCATCTAGTCTTCGTTGTTATCTAACGTAGAGTCATCTAGTTATTGGTGCTTTGAAAACCTTGTAAAATTCATGTAATTTGCAGCTCTTTCTTTCAATTGTAAAACTGTAAACAGTAGTACTGTTCCAGTTGTTATTGCTGCAATTAATTCTTAATTACATTAAGCATCCCTGGATGGTATACCGCCAGTGTGGAGAAACGAATTGTTTTATCTTTCTTGTACCCACTTTCAAGTGGTGAATCCCCACTCTTCAGTGGATGCCTGCCGCAGCAGAAGAAGTATTTTAATTGTAATCTTTTCCTCCCACTGTTTGGTGGTAGCGTGGAAAGTTCATTGGCTGGTTATCCGCCTTGTTATTTCAATTCAGCAGTAGTACTACACAATATGTTAGCACCTCGCCTGCAAAGGATCTTGAGTGCATATCCTTGGCTTTGAGTTTAATATTTCTCTTTCAGTATAATCTCGTACTTGTTGATTCAGTAGATCCTAGGGATCCTCTGACCATATTCTCGCCCCTCCTCCTTAAGTGGTTTTAGGGCGCATTCTTGGTTAGAGTTCTTTTATGTACGTTTTGGTTATGCTAACCTTAACGGGTGATTGATCTTATTGTAATTGTTGGATTTAAAAATCAAAAAAATTGAGAGAGAATATTTCAGATCGGAATTAATCTTAGCGCCCATTTACCACAACATACATGAATTAATCTAACTAGATATAGTTTGCCATAGTCCAGGTAAAAGCACAACAATAGATAATACTTAGAATGCTTACAGCTAGATCCAATGTTAGATTTCCACAAGAACAATGAGAAATAACTCAGAGTGGATGATGACGATATCGGATCTAACATACACGCAACAATCAGTGAAATACATATAACTTTTAGTGTGACAGCAATGGTGATTACATCGATATCATACTAAAGGCGCATATGATTCCCATACATCAAATGGAAGAGTATTGTAATAACGCAGAGATATGATGAGATCATGCACAAACTCCAATCTGCATAAGATGCCGATTCGCCAAGAGTATGCTGTTGTCCCCTTGTGCACAAGCGGTGGTAGTGAATGTGGCAAGAGATTTGCTCAGCCACTAATTTCCAATCGCAATCTCTGTCCCAAAGTTCCCGTCCTCCTTTGTAACTAGTGCCACTCCCAAATGGAAGTTCGCCACCCTCCAATCTCCTTGACAATGCAAAAATCAGACCAACAAAATGACTTGCAAATCGGATGACAAGAATCACGAATGCCAGGTTGAGGGTTTCATCCCAACCTGATGTGGACCTGCAAGGGGCTTCGTCCCTTTAGATCTCCATGACGTCTTTTGTCTAGATTCATGATACCTAAAGCAAATGTAAAGAGCTGATATATATATATATATATATATATATATTTATATATATATGCATTCGCACACCTTCCAAGAGAGAGGTCAGCCAAACGCTACACGCCTTCCTGAAGGAGGTCGGCCACAATAAATTTAAATGTTATTAATTAATTAATAATTCAAATTTAATATTATTATTACAAATATTATATTTAGGTCGGTCCTAAAAGTTATTTAATAATTTAATTAATTAATTTATTTTAAATACTAGGCTGGCTGACCTAGCCTAAAATCGGAGACATCACATAATACTTTTATTTGTGTATAATTTTTATGTTCCCTTCTTTTGTAGTTTTTAGAGCCGTTAGTTGTTATCTTGTAGTTGTGGATAGAGAGAAAGCTACAATGGGCTATGTAAATGAGGGCATAGATAGTGCCAAGTAGGCCATTAGATCCATCTATGATGTGGTTGGGGATAAGTATTGTCTCATAAATGACATTTGATCAATGATGACACTATTGGCTACATGAGCCCTTACATGTAATTGCTTATTTCTTGAATTTAGTGTTCCATTTTGCCTGGATTTCAAAGTGGAAGACGAAGTTTTGAGTGGGCTCTACACAATCATAGAGTTGATGAAACTTGATCCTGTTGTGACCTTTTCACACATCACCCCATCCAAGATGGGGACCCCCTAATTTTTGCTCCATTCTGGTCTTTTGGCTTTGGTTCTCTCTATCTCTGGTCTTTTGTCCTTTCGGGGATGTCCCGTCGTTTGACTTAGATTGAAATGATTGCCAAGTCTACGAAATCAGGGTTTCTATCCTTCAGGCTTGTTTGAGGTCAAATTGAGTTATCAAGGTAAAATCTAAGAGCAACAGTACAATCAGAAGGCCCAATACAGGATCCCACTGAAATCTTACTGAAATCTAACAACTTACTATTTTTAGTAAGTACCTAATTTGAGGTCTTTTCCTCAGGATTTCGGGATTCTAGCTACTTTAGCACATCCAGGCAGCTTCAGGGCGCCTGCACATGAAATTTGAACAGATTCAGACAACTAGCTATTTTTAGCAGTTCAGCCTTCGGAGGCTATTTTCAGGGTTTAAAGATACGATTCTCCAGTGCATGACTGGAGAATGGATCTGGGTTTTTCAAGACTTCACGATGGCATAGCATGCAAACCGAGATGGTGACTTTCAGCGGTTCAGCCTTCAGAGGCTAATTTTAGGGTTTGCATGCAGAGATTTTCAATGCATGTCCGGATATTCCATATGGGTTTTGCGAGAGCTTCACAGTGGTATGACATGCAAATGGAATGAGTCAGTTTTCAGGGACTTACTATTTTTAGCAAGTGCCAGCATGTTGACCAGTTTTTTGGGTTTTTCTGGGTTTTGTGAGATTCCACAAGCACTGTGACCTGCAAACTCATCCGACATTAGATTGACCACCTTCCGGACACTTACTATAAATAGCAGTTTCATCCCAGCAGTTACCCAACACTTCAGTCCAGCAAGCAAAGAGACAAACAACAGAAATCAAGGGAATCGGGAGCAGTCTGGAGCGCATGCAAGTCAAATTAGGGTCTCCCCTGCTATGTCTAAAAATAGATGGAACAAAATGCAGAGATGTCAAAACGAAGCACACCACCGGGATCAGCATCTTTCAGGCTGTCTACTGGCAAAATTTGAGCACGATCTGAATACTTACTATTTTTAGTAAGTCATCTCATAGCTATAAATAGCATGTACTGTGCCAGAGACAAGTGTGAACAGGTCACTCACAGCATCAAGAACAAGTGGAACGAATTTCGAAGCAAACCGAGATACAAGGATTGATCAATTTTAGGGTTGCTAAAAATAGCAAATGGCTAAAAATAGCAAACCAGCGTGGACAGAGGATATAAACAAGGTAGCAAAGTCAGTGGAAGCACAACCACGTCTGCTCCAACTCAGAACAGGGTGAAATGCAAGGAAACCCTAATTTCTCCGAGTTTGCTAAAAATAGAAAGCCAGGGCATGGCTAGGGCATTGGAAATTTATAAGTAACTGGCATGGAGACACATAAAGTATGCCGAGAAGGAATGAAAAGGTGTAAAAAAAAATCTCTAAGTGTGGAATTTCCTTCACACTGGGCTAAATGCGCCCTCAGAGGTTTAAAATGGAAGCACACTAGGCTATATGCGCCCAAGGGAGGTGAAAGGTCACTGAATGTTGGCGCTTTCCTTTGCCTAGGCAAAATGCACCCAAAGGTGGAAGCTCATCATGCAATATGCGCCCAAGGAAGGTGAAGGGTCACCAAGGGCGTGGAAATTCCCTCACCACTCCTCATATGCGCCTTCAAGTTCCTCCTCCCCATAGCAAATGCGCCCAAGGTGGCAAGGTAAAAAGAAAACGTTGAAGGATAAAGGAAATGCGCTAAGGTTGGGGAAATTCCTCTTCACATCCCTATTTGCGCCCAAGAATGGAGGTTGCCTAGACAAAATGCGCCCTAGAGTGGAAGTGTCATGTGTAATATGCGCCCAAGGTGTTTTCCTCCTCCACATGCTATATGCGCCTAAGGCAAAGGTAAAGGTAGAGGTGGCGTGATTTTGAAATATGCTAACGATAAAGGTTTTCCCCCTCCATATGTGATAAAATTCCTAAGGCAAAGTTGATGCACAAGGTGAAGTACGACCCTCATGGGTAATCTAAAATGATTTTTCTAGAGATCTTTCCTAAGGCGAAAGGAACTGTTAGGGTGTAGAAAAGGATAAAATGGAAGTTGACATGCTCAAATGCACCCTTCAAGGGTAGGATAATTAAATTTAAATTTTTCTAAGGCATTTTCTAAAGAGAAAATGAGAAATGCGCCTAGGAGGTGATGTTAAAATTTCCAGAGGCAAGATGAGATATGCCAGACAGAGGGAAAATTCTTTAGGAGAAAATCAAAGAATAATGCCAAGGCAGAGAAACTGGAGATTGCAGGTGTGGAAGACGTCCGGAGTGAAGAGAAATAAACCTTAGCCATTTTATTATTTTAAAATAATAAAAATTAAAAGTACCCCTTCGTTCGGATACACATGACAACGATGAGTTCTGAAAAGAATTTTCTTCTGGGTATTGAACGTTTTCGATTGCGAGATGGTTTAAACTCGTTCCACGCCTTGCTCACATCATTTGGTGGATATTTTTGCACGGTGTCTATTTTGATAAAATTCCTAAGGCAAATTCGAAGAATTTCTCTAAGGCAAACAAATAAAATGAATGAGTTTACTAAGATGTTTCGCTGGAAGATTGAATTGGATAATTTTGCCAAGGCAAGGATGAGATAAAGTGACTTAGCCAGGTAAATTCGAAATTGTTCAAGGAAGTGAGTGATTTAATATTTTAAAGAAGCAAATGTGATGAGACAGGCCTGTGCAGGGGTGATGAAATTCATACTTCTAGAAGTTCAAGATTCTGATGCTTCAGATGACAAGTGTTACGACTGGAAAAGAGAGGGAAAGTGAATTCAAAAATGTGCTAAGTATAGCCTCTGCTAGATTTCGACCTGGCTATAATATTCTGAGTCTTCTCCATATTCTTCACAAGTTGCTGAATGCAGAGCACTTTTTGAAGCTGAAGTACGAATTTGCAGAGGTAGAAGACCCTCAAGTTGCTGAAGAATTCGAAATTGTGAAGGAAGCTGGAGGTTGCTGAGAAGTGCGACTTGGCAAGAGGTTGAGCTGACTGGGGCGTGGCTAAGCAAGTTTGGAGTTGCTGTAGCTGCTGAAGTATGAATTTGTGAAGAAGTCCCCAGTTTTTGAGGAGTTTGAATTTAGAGTCTTGAGGCTGCAGTTGCTGAAGGCATGACTTTGTGAGGGGGTTTCATTTGCCTGCTGAAGTACGAAATCGAGTCTAGACATTTGGAAATTGCTGCAGTACAAATTTCCAAGCTTGCTGAAATATGAATTCAAGAGAAACAAACAAGCTGCTCAAAGTACGTTTTTGGAGAAGAAGGGTGAATTTCTGCAAGCAAACATTTCCAAGCAGTTGGTATCATACTACTGCAAGTACAAAAATTTCATAGTTGAAGTGAACAAGAGTGTTGAGGTTTGCAGCTGAAAGTGAAAAAGTGTTGCAGCCTTTTGATTTAAAAATCTCCTAGCACCCTCAATGGTGATTATTTTATTATTTTATTATCTTGTTTTCTAACTCTCTTGCCTTTTTGCAGAATGGCTGAATCAAGCAGAAGAGCTGCAGGCAGAAACAACCACACTGAATCCGCAAAGGCAAACACATCAAGACAAGCGGTGATCAAAAAATTGAGCAAGTCCTTCTTGCCGGAATCAAAATTTTCATCAAAGTTGGGCAAGTTGGCTGACACGAACTTGGGCTCGTTCAACCTGGAGGCATTCAGAAGAAGGATAATGGGGATTGGAGGCCATCACCCATCAGTGACTTCACACAATATTGTTAGGAGTGGACTATACGCAGCTGCCAGTTTTCCACCAACTATTCGGTGTCCAAAGCTCATCATGGAATGCGCCAATCATTACAACACAGAGCAGAGGACGATCATTTCGCTAGATGGCAAGATATTGGCCAACCTGACACCTGAAGCAATCGGGGAAGCATTCGAGATTCCAGTTCATGAGAGGATGATCTATAAAACAAAGGAAAGGGCTGAAAGAATGTATTCATCCACAACGGACCGGTGTGCTGATTTGATAAATACCAGGTGGATGATCAAGCCCAAGCCAACTCGTACAAAATTACCCAAACAAATAATCTCGGAGGATTTGAGACAAGAGTTTGGTGATCTAATAATGATGCTGAGCAAAGTTGGAGGATGCCCCCAAGCGTTCATCTTTGAACCTTGGATGTTTTATTATGTCAACTTGGTACTAGAGGGCAAAGATCACATGGATTGGGCATTGATGATCAGTGACAGCATACACGAGCAGCTCCGTGGTGTGAGGAGAACGAAAACGTTTTACATGCGCTCTTATATTGTCTATATGCTGGCTCGCATGATGAAGTATAGGGGAATCTCCTATAAGGAACCAATCGGGTGCGGTTCCCATCGATTCAAGATACATGAGGCTTGTCCACAGTTGCATCTGACAAGCACCACCAACTACAAAAGGGTCAATGACGCCTTCACTATGCATATAACGAGGACCTTACAACAAAGAACCCATCACAGAATATCCAGGGAAGCACAAAAGCTGATTGAGAAATTCGGGTGTTGGTTTATCCAATTTTCGAAGTTCACCTACATAAGGCTGCAAGGATTCTCTTCTTATCCTTATAGATTGCCCCAGTATCCCACCAACAGAGTAGTGATGCTGGAAGTATCTAGGCAACTTATTGCCTATGATAAGATTCAAAAGAAGAAGAAGAAAGGTGGACTTGGATTCCCAATTACCATGGGGAATTCAGATGAAATCTGCCCATCACTACAAGCAGCTAGGGAGGGAGAGAATGAGCTCCAATTCTTCCACCTTTCCTACCACACCAACAAACACCACTACGATCCCCACAAGAACATCAGATGGATATTGTCAGAAGAGTTCAGGCATAAGGCACAAATCGAAGACTTTTGGGCTAGTGCAGTGGATGAGATCGAGTTTAGGAAAAGAATGTTCTCTCGGATACCGTTGGTAATGATTAGAGAGTGCGAGATTGTCCCAGTGCCGGATCAGATTGAGGAAGGCATAAACGTTGTACAGGCTGACTACGAGACAGTGAGAGATATGCCTCTACCACTCCCAGATTGGTCGGAGCCGGAGATCACGGATTTGGATACACTCTGTATCCCAGTCTTAACATTCACACGGAGTTGGGTAGAGAGGCATGTCAGCCGACTTAAGGGACGATCAATTCCCCTTACATATAATTTGATGGGAGATCACAGATCGCCAGCAGCTAGACAGAGAAGGCCGGTGGGTCAAACTCCAGAGCCAAGACGAAAAGAGCCAGTTCAGCGTGAGCCTTTGAGAGTTGAGGAGTCCTTGCATACACCATCTTGGGCACATTCTCCGAGTATGCAGGAGATATCACTATTTGCTGATCAGAGGGAGAGATTGGATGTAGAGCAAGCAGTGCATGTGGCAAGTCAGCCACCTCGTAGAGAGTCAGTGGGTCAGAGCATCAACATGCCCCGAGAAGATAATCAACAAGAAAATCAGCAAGAGACAGATGAGGGGACGGCCACGGATACTCAGTTTCAGCAGAAGATTGAGGCAGCTCTCGAGGATGATGCCACTTCGGATCAGGATGCCCAGAGCTTAGGGGACACTGAGCCTATTGATGATGATGAGCCTCGTCAGGACGATGGCAGGAGAGAAGTTCATGAGGTAGAGGCCGAGGTTGAGCAGCCTTTTGTTATATCAGACATGCGGCAGGAGGTGCCAGAATGGCTAAGGGATAGGATGAGACGTGACCCTGTGGATGAGATTGATCCTGCAGCCGAGATGGAGGAGTTGTTACAGAGGATCAGTGCACCTCCAACGAGGAAGAAGGCTAGGAAGTTCTCCAAGATCTCAACAGATGAGGATGGATCCCGAACTTTGCATATGGCAGTGCCTCGGGTAGAGTGTGATCGGGACGAGGCCGTTCCAGAAAATTACGTGATTACAACTATGGAACTTGGCCGCCCTACTGGAGCGCAAGTAGTTGAGGAGTGCGATAATTCCTATCGAGCACTCAAGGATAGATTGTCCTATGTTGAGGGCAAGTACAAAAAGTTGAAGGTAGAGCACAAGACACTGATTGGCTACGTGCAACACTTGTCCCGTCCTTGTGGGCAAGAGAATCTAGCAATTGAGCTTCCAGCTGAATTTTCCAGGGAGTCAATCAGTGGGTTAGAGGATTTGAAGAGAATGGCACAACAGGCAGACAAATGGGTTGCCAACGTTCGTGTCGAAACAAAAAAGTTTATGGAGGACCTTGCACATGCCTATCGGCAAGCCTCCGACATTATGGCAAGGATGGATGCAGTTAACCATGCTTGGGGTGAGGTGCATATCTATCAGACGAGAGTTGTTCTCCGTTTAGGGGCTTTGATGAGCATACCTCTACAGGTTTTGGTTGATGGAGGTGTAATTCAGCAGGGGGATAGGTATGACTTCGCTAGATGGTACTCTTCAGTAGTCACAGGCCGAGGATTCTACGATGCATCACAGACAGATTCTGTCAGGGTCAGAAAGGCCATGACGAATATCTTAGATGGGATTCTCAACACATTGGAGGCAATCTTTGCCAGGAGGTTGACTTTTGAAGAGGTAACTGCAGATGGATTGAAGAACAAATTAACACCATTCTTTTCTGAGGTGAAGACCTTCACACAGGATGACTTCAAGAACACTTCTACGTTCTCCAGCATCATACAAAACACCCAGGACGCCCTTGTTGCCTGGAAGAAATCTTGTGCCCGACATGGGCAAACAGTTACAGTTTTAGAATTCCAATTGGATCACATTCCTCCCATTTCGGATCAGGAAGTTGAGGCAGTATTGGCTAGGTTCATCAGATTTGCAGCCAGCGAGAAGGAGAAAGGAAACGCCCTTCTGGACGATGACCTTCTGGAAGGGGATGACGTGCATTGATGGCAGATGGTGGTTCATTGATGAGGAGTGGAGAATATTCAGCGC
Organism: Sequoiadendron giganteum; assembly: GCA_007115665.2. Classification (NCBI taxonomy): domain Eukaryota; kingdom Viridiplantae; phylum Streptophyta; class Pinopsida; order Cupressales; family Cupressaceae; genus Sequoiadendron; species Sequoiadendron giganteum. The sequence continues at coordinate 427,224,506 of CM021102.1, read as the reverse complement.
ATTCATTGCCCCACTCCTCTCAGTGGTGGTTTTTAGGGCAAGAACCCTAATTAGGGCTTAGGTGGCTCAATTTGAGCCTTCCATTGTATTTGAATCTAAGTCGTGCACTGGACTGGGCTAGATATAAAAGGGGTATCCCCCCTCATTTGTAATATCAGATATCAGAGTTAGACAGAAATCAGAGATAGAGTTGAGCTAGATAGAAGTTAAAAGTAGAGCTAGGAGTTAGCCTAGTTTGGAAAGGAAAGAAAGACTTTCCCTTTGAAAGTTTTTGTAAAAGATTGTTGTGTAAGACTCTCATAATATAAGGATTCTCATTGATTGGTGATTCTATCTTGCATTGTGGGTAGTTGACGAGATCTTTTCGTCTTTCCAATTCAAGTAGAGTAGAGTAAAGTAGGCTTTGTTTTCATGCAAGTAGTGTTAATTGTGGAATGTGACATCAGTTCGAGCAAATCTTCCTGTATCCATACCACTAGCAGGCTTGCTGACGGTAAGTCTGCCCCTGCGTGGTCAACTGGAATTTCAGCACCTAACTTCGGTTGTGGTTTGTGTGTCCACTTGCTTCGTTGTGAAGGGGTGCGCACGTTGAATCCCAATTTGAACATCTTATCCATCCTTTGAAGATTGCACCAACTTTGTTAGAGTTGTCCGAAGGGGAGACGAAACAAAGTTTGGTTTGAAGATTGTTAAAGCCTATCCTAGCATTCCATCTTTAGAAATAGATTGTAGACCTCCTATCCCTATCCCCTTTAAATTCAGTATTTCCCGGTCATTTCAAATACCAGAGCATCATAGTCAAAACCCTTCATCTGCTTGACAAAATCAAACAATTACGTAAGTCCCCTTGGAATACCCAGCATATTCACATCAACCAACTGAGTCTATTGGCAACAAAAGGAACCTTGGAGTCGAACGCATGAACTTTCACGCAATCTTAGCATGTGGAACACTTTGATCAAGAGAGAATAGAGTGACCGTTGGACATTTTATTCTGTGTTGGTGTTGTCATAAAACACACATCAACAGATCCTTAGCTTGGAGCGAAGATTGTCTTTGAGATGGAGATCTACAAACTTGCACAAGTCGACCTCATTGTGTGAGATGTTTGTAAGACAACTTGGATGGCATTCCAACTAGGCTAGATTCTATTAATGACATTCTCTAAGTTTAAAACTTTTCCTTTTTTACATTAATGTTGAAACTTGAATTTGAATAAGGAGATTGAATACTTTTTTTTTTCCTCTCATTTTAGATGCATGTTGACAAAAGTTTGGTGTTAAGGTTCCAAATCTTATGATGATTTTAATTTATTCCTTGAGCCAACCATGCAACACTTTGGGATGTGAGCGTAATTGGATTATGTTTGAGCATTTACACTCCAAGAGGCACAACAAGTTATTAGTGCAAAGGTTGAATAACCTTGTTTATGTTCATTACAACCTTTGCCTTCAACATAAGCAAATACTAGTTAGCAACTTCTTTCCCATTGCTTTGGAGGAGGTTGATCCATAGTCAGATTAGGTCACCAAGGCTAGGATATTTAGTGAGAATGACTTTGCATGGGTTAATTAGATAGATCTAGAGGTAGAGGTAGTAGCCATGGTAGAGGAGAATAGGTCACGAGTAGACCCATTGAATGTTGGTGTCATTTATATATAAGAAAATATCATGGCTGCATCATCACCAAGGACCTATTTTAGATGCCCGCACAAGACTTGTTATAGAACTATAGATGTTGGGACGAGTGGTGCAAGTTCTTTTGAGCCATAGTGATATTTTTAGTTTTGATATTTTGTTTTGGTGCAATGAATTTTGCAATCCATGAGTTTTGTATACACTTGACAATAATTATAATTATATATATAAAAAGATTGTTTCCTTTTGCTAAAATCCACTTTTGTACTCATGTGATCACTGCATACTAGTGTATTTTTTCAAAGTAGCCTCTGTTTGATTAGTTTATTAGCTCTTTAAATTTTATCTATTGAAGGGTGCATAGTAAAAGCTTTACATCCTTAAAATCTCTATATTTCATGTTTTTCGATTTGCCAAGTTTTGGCAGTTTGAGTATGAGTCAAAATCAATTTTCCAAGTTTGAGTCTTGTAATTATGAGTTTGACTGAAAAGAAGTATTAATTTCCAGCTTTTATCAAGGTGTGAAACTATTTTTTTGATTTCTTTGGGAGTTATTAGAACTCTATTCACCAAATGTGATTCAATTCTTACGTTTAGATGTAAATTTCCAAGCATCGTTATTGTGAGGTTTAATTTGACTAAATATTTAGAAGTATCCTTTTAATTATCCTTTTTTGAAAAGTATAATATGTGAAAGATCCATGTTTGTTAAGAAACTCTTTTGTATGATCATTGATAAGTGGAAGATCTATGTTATTTGGATGAATGTTGTTCATGATAGTTGAAAAGTTCATGTTTTTTAGATATTTATTACTCATGGATAGTTATTTTCCCTCTAGGTTTGTTATCTTAGATTGGCTAGTTGATGGAGAGGGATTTGGATGGTGTCCCAAATTAATGAGGCCTTAGGCAATGAACATCATTGGATGTTCATTTACTTTTGTGGTTTGGTGTTGTTCTCCACTTATACTAGACCTATTGTGTTTTAATCAGTGACCGGTGTTAGATGTTGGTAGATTTTCTAAATGTTGGTCTTGTATCTTGTCATTGGGTGCAAGGACAGCTGGAATGGTCTTTGATTCTGGGGCTATTATAGATTAGTTGTGATGTGGAAAGGAGAAGGATGTCCATGAATTTCCTATTTTCTAAAATTCATCTACTATACATTGCTATAATGCTTCATATCATAATGAGGGAGGATTAAATGAAATAGACTACGAAGGATTTTGTTGATATGCTGTATAAGTTTAATTCTCAACATTATGCCATTGCATTGTTTTTTGCTCATGGGATTACAGGGAGATGTAAAATCTCTTATGCAAATGCATCTTTCATGAATACATATGATTTTCTTTGAACAGATTTATGTTTTTTATGCAGTGCACTTTTGAAACATTTGTTATGATGTGATATTTATATTCACATCATATTTGTTATTTCTATGTTTTTGTGTATCAGAGGTCTGTTTCAGGGCATCAGAGATTTGATTTTGGTCATTGTAGGTGGTAACCTCTAGTTTAGCAAGTATTTCAAGATTGCCGTGGGGTTCACAAGCGTTACCTGAAGTTGTAACTGCGAGGAAGGAAACAGGGCAACCGATGAGGCTATTACAGTTGTATGAATTTGGTAAAATTTTTACCTAGTAAATTTGTACTTGACTTCTTTAAATGGACATATGATTATTGTTTAGTGAAAGTCTTAAAGTAGCTTTATATTGAATTGGACCATTCTCTATTTGATGGATGCTTTTTTCATCAAAGTACTTCTCTTAATATAATTCTTTTTTGTTTTATGGGAAAACTGAATCTTTTAACATTATTTTTAATTTAACATGGAAATACAAGAAGAAATGTAATTCTATTAGGCCCTGTTAATATGGATCCATATCCCCATTTATTTTGAATTTTGTTTATGCACTATATCATAGAAGCTGTTTCCCTTAAATTCTGGCATTCAATTGTAGTTGCCAACTTAAACTCCGTGTTCCATCAGCAGAATTTGTAATGATACTATAGATCAGCATTAGTTACATGTGTATCCTTTAGAATGCATGTTACCCTGATATGCTAATTATCAATCTTTCAACCCATAGCACCAACAAATCTAATGCACACTGCTAACATAAGAAAGAAAAGTTGTTTCACCATTTTTCTTTTATGGTATGGTAGATAACAGGCATTCACAATCTTGCCTTAGTTGTTAGTTTAGGTACAAGATGAATAGCCAAATATATATTTTTCCAAATTCTTTGTCCAGTCAATTTGGAAGTTATTATCTTTTTCATGAGAGCCAATCTTATGGCCTGAAACCATCGACATCAAATACGTAGTTGTTGTCCCCAAGCAAAATAGATCCCTATGACTATCATCATTTGTAAACTTAAAATACTAGTTCCTTTGACACATGAAGTGTCTAAATGTACTTGAATCAAAGAACCAACCATCATCTGCTTTTAGCACTGTTTAAAAAAGCCATCAATGCATACTCCCAATGGTCTTCCTTAGCAGTATCTACCACATAAACTTTAATTTGATGCTTGTGGGATAGATTGTTCTGTTGTTTCCCACAATCATTCTTTAGATGCCTCACCCAATTTTTGGGAATAGAAACAACCGTAGTTTGCAAAATTGGACTTAGAGAGCCCAAAATTTTTGACTCGGAAAAAACTTGACAACTTAAAAAAATACTTAAATCTCTTAAAAAAACATTTTTGTGCAAAGTTCAATTGAAAATTGTATCACACGAGTCTAAAAAACCACGAGGAAGTGTTTTATATTAGATTTGATTCTTGAACACATATGGATTACAAAATTGCATCACCATTTTAATCAATTTACAAATTTAGCAAATTGAATCAATTCAATGTTAGTGTGTGAAGTCAGTTTTATTTCTTCTAGCATTGATAAAGCAATTAACAACTAGCTAGACACACAAATCGTATGCGTTGGGTGTGGTCGAAGGCCTAAATGCCAGGGGGTTGCAGGGGGGTTGGTTTTAGCCCCTTTGCCATAGTTGAAGGTTGTATTAGTGAGGTTGTTAGGCCTCGCTGGAGAAAAATTGCATCCTTATGACGTGTGTTTAGGATTAGGATTTTTTTGTTGAATTTCTAGAAAAAAATGGAAAAAAATCAACTAACCTGAGAATTGCCTAAAAAATCTTCATTATTTGCTGTAGAATGCTTGCTTCTTGTTGTGTGTGGTGTGGAAGGGCGAATGGAGGTTTGATAGAGCAAAAATTGCATTTTTCTCAAGTCAAAATCGTTCCATTTTCGAGTAAAAGATGCATTTGACCCATGTCAAAAATGCATGACCTAATGTTAGGTTTTTTGTGCAAAATTGTCGAGTTATGCAGAAAAAATCAGGAAAAAAACCTGATGAGTTTATTTAGTGAGTACTTGGGGCCAAAAAGACTTGTGAGTTGTTGAGTACTTAATGGGTTTGTGAACTATGGAAACAACATACCTTTCTTTGTGGTTGTGAAGTGGGAGAAGAAGAATTGAGGTGCGTATGTTGAAACCGTGCAACAAGTGCACTTTCCAAGCTCCTAGAAGAAACTTCACATATTTGTTGTTGACATTCCTTTTGCAACAAGTATGAATTGATCTTGTCAAATTTCAAAGTCTGGCTTTCTGCCTAGGTTTAGAGAATCCACAAACATCTCAAAGGAAGTTGTTAGGATGTTAATGGCCAAAACAGCCATATCCTCATTGTCTACTGGTCTTTTGACTATGGTGACGTGATCCATTAGATCTTTGATTTTTAGAAGATGCTCTAATAAGTGTCATGCAATTTGGTAGAAACTAATTGATTTTTGAGATACAAAACCTAGCCTAGACTTTAGGGATTTACTCATCTGAGATTGATGACTTAAGAATCAAAAAATCTGTCCTATGGTGTTTGTCAAAGTCATCTAGGTGAGTAGTAGGCCTAGTTTTGTGCCTAATGGGATTTGTCACATTCTTGATACTTAGTGATAACTAGTATCTTGTGACTCCAGATATTATTCTTGGTGAGTTTTTTGGCTTATGGTAATAGTAAGTTCTAAATATTTGCCATTTTCCTTGTGACCCAAAAAATTAAACTTGTCTCAAAAATTTGCAAATACGATCTTGAAAATTTCAACCTTCCAAAAAATATTTGAAAACCACTTTTGATTTGATCCAGAAAATAAAAATTTCTTGAAAATTTCAAACTCTTCAAAGAGTTTTAGAAAAACTCCCCTTTTCAATTTTTTGAAAATAAAAATTGGAATTTAGACTTTAAATGAAAAATACCCAGAAATACTATGTGGGATGTGTTTGGCCACAATTGAACTTGTCACCTATGCTTAGTCTTATGATGATGAGTTTGATAGTGGTTGAACATGTCATTTGCAACATCCTTTTTCGGTTGTTACCTCTTCTACATCTAACTTACCAATTCATCCATTCACTACTTGAGTGATTTCTCAATCAACTAAATTATCCAAATAATTTTGGGTAGGTGTTGCCAATTACAAATTGTAAATTTTGTCACGAGCCTAGACTCTCAACTTCTCAATCAGTTACAACTTAGAAACAAAACAAAAATTGAAAAGAGTATGAACCTATGAAGCTATGAGGTTACAAAATGTGAAGCTAAAACTTGAAATTCCTCATTCTCCATTCGTTGTGTTCATGGTCATTCAGTTCCTCCATTCTAGTTAAATTCTCATCATCAAGCAATGGCTCATCATGCCACGTCCCCTTTTTTAGGTGAAGATAATTAGGAGCACCTTAGCCTATTACTTGTAGGCTAAAGGGGTTGATGAGGGAAATATTTTTAAAAAAAGAAGCTTTAGTTATCCTTGTCACTTTATAATACAACTTTATAAAATGATGACGTAAGAGTTATTTTTAAAATATGGTCATAAAGTGTTGCTAGTATAGAGTGCCAAAAGTAATGTTTTATTAAAAGGCCTTTCTAGACACTTCTCAAATAAAGTTTTGGAGTGAAAAAGGTAAAATAATATAATATTCAATTAATTTATTTTCCCTCAAAGAGTTATAAAAGAGTGTTTGGTATAGAAGAGGAATTATCTATTATTATTGCTATCAAAATTTTTTCTTGAAGATTGAGCATTTGCACTCTTCTTTCTATTTGAGTGTAATGTCCCCTTCCAATTGATAGGCCAGATGATTTAATGACTTATTTAATTCCCGTAAGTCGTTAAATAAAATAAGGAAATTAATTATTGATTATTTAATATTATTCTTTCCAAGTAACTATTACAAATAATATTAATTCATTAATATTATTTAAAGTAACTTAAGAGGAGCTTTAATATTAAAAAAGTTACTTTATTATATTTCCCTCCTAAAGTCATTCAAATATTTAAATTTTGATATTTGTGAGGGAAAGGTATTTTCACGGGAGGATACAAAAGGTGCATTTTGGAAATTCATTATCGTCATCAAAGTTTATATTTCTTCTATTTTGCTGAGAGCTCTTGGGCTTGAAGATTGGGGTTTCGATGGTGAAATGATTCCACCCTAGCTTGTGTGATTTGTTCATGAAGTCTCCATTGGAGACGAATTTGCAAAGTGTTGGCATTTCAATTCACACCTCTGGAGTGCGTATTGGAAATAGAAAGCTATGCACAGATAAACTGCTCTTCAAATTAGGAGGGGAAGCTCCCTCTTTTGCTGTTGATGCGTAAAAAGTAAAGTAAACTAAATTTCCTATCTTTTTACTCAGCTGTAGAGCACAAGGTTATAAAACTCTATGCGCTGCAGCTAAGGTTTTTCTCTGGTTTCACAGATCTTAACTACAACTAGGCTAAAACTACAACTATCCTATCTCCTCAAGTAAATTCAGAACGAGAGGATCTAGGAGCAATTGGGAATGGTTCGATCACTTAGACAAACTGTCTCTCAGAATGCATCCAAAGGCTCAATACTCTTTCAGATTTGCGCTGAAATAAAGTTTATGCAAGTAATCATCGAACGATAACCTATATCTTAGGATTCCCTTGGAGGCGAGGTGCTCTTTCTGAGGTGTAGGCTGAAATAAAAGTTATTAGAAACAACATAAAACAGTAAGCTAGATCTCAAGATTCCCTAGGAGGCAAGGTGCTCTTTCCGAGGTGTAGGCTGAAATGAAGATTACAAGAACAAAACAAATATGAAAGATCTTGAGAATTTTGGATCAAAGGCTCATTGCTCTCTTGATTTATTAACTCAAACTCAATCAAAGATTACACTTTTTTGGGACAGCAAATTGTATGAAAGAGGACAATCATCCAACACACGATCAACCAAAAATACACTTGACATATATTGAACACAAGTACAAGAACAACAAGAACGCAAGCAAATAGCTCAGCGTTTTGCTATAACAAGTATAATTCAATAACATATACTAAGTGAACAAAGTCGTAGGCTATCCGGCTCAACGTTTTGCTACCGTGAAGTAAAGTTAAAAAATGATGAGCAAAGACTCTTATTTATAGATGCTCAAAGGAGTAGGCAACCCTAAAGTCTCCTTGAGTTAACATTCAGTTCTTGCCAATCTGCAAGATTTATTCCCATGTCTAAATTAAGGTAACCTAACAGTTAACTGGAAAGACTACTTCAGTTAACTGATTCTAAACTAAAACTAACTCCAATGTACAAAAGGTGTCTCCAAAAATAGACATGCATAAAAGGTGGGACAGCGAGTTAACTTGAAAAGAGGCATCAAGTTAACTATTTGTCTTAAATGCTATTTTTGGAGAAGGTAGGACATCCCAACTAGCAGTTCACACCTCATCAATTTGAGTGATCATCTCCTCCAACCGGTTGTTAACTGTCTCATTATCTGGAGCTCGTCACATGCCTTAACTGTTAGTTTACCGCTTGCCAGTAACTTGAGCAATCTTGAAAATATTTGCACACTTCAACTGGCAGTTCATTGATTGGTAACTTTGGTGGCTCTGTAATTGGAGTGATGACCTTTGTTTCTTTTACAACTTTACGCTTCTGACGCTTTTCTTGATTTTTCTCAATGGAAGAGTGTTGCATGATGAAACTGTGAAGCTTGGCTGTGAACACTCTAGCTGCCCATGAACTCATTGCACACCCAGAGTTCCAACTATATTCTACCCTCTAAAATGGCCTTGAAAGGCTATCATATATATGAGGTATGAAATCGTGTGGACTTTGAGTATCTACGCTTGTCAATTTTGTCCAAATCAACCACCGGTTGTGTTCGATGTAAATCGGTGTCAGCCGTTTTTAGGAAATCATGTAGCAAGACCAATTTGGTCTTGTATTTAACTTGAGAGAATTACATTATGAAAAACTTGAAGATTGACTGGGCTCACGACACTATTTGAACAACTTTTCACGACAGCTAAAAATAGCTTCCTTGAGGGGCAATCTTTATGAAAATCTCTGAGACTTGGGTTTTGTTGAGAATATCTTTTTGAACAGACCCAAAACGCCAGATTTTCGAAAAAGTGACTTTTTCTTTGACATGCAACAACCCCTCGGGGCAAAAGCTTCAAAAGCTATTTTTTCTCAGAAAATTCTGGCACATGGGTATTTTAGGCGCTTGTGAGCTGATCAAACCCAGTTCGTCAGTTTCTGAAAAAGTGACTCTTTGTAGAAACCCTAAAAACTGGAGGCAGTGGGGCAACTTTTTCGGAAAATTCTAGCACGTGGGTTTTATGGCCAATCTTCTGTTGAACATACCCAAGAGACCAGATCTGTGAAAAAATGTCATTTACTTGGACATGCAAGAAAATATAAGACAAGAATAGAAGAAATGTGTGGGGAGAAGCTAGAAGTTATAAGCTGGTGCCTGGTGATGAAATCTTGTGAAAGACATCCTTCTATGCAACCTACACCTAGAACTACGAAGAACACTGAGAATGGCTTTCACTAGATCTTCAAATGGTGTTGGAGAGAAAATATCTATGTTTGAGCTCTTCAACCTGCAAGAAATAATGAATAATGACGCCTAAATGCTTGATATATATTAATTTGAGGTTGAAGCATCAGTTAGGGTGTCTAATTCATGATTGGGGAGTCTATTTGCATGATTGGAAGTTAACTGAAAGATTCTCCACCAATTTTGGGACGCCTAGGCTTGAGAAAGTCTTCAAAAATCCTAACTGGGAGTTGACTTTGGACGCCACCTTGCTAGTGTTGGAGATTTTCAACTTCTACTTGATAGACAGCCTCCGTTCGATCCTGAATTCTGGTCGCTTGATTGATCGCGAAGCATTGCTAACAGATTCACTGTGGAGTTGGATCACTCTAAAGAGATGTTACTAGAGGTTGCAAACCTTGAAAACTGAATCTGGTGGCTTGAATTCTTGGACACCTTTTCCTAGAAGGGTGCTTTTTCCTCTAGACAACCAATTTCTTAGATGCTTTTCAATTTCCTTAATTTGACCTCTCGTGCTTCAAACTACAATCATCGATGATTGACTACTCCCGTGAACGTGCTGAGATATTGAATGGAAAACCAGTTCCATTCCGGAAAGGATAACTAGTATTGCACGTTCTGAAAGTTGATTAAGTGGGTTCAAAAGTTTGGGCGCCCTTGGCCTATAGGGGCACTTTTGACCTTTTGAGCTATAATTTTTAATTTACAACCTTTCACGAACAACTCTAGTTTGATCTTCATCGCTGGGTGTTTGATTGTTTTGTTGAATCTGTTGACAGTATCATCACAGAGATTTATTGAAACAGAGGACTTCCAGGAAGTTATAACACCTGAAAGCTGCATCTAAGGCCCCAGAAAGTTGGGCACCTTTTCCTAGGAAGGTGCATTTTCTTCAACACTTAGTCAAATTTTCAATTTCTTCAACTCGCCTTTACTTTGAGCATTTCATGCTTGATCTTCATTTATGAGTGCTTGATAGGTCCCATGGAATGGCAGCTGGATTCATTGCAAAGTTGAAAGGATGCTGAGAAGATGTCTTGGATAAGACAGCTTCCAAAAATCACATTTGGTTGCCCAAAATGATGGGCGCCCTTGGCCAGCAGGTTCGCTTTTGCCTTGATGAACTCCAATTTATCCTTCGTTTAATGTGCTTGTTTGATAATCAGCTGTTATCGTTTGGTATGTCTCATGAATTGGTTGTAGGATCCATCATGAAGTTGGGCTGAATCTGAGAACATCTGGAGATTGCCAATCCAAGGGCTGACATCTGATTGATTTCTTTTCTGGGCGCACCTGGGCTATAGGGGCACTTTTTCCCTTGTTTGACTGCAATCTTTAATGACTCTCGCTTTCAGCGTCTTCCACCTTTGCCTTTGTTTTCCGGTGTTTGATGAGTTTGGTGAACTCGCTTGACAATTTGTTGGAAAGTCAGCATAATTCTAAAGAGGACGACCGATTTTGCAATTCTTAACAACTGCATCTGGCCCCTTGAATTCATGGACGCCCCTAGCTAGTAGGGGCGCTTTTGGCTCTAGGTTCATCAACTTTCTTGAAGATTTTCACCTCTCGCGCTTTGCATTCACTGTGTTGTCGACTGTGTTGACCGCGATTACCATTTTTCGTCTGCGCTTGCCGTTTACATGCAACACCAACACCAGTCGTTCATGTATTTGTCGACTATGTCGTCACTGCTGCTGATGTGTTGACTGTGTCCGCCGTTGCGTGTGCGTGATCTGTGAAGCTTCCAACATTCCAGATAGTTTATGTTTTTGCATTTTTCTTTTTGAAATTCTCCTTCGTCGTGAAGCATTTTTTCAAGCATCTTTTTCCATAGAAGATCTTGATACCTGGTACTGGCCATCTGCCATTAATGACCTCAAAGGTCCTATCTTTTCTCCTAAAAGAATGAAGTATACCCACCAAAGCAAAACTAACTCTTCTGTGATTTTGACTTGACCAGTGTGATCGTGAAGTGAAATTGACCTATCAAAATCATTTTGAGTCATTTTTGATAAGGTCCTATTTTTTAGGGTTTTCCTAAAACAGGGGTCTAAAACCTTAATTTTCAAAATTTCCAAAATTTGCAAGTATCCTCCTTGACATAAACCCACAAAAAGAAAATGCTTTGTATGATCTAAATTTGACTTTTGACAGCAGTTTTACAAGATTTAGACCATTTTTACCAAAATGCCTTATTGAAGCAAATTTTTTTATTTTGGGTACAACAAAGAGTAATGATTTATCCAAGTAGAATACAAATTCAATCATGCTTCATACTAGCCAAATATAGTAGATATTTACTCAGGGGTTAATCATTATTGCTAATTGGCTACATTATATACATTATATAGATCTTCCAGATTGGACGATTGGTATAGAATATTATTATTATCCTTGTTGGTCGTAGGGTTTGTGCGAAGTATGAAGTCAGGTGCTACCTCTATTGTTGATGATAATTGATACCTTTACATTACCTGCTAATTTGTGAATATGAGCGTTGCCTTTAAATATTCAACGACTCTTATATGAAGTACAACCTTTAAACACCATCGCACCTTCCTTGGACGACATCATTTACACTTGGGCAGTCTAGTGGAACTTGGGAAAGTCAAATCATTCAATCTATAATGTCCCCTTTTCTAGGCAATCAACAAAAGTGGTGATTAGTTTATCACCTCAGTCCTTGTAGACTAACATGGTGGTTAGGGGACCCCTCTAAGGGATTTTGTGGCTTGTCAATCAACCATTTGTGCTTAATTAGTGTTTCCCAGCTCAATGTATTCTAGGGTTTTTGTAGTGTACCTTCCGGAGCTTTCTTTGCACACTTTGTTCACACTATTTTTAGTAAGTCATAGGGTGGTCAGCGCCTTGGTCAGTTGGCAATATTTCTATTTTGGGCATGTTGGCAGATTCTTACCATGGATTTATCTTGGCATTTATCATGGTTCTGAGTATTAGGTTTAAATAATGTTAATAATAAAGTTAAATTAAAATATTTAACTTTATGCATTATTTATATATAAAAATGACTTAATGATAAAGGGTGTTATAAGGGATTTTTAAAAAGATTATTTAATATTATAAAGTTGGTCACCCAACTTAAAGGAAATATAAGGAGGTAAAATGAATTAAATAAAATAAATTCAAAAATCCAACTTGGGCGTGGGAAATTGGAGGGAGTATAAAAGTATTTTGTGAGATTTTTTGCTCTTTTATGTTTGAAGAAAAATTGATAAGGATTTGCTGGTTGGACTGAAAAGTCTTGGCTTCTTGAGGACAAAAATCCTCATGAGGAACAGTAGCTGCAGGAGTGAAAGATCTCCCAAGGTTGCTTGCTGATAGCTCCATTCAGGGGTTATGCATTGCACGTTAATCAGGTTTAAATAACATTAATAATAAAGTTAAATTAAAATATTTAACTTTGTGTTATATATATATTTAAATGACTTAATTATAAAGGGCGTTATAAGGGTTTTTTTAAAAGATTATTTAATATTATAAAGTTGGTCGCCCAAACTTAAAGGAGATATAAGGAGGTAAAATGAATTAAATAAAATAAATTCAAAAATCCAACTTGGGCGTGCGAAATTGGAGGGAGTATAAAAGCATTTTGTGAGTTTTTTTGCTCATTCATGTTTGGAGAAAAATCGATAAGGGTTTGCTGGTTGGACTGAAAAGTCTTTGCTTCTTGAGGACGAAAACCCTCATGAGGAATAGTAGCTGCAGGAGTGAAAGATCTCCCAAGGTTGCTTGTTGATAGCTCCATTCAAGGGTTATGCATTGCACGTTAATGATTACAAGAAAAGCTTCAAATTTTGGGTTTGAAGGATTTATCAGAATCTTGTAGACATATTGATGATCATTTCAGAGTAAGATATTCATAGAGGTTTATGGAGTATTTCTAGAGTTGTTTGCTGCATGAAGTTGCTAGGAAAGACATGGGTGCCAGAGCTTCAGGGTTTGGCATATTATATCAGTAGTAACATTGAATATTAAAAGTGACTTTATCCTTGGGGACTACGTTTGAGTTGGGAGAGAGCTTGTGGAGCGAATCCCTCATTCTTGGTGTCAAGTTTGGCATCGATTTAGTGTGCCATCAAGGAGGCGCCATATTCTGTTAGGCCATGGGAATGTTGGGAAAGTCTGCCTCAACTTTCTTGTATTTTCCCTTGAAGACTTGGCGTTTTCCTTCATGTTCTTTCCTTTACCGCGGCGGTCTGGCTTGGTCTTGGCAGTGTTTGTTTGGCGGTTACCGCCTTACCGTGTGTGCGGTAAGGCCGCCAGCGGCTTGGCTCGGCGGTTATCGCCATACCGCAGGCGATGGTTCCTCTCACCGCTGTGGCCGTAGTGAGATTGCCAGTGGTGGGCTCTGCAGTTACCGCCATACCGCGGGTGGTGGTTTCTCTTACCGTGGTGGCCGCGGTGAGACCGCCAGCAGTCGGCCTAGCAGTTACCGCCACACTGCAGGAAGGCTTTGGAAGGTTAGCGGTAGCGCGGTGGAGATGGCGGTCAACACAGGTAGTTACCACCATACTGCGGGGTGACCAGTTGAGCTCGGCGGTAGCGCGGTGTAGTTCGAGTTTGGGCTCGGTGATGGCTTGGGTGAGCTCGATTGAGCTCACCGCCATACCGCGAGGTGAGACGAACAGGGCAACGGTAGCGCGGGATGGCTGAGGGTGGGCTTGGGCGAGCTCATTGCCATACTGCGAGGCAACTTGGACAGGGGCATGGTAGTGCGGTGGAGTCAGGGTGCAAGCCCGGATGGCTTACCGCCGTACCGCGAGGCGAGTCCGATGGGGCAGCGGTAGTGAGGTAGAAGGCAAGGTGAGCTCGGGTGAGCTCACCGTTGTACCGCGACTGGGTCATGTGGGCTCGGCGGTAACGCGGTAGGAGCTCGGTTGAGCTCAGAACTTGGTTGACCGAGTTGGACCGGTTTGATCAACAGTCAGCAGCGATAGTCGAATGAGATGGCGACACGTGGAAGATTATTTATGATTTGATTGGCCGAAGCTTTATTTTCTGATTGCGATTGGGCTGCATTATTATAGTAAGGTTGACGGACGCGTTTGAAGCCGATTTAATGCTATGTGTGGCTCGATGTATTTTCAAGGTCGGCGCACGTTATCAGAGATGGTTAAAGCTTGTAGGTGGGATATTGATTATCAGGATGACTGTTGAATGTTGGACTGGGCTGGACAGGTATGCACACGGTGTAAGATTATAAGTAATCTTGTGTGCAGTTCGATAGAGGGATGAGCTAACAGAGAGAGGCTGAGTGTGTTCGAGCAGTTCAACCGTGAACACTTAGACTCTCGGATCTGTTAAGATGTGAACCTGATAGCCCAAGTGGCGGGGCTGGCCGTGAGGCTGGCTGTGACAGTCATTTGTGAGGAGCTAAAGGGAATCTACATAGTATGTCATGAGGACATTGTAACTCTGTGAAGATTCTATTTTGTGTTGCCTATTATCTTTCTCTAGATGAACAAGATGTAATATCTTGAAGAGCATAGCTCTGTGTTTGTATTGTAACCGTTTTAGTTACTGAATAATACAAGTGAGCTGAATGTTTTGGAGGTGGGGTTTTTTACCTGAAAAGGTTTTCCCCACGTATATTTGTGTGTTCATTGTTTTGTCTTTCATGGTTGTCTGATTCAGTTTCTTGAATCTGTGCTTGTGTTGAATCTGTTTTATGTTAAGCATTTACTTCTCTCAGAGGATCAATGGGGGATCAACTGTGCCTACTTCCACTTTATGACATAGTTGTTTGTGTCTTTGAAGTGATAAAAATGAAAATCACTAAGGCATTGCTGTCTTAGATGCTGATCTATGATGACAGAACCGAACTCTGTATCCCCAATAGGGAATCCATCTAAGGAGATAAGGGCATGTGGGAAAATTGGGCAAGATATCCATGATGTTCATATGGATGCTTTCTGATACTTAAATACCATGTATCTGAGGGGCTGTATATGCTGTTAAACCAAAGATTGGCTGGGTGTTTCATTTCCAGTTGCTAGGCATCATCTGAAAGGAGCTATTGTGACTGTGGCGTCTGATATTTTTAGACCATTAGAGGCTGCGTATGTAGTGGAGTTGTTGCTGCATTGAAGACAATACCTCATTCTTGGGCTGGCATCATCTTTCAAGAGGTACGACTTGTGTATGGAATGTTCAGGTCAGCAATATGTACTAAGCATTGAATGAATATTGCTGCAACATTGTAATTGTTGTTATGAACAATTTGTCAAGTTGTTTGGAGTTAGTAGAATTTTAATTTCAGACTTATCTCATATTTGTGCATTTGAGTCCGTATCATCTAGTTTATGCTCAAGATCAAATCCCAATTGGTATAACACAAATTGTTTGACAAAAGGTCTACATCATCAAATTGAAATAATCGGAGAAATTCGCAAATTCCAAACCAAATTGGGGTGGGACATTACACAATCCCCTTTGCAAATCGGGTCCTTTATGCCTTCCTACTCATTATTGCTGGCTGTCGTACTTGGGAAGTGAATCTCTCGGATAGAAGGCAGCGATTAGGATATTTGGTGGAAGTATTAAGGTCAGCCAATATTAATATTACTGCTGCTCATGAAGATTTAAATCTGTAATGATGTTGAATATTTGGATTGTAATGGCTGTCCAATATGAGTGAAGTGACCGAGTTTCTGAAATTCATTTATCTGCTATAATTTTCAGTAACATGTTTGTTTGTTTCACTTTTGCAATATCATTTGGATTTATACGAGTCAATTGTATGGTAACTATTTGACAAGAAATACTTGCAAATTACATGGTAATCATTTTAAAAAATGCTCGCATTCTCAAATTGAAAAATATTATAAAAAATGCAAGGGGTTTTTACAATGGTATCAGAGCTAGTTTTCCTGCCAACCTGTGTGATGAGCCCCGCTGGCTCAAGCCTCAAACCCCTATCTTTTATTTATCTTTATTGTGTTTACGTTTTTTAGAGAAGAATTTCTAGAGAGAAATAGAAGGGGCGCACAGCATAAATGCTCATAAAATGTAAATCTGAACTAATTTAAGTAAACTGAAATTACAGAAGGTATTAAATAAGCTCAACAATGGATTCAAAACTCATAAACATACCAGAATGCTTCCAGATTATTTAAATAAGAAATAAGTCTAGTTTGCCAGCCAAGATGGTGCAATCCAGCTAAATCCAGTATGGGAAGCTACAATAAATGTAAACCAGCTCTGAAACTGAGGTAAATGTGTGGTAAATGCCAGACACCAAGAGAGGAGGTGAGAAACCCTCAAACTGGAAGGCGTTTCTCCAAGAAACTCCAAACGCCCTTGCACAGAAGGCTACGCGCTTCAAGCAAAACAATCCAACTCTCAACTCTGAAAGTACGGCCATGATGTCCACTGCTTGCCATGATGGAAGAAGGCCGCCATATCCACAAACCCTCCTATCTCTGCTGAATAACTAAAACAACTCTGATAAATCACAGTAGAGCCTCTGTATGAAGCCCTCACAAACTGCACAAATTCAACTGGTCTCTCACAGCCTCAAAGGTGCTCAACACTGAAGAGATTCCGTTCTCCAATGGAAAATTGCTCAAAACCCTGATCATAGGTGAAAGCACAGGAAGAAGCCAAAGGCAAAGTCAAAATATTCAATGATGAATTTCTCATTGCCAAAATGCCTTATATGCAAAAAGGCACGACTTCCAAGAAAGATACGCCCCTTTCCATATTTTAAATTTTTTTAAAATATATTTAAGTCTTTCAATAGTATTTGACTTAAATACTTGGGCGCACTTTATTAATTTAAGTGATTAAAATATTAAATCACTTTTAGAGAATATTTAAGTGATTTAAAAAGTATAAAGTCAATTTGACTTTATAATAAAATATTAAGTTAATAAATAACTTAAATCACTCAAATAGGCATAGCTTCCACAAATCTTCATAGAATCCCGTGCCGTTAGAAGCTGTCGACTCCTGAACTGCTAACGCCTGCTGTGAACCAACACTGGGCTCTGAACACGAGAACGATCAAACTCTCCAGAAAGTACCACTGACCCTCTAACCAAACCTGTTAGCCTACGAGAGTCTGAGTAATAGGCTAACCACCATCAAACAAGATCACGCCAAAAAGGGGGACATTACAGTCCGCCCTCCCTGAAATTGCTTGTCCTCAAGCAATCTCAACAACAACGAATACACCACTCTACCAGGATCCCAAGGATAGTGTCGTGTAATGTCCCTACTGTCATCAAATGTCCCCTGAAACTTCCATATCAGATCAACTGGATCATCATGTAGTACTCTGTCAATCTCAAGACCATCTGTCACAGGAGAGAGGAACTCACAAGAAAGCAAGTCAAACTGCTGACAACACCTGCTCCCTACAACTGCACGTGATATGCTATCATCCAACATGTCTAACACGTGCATACCGTAACTGTGCATCTGAAACTGATCATGTACATGAAGAGTGAAAGTAACACTGTGAATACTCCTAACCATGTACACATTATGTAACTCCTCGACGAGCCCTGTCTGATATCCCGATGCATTGACAAAATCTTCAATACTACAATCAATGCTCACCCCTAAATCAAGGTTAAGAGTAGAATCATCATCCACCTCAAAGAGCGGATTATCATGAGATAATGAAACATCTGCCTCGAAAAGAGTATTGTTTACAAACTGAGCCTCATAACTGTTATGATCCCAATCAAACACCCCTAGCACCCTAGAAAAAGAAGCAGAATCATAATCTTCCTCAAAACTTTCCTGTTCCATCTTCTCACTTTCCTCACTGACAAGAAAGATAGAATGCATGCTCCCATCCGCCATACTAGCTTGCTGGTCCGTTAAATCAGCAAAGTCATCATCCTCATAAAACCACTCCATTTGCCTATTTTGACTTTTAGGCTTGAGGGGACAGTCATGATTAAAATCATATGGGCCCTTGCAATAAAAGCAAAGCTTCTTCCTACGTAAATCATTGATTGTCTCTCTATCCAAAGGAGCTGCAAACTTCCTTTTATCATCAACAATTTCTGAATTCTTAGATTCTACTTTGCTATCACTGTAGGATGAAGATGCTTCTACATTTGAAGTGAACTTACCACGTGAGGTTGTAAGTTCCATGCTATGAGCTTTTCTCATAGCCTCGTGCAAGGTAGGTGGATCAAATGCCTTGATCCAACCTTTCATTGGCTCATGGAGACCTTCTACAAAAAGAATGACAAGTCTCCTCTCTGAGATTCCAATAACCATGACCGAGAGCTTCTGAAACTCACCAATATAAGACTCCAAGCTACCCAACTGCTTCAACTGAGCAAGGTCTCTGAAGTAAAGTTCTGGATCACGCCTGTCAAACCTCTCAACCAATCTGTCAGTGAATTCCTGGTAAGAAGCGATCCTATCATGATGGAGTGTGACCATGCCATGGTGCCACCAGTCATGTGCCACGCCATCCAGGTGAAGTGCTGCAAATCTTATGGCATCCTCTTCGGCCATTGAACATAGTGTCAAAAAAGTGTCTAGTTTGCTCACCCATGCTCGAGCTGTGACTTTTCCACTGCCATCAAAATTAGTTAAGGTAAGTTTGTTGGTAGCCTGCCTTAGATCATTATACTTGTTGTCAGCCTCCTATCTGTCCTGTTCCTGCCATGCTCTCTTTTTTGGCTCAGAAATCTGTCGAAGTTAAGGTGATCCTTAACTCTTTGGGGCAAAGCATCCCACTCATCATGCTGTGTTATGATGTTATCTGCAAAATTCGCATCACCTCCCTCAGCCACATTCTCCTCAATAGGATCATTCCTGATAAATGTTGGCCGAGTAGGCCTGTCATAGGTGCGTGCTGGAGTAACTATCCTCTGTCTATCTCCATGTACACTACCTTCCTGATCCGGATCCCGGTTCGGCCTTCTCTGAATACTCAAATATTGGATGTTGGTACTTAGCTGCTGGAGGATGTTCGCCACCTATTCCTGACCTCCAAAGGCCTCTCAGTACATCTTTGGCCTCTCTGTCTTCGTCATTAAGACGATTCCTGTTAAGACCTTCCTCATCCCTGTCAGCCATGTTATCAAATTCAAAATCTTCTTCATGTTCGTCCAATGGAATTGCCTGAAAAGGTCCAAAAGTATTTCGCTGAATTCCAGGGCCCCTGCGTGTGTAGTGCCTATCAAACCTATTCTGATGTGGCTGCATAGAATTGTGTTTCCCACAAGCTGGCAGGATTAATATGCTCTGATACCACTGTGATGAGCCCTGCTGGCTCAAGCCTCAAACCCCTGTGTTTTATTTATCTTTATTGTGTTTACATTTTTTAGAGAAGAATTTCTAGAGAGAAATAGAAGGGGCGCACAACATAAATGCTCATAAAATTTAAATCTGAACTAATTTAAGTAAACTGATATTACAGAAGGTATTAAATAAGCTCAACAATGGATTCAAGACTCATAAACATACCAGAATGCTTTCAGATTATTTAAATAAGAAATAAGTCTAGTTTGCCAGCCAAGATGGTGCAATCCGGCTAAATCCAGTATGGGAAGCTACAATAAATGTAAACCAGCTCTGAAACTGAGGTAAATGTGTGGTAAATGCCAGACGCCAAGAGAGGAGGTGAGAAACCCTCAAACTGGAAGGCGTTTCTCCAAGAAACTCCAAACGCCCTTGCACAGAAGGCTACGCAGTTCAAGCAAAACAATCCAACTCTCAACTCTGAAAGTACGGCCATGATGTCCACTGCCTGCCATGATGGAAGAAGGCCACCATATCCACAAACCCTCCTGTCTCTGTTGAATAACTAAAACAACTCTGATAAATCACAGTAGAGCCTCTGTATGAAGCCCTCACAAACTGCACAAATTCAACTGGTCTCTCACAGCCTCAAAGGTGCTCAACACTGAAGAGATTTTGTTCTCCAATGGAAAATTGCTCAAAACCCTGATCACAGGTGAAAGCACAGGAAGAAGCCAAAGGCAAAGTCAAAATATTCAATGATGAATTTCTCATTGCCAAAATGCCTTATATGCAAAAAGGCACGACTTCCAAGAAAGATACGCCCCTTTCCATATTTTAAATTTTTTTAAAATATATTTAAGTCTTTCAATAGTATTTGACTTAAATACTTGGGCGCACTTTATTAATTTAAGTGATTAAAATATTAAATCACTTTTAGAGAATATTTAAGTGATTTAAAAAGTATAAAGTCAATTTGACTTTATAATAAAATATTAAGTTAATAAATAACTTAAATCACTCAAATAGGCATAACTTCCACAAATCCTCATAGAATCCCGTGCCGTTAGAAGTTGTCGACTCCTGAACTGCTAACGCCTGCTGTGAACCAACACTGGGCTCTAAACACGAGAACGATCAAACTCTCCAGAAAGTACCACTGACCCTCTAACCAAACGTGTTAGCCTACGAGAGTCTGAGTAATAGGCTAAACACCATCAGACAAGATCACGCCAAAAAGGGGGACATTACAACCTGCGGTTTTCATAAGTGACAAAGAGAGAAGGTACTATAACAGGGAGATTAAGAAACAATGGCAACCTACTTAGGTTCTGGAAGGTGAAATTGCTTCTGGTATTTTGGGAATACACCAGAGATCTCCTTCAGGTAGTGGTACTGACTCCTCTACAGGATGTGGTGCACTTAGAGAGGCAAAGATGGGTGGTAGAGGGAAGACTAGAGAGGGGAAGACCTTCTTAATGCATTGTTAGTAGAGAAAAGGGCAACAAATCAGCATATGACTTAGTTGATGGAGTTAATGACACAAACCATGCTCAATAACAATAACAACAACAATGGTAATAACTGAAATGGCCATAATGGAGGCAATAATGGCCAAGGGGATAACTCGGTTAATAGCAGGATGCCAAATCGACATGTTACACCTACTAGCTCTAGGCCTTTAATGCTTGTTTTTCCACCTAGAGTACAACCTCAGGAAGGTAATGAGCCTACATTGCTAGAGTTGTAGGAACAACTCAAACATGATTGGGCATTTCTCTCCGGGGCTATATGGACCTCAAAATGAGATATATGCCCAACAGGGGTAATAGAGAGCACCGCAATGATTTTAGGAGGCAGGTTGGTAAATTTAGCTTGCCCTTCTTTGATGGTTTGGGAAAGACTTTAGCGCATGCTTGGGTTCAGAAGGTTGATACATACTTCCAGTTGAATCTGATGCCAGAGGAGGAAGCAATGAAATACGTTGCTATACACCTTGATGGCATTGCTCACGAGTGGTGGCATCATGGTATGGTCACCATGGGCCATGATCAAATCACATCTTATGTGGAGTTTACAGGAGGCAATCAAGAAAGCTAGGGACATGGATTCTGCTAATCTGAAGAATAAATTTCAATCAAAGGGTTCTACCTCTCAGAAAGACAAAAGCAAGAAACCATTTAAGGAGTGGCCCAAGAAAAATAGAATGGATGATGAGACTCGACAGGAGTTGCGGAGAAAGAAATTGTGTTTCAGCTATAGGGAGCCTTGGGAACTAGGAACAAGTGTCTTGGTAAAGGCAAGTTACATTATATAGAGATTGTATCTGATAGTGAGGAAGAGGAGAAATCTGATCACAACTAGGACAACAAACATAGTGAGTCAGATGAGGAGCAGTTGGGATCCAATGAGATGCCACTTAAGGGAGTGAAGGGTGGTACTCTTGCTACTATGTTTGGTACACCAAAATTCAACTCTTTCAGAGTTCGTGGAGTATTATAGGGGTTGAGGGTCACAGTTTTGATTGATAGTGGGGCTACCCACAACTTTATAGACTTTGCTATGGTTACTAGGAAAGGTTTGCAGACAGTGAGTACAAGGGGTTTAAAGTCATGGATGCACATGGATATCGGATTTGCTGTATGCTGAAGGTCCCTCAGATGAGCATCGCAATTGGTAACTATACAGTTACTGATGATTTGTATGTGGTGGACTTAGTTGACACCAATGCCATTTTGGGTATTTAGTGGTTACACTCTCTTGGGAAGTATTCACAAAACTTCCTGACCATGGAATTCAAGTTCAAGGTAGATGACAAGAAAGTGGTATTTAGGGGAATGTCTAATGGATCCCCTAGAGTTGTTTCAGCCAAACGAATGGAGAGCATTCTCAGACATGGTGATGTTGCTTGGGCAGCACAATGTTTGATTTCCTCTAAGTCTATGGATAACAGTCCTAAGCACTACCAGGATGATTTGCAAGAGGTTTTGAATAGTCGCAGTTTAGGATTCAGTGATATTCCTCCAGGGAGGCCACCTGACAGAGGATTTGAGCGTACCATTGAGCTTGAGGAGGGGGCCAAGCTAGTCATTACTACTCCCTACTGACATCCCAATAAATTTTAGGATGAGATTGAGAAAGCTATCAAGGAGTTGCTAGATATGGGACATATTAGGTTGAGTTCTAGTCATTTTGCCTCCTTTGTGGTGTTGGTTAAAAAGGATGGGACCCTCAGAATGTGTATTGATTATCGCACTTTGAACAAGAAGATAATAAAAAATAGGTATGCAATTCCCAGGATCGTCGAATTGGATGAGTTGCATGGGGATGTCTTCTTCTTGAAGATAGATCTCAGATCAGGATACCACCAGATTAGAGTGCGGGACCGAGATATCCATAAGACAAATTTCAGTGGCCATTATGGGCGTTACGAGTTCTTGGTCATGCCATCCTACTGCAATGCTCCCAACAGTTTAATGGTAGCTGCTATCTATTGCAATAACTCCCCTTTGGTTCTT
Source organism: Sequoiadendron giganteum (assembly GCA_007115665.2). NCBI lineage: Eukaryota > Viridiplantae > Streptophyta > Pinopsida > Cupressales > Cupressaceae > Sequoiadendron > Sequoiadendron giganteum. Next base: position 427,201,228 of record CM021102.1, on the reverse strand, counting down.
GCTTCGAACGACCTCCATATTAACTTGAGCAAGTTAAATGAACACCAAGGCATTATAAAGATACAATGGCTTGCGTTCCACCCTAATGAGCACATCTTGCAACCTCACACCCAACAATGTCTGTTAAATCGTTAACGTTTTCTTTCTCATTGCTGCTCTTGATGCTCCTTTATATCCTACGCCATTCCATCCATTCACCATGGCATGCAACAAAGTTTAAATGATCACTTTGATAGTGGCTGCCAGGCGATTTCTTTGGCCTGCGGCCTCCTTGTTGCAAGCTATTTAAACCTTGCGATCATAATTCTGGTGGCAGTTGACTTTATTTCTGCTATCCTTGGTCTCCAATCATTCAACAATCTACAATTTGCAAAACAGTGAATCGCTCTAATTTTCAATCCTCAATCTTCTTCCTTATCAGCACCTCACAAAAACAGCAGCTTCATATGGCGGCTATGACAGATAAGCAACACTTGTATCAGCAATAGTCACCTTCTGTTTGAATGGCGCGATTGGCAGCGACTCTTTGAGCTTACAGACAAACAACCTTTCTCTGCGATTTGAGATTTATCAAAAACAACAATCCCTTGGTCTTCTGCCTTTTACAGATAAGTTGAGCGATCTATCTTCAAATCTTCTGAAAACTATGATCTGGTGAAACAAATTTGCAATGATCTCTCACAATTTTGACAGATCTTCAGACCTCAAATTGCCCTGGATTTTTTCGCTTTGATACCATGTAAATAAATTTGAGCAAAGACAAAAGAAGCTGGAAAAATTAAAAACAAGATAATACACGCTTCTCTCTTTTCCATTCAAATACATCACACTTATATAGGAGTTTAATCTCCTACATTATAGAAAATTCCCGAAACAAATTTCCCAAATATATTGAGTTGTTTTAACAACTCAACATATTTGTACCACTAGTACAATAACCTATATAACAAACTATAACAAACATAATTATTTTATGCATAATTATTATATGCATCCTGTGATGCAATATTCCTAACAATTAGCCGGTTGTAGTTTCTTTAACTGGCAAAATTGAAGGCATATTCTAAGTATTATGAGATCATCCATGCATCTGGGAATGAATGTGTAGAGAAGGAGCATTAAAAGAAGAAGTGTGGGGGCCATACTGGTGGCATGTGAGTTTCTGGGTGATATACGTATGTTGCTGTAGATAAATTCTGGCATGTTAATCACTGTTATTAGTAACTCAATCCATTGCTAGTTGAATTAGTTCCAAGGTAGCAGACATAAATCAGTTGGTTGCTTTCCAAAAGTGGGTGAGGTATGTGCTGCAGGAGTTTATACTTCTTGACTCAAGTTGCTGTGGGCCTCTGTTGATTTTATAGAGCAACAGGAGTGTAATTTCTGAAAGTTTACTGTGAGGAGTAAGCTCAGCTCTGTATTAAGTTTCTACAACAAACTTATTTAAAACTGAAAGCAAATCTGTCAACGACCAGATTTCCTGTTTCAAGCAATTCTGGGCGTGAGTCTTTATGAGCAGTGGTTTTCATTAACCCCATGGGCTTTGCAATCTCTTCAATAGAATTTCAAAGGTTAGCTTCTGCATTATATATTGTCTATTTTGAAATTTGTTAGCAATGTTAATATAATGCTGGAGACTACTGTGAACGTTTGCAAGTGAGTACTTAAATCCTGAATTTGGCATATTCAACCTATATGAATGTTTTGAGTATCAAACAAACCAGGTACATAGACAATTAAACCAATGTAAGAAAACTAAGAAAAAGGTAAAAAATGGGGTAGGATACTACACTGAGTCTGAGACACAGGCAGAGATGATGGCTACACCATCATCCAGGACCTATCTTAGACACCTATGCAGGATGGTTGACGCTGAGTGATGTAGGCTCCTCTAAGTGATAGACTTGTAGCTTTTGCTTTTGATATATTTTTGGAACTTTTGATACCATGGATTTCATATTCCATGAGTATTGTATACATTTGACAACATTATATATCTAATTGTCTTACTATTGTTATTTCCTTCGGATAAAATTTGCGTTTATACTTATGCTAAGTTACCGGTTCGGTTACGGGTATATATATATATGTACATACATACATACATACATACATACATATACATATATACATACACATACATACATAAATACATACATATTCATATACATTTAACATCAAACCATACCCAATGTCTCCAAAAAGCTGGCATTTCCTATTATTGCACCAATTACCTACCTGTTTATGTATGTATGTATCATGTATGTATATATACATACACATCTACATACATAAATACATACATATGCATATACATTTAACAGCAAACCATATCCAATGTCTCCAAAAAGCTGACATTTCCTGTTATTGCACCAATTACCTACCTGTTTATGTATGTATGTATCATGTATGTATAAATAGAAATGCTTTAAAAAATTACTTTTTTTTGGGGCATCCTTGGGTCCCCCTGGGTTCGGCTGGGTCTAGCCTAGGTTCGCCTAGGGTCCTTCCCGGGCACCTTGGGCTCTCGGGAAGGACCCTGGACGAACTAGTAAAGGACCAGGACCAAAACCTTACCCACACGGGTACGGGGGAAAAAATAGAAGAACCCGGTAACTTACTACTTATGTGATCGATGTATATTTGTGTATGGGATCAAAGTAGTTTCTATTTGATGATGTCATTGTCTTTACGGTTTATTTATTATAGGGTGCATGAAACAAGTTTTAAATCCTTTAAAATCTCTGAATTTCTTGGGTTTTGTTATTTGCCGAGTCTTTGCAGAGTGTGTGCCAAGTCTGGGTTTCGAGTCCAAGTCCAAGTCAAAAATTGGCTTGCTGAGCCCGAGGCGAGTTTGAGTCTTATAATACTGATTGAATAACTATCCAAAAACTCTAGGTTATTGAATAACTCATGATTTTTTCAGCCTTTGATCTTGTTTTGGAAAAACCTTGAATGGCGAGTTAGATCGGTATGAGGAGACAACTCAGTCAGTTTTTTTCATAGTTGCCGGGAGACGCGTCTCCCACCCCCTGAGACGCGTCTTGGAGACGAAGATGTGTCTCCGACACCGCACCAGTACCCTGAGACGTCTTCAAGCACCTGGAAACTTTTCAAAAGTCTCCTGCCGTCTCCGACTCTAGAAAGTGGCGTCTCCTGCGAAGTCTCTCGCGTCTCCCATCAAGTCTCCTGTATTTCAAAGGCCAAACATAAAGCAAAAAACCTAAATCGCGATTTTTAAAAGGTAGATACATCATTTAGCACGTGACTGGAGAGTGGAGAGGGCGACGACACTGAAGTGAAGAGTGAAGAATCAAGATTGAAGTGTAAAAGAGTCAAAGACTAAAACGATATCAGTTAATAAGTTACATGCTTATAGTATTACTATTTACTGTATTTTAAATTTTAAATTTTTCTAGCTCTCCCGTGCTTATCTGTCTCCAACTCTCCAACTCTCCAACTCTCCAATCTCCCGTGCTTGTTGAATGTGAAATGTTGGTTGGGCCTGGATATCTTCAAGTTGTGGCTGTGCACATTATTATAGTGCAAGGCTAATACATGGTAATTTTTTATTTTTCAGATTGTTTTATTTAGCATCACCAGTAATCTCCACAAGAGCATTGCCCCTGTTACATATTCCATGATTTTAAATAGGGGCAATGCTCTTGTGGAGATTACTGGTGATGCTAAATAAAACAATTTGAAAAATAAAAATTTAACATGTATTAGCCTTGCACTATAATAATGTGCACAGTGCAAACTGCAATAGTGACAATTCACAATACATTATAGTAGCCCTTGTGGAGATTACTAGTGATGCTAAATAAAACAATATATTTTCATTATATTTTCAGATTTTCTATATATTATTAATTTTTATATTAAAAAAAAAATGGCGTCTCCAAGTACCCCCATCTCCTATTTTCAAAAAAATGCCGTACCGGTACCGATACCAATCTCCCATACCAGTTGTAGTACCAGTCTCGCGGCAACTATGGTTTTTTTCCAATTTATGCTTCTATGCTTGTAGATGCAGGGCACAAACATTTTTCTCTTACAAGTAACTTATGGTTGCAATAATGTGTACCTTATAGACATTTTATGCCACCAATTAGAATTCCACTCACATTAGAAAGAAAGACATTTCCATTTCCTAGATGATGGGTTCATATATCTAGTCATGGGATCAACTTGACCAAGACTAATCACAATGATCTACCATCCAAATGATTTCTTCACAAGTTAGTCAATTTGTTATGCTACTACTTATGCAGTTTCTCTCAAATGAAACTCTCTTGCTGTCCTAGTGGCATGGCTTAATATGCATTAAATGTGCTAGGCGCAATCTTCAGCTCTTGCAAGACTATATAGTAGAGATGGAGCCATCTACGAGCCACTGTTGGCTAAGTAATGAAAACAAACTTAATTTGCACTGACCCTGAAATGTATGTAATGCTTTAATTTTTTCCATGATAATGTGCTTTAGCAGGCATACCAATTAAATGATTGCACTTTGCTTTTTTTTACATTTAGAGATTTTCTTTGCACACTGTTGGCGTTTCAAATCGCACCTCTGGAATGCGTTTTGGAAATGGACAACTATGTGCAGTAAACTGCTCTTCAAATTAGGAGGAGAAGCTCCCTCTTTTGTTGAGTTTGCATAAAGAAAGTAAACTAAAACTAATTTTGCCTATCTTTTTGATTCAGCTGCGAGAACACAAGGTTATAGAACTCTAGATGTTGTAGCTGAGGTTTTCCTTTTAATGAAACTTAACAACTACAACTAACCTACACTATTGACGTTTCTAGCCTCTCAAGTAAACGCAGAGCAAGAGAGTTAGAAATGGACGAGATTGATTTTCTGACAAAGATACTTAAATAAACTTTTCTCAACATACATCTACTGAATTTCAATGCAAGCTGAAAAAGAGATCATAAAAGCATTACACAATAAACAGAAATATGAGACTTTATATTGAGGCAGCAAAGCACGCTCAAGACTTTATTTCCTCACACTTCTGGCACAACATAAAAAACGAAAATCTGAGATTTTTATATCGGGGCAGCAAAAGCACACTCGAGACTTTAGTTTCTCAAACTTCTAGCACAAGGTTACAATTCTGAGACAGCAAGTTGTGGCAAAATACACGCAACATGCAATCGAACCAGATTATCACTTGACACAAGACACATGTACTGAACAAGAATTTGCAGCTAAAAGAGGCATGCAAACTTGCCCTTAACACAAAGTGAACTAACACTAATTGATAACAAACATAAAGGCATAGGCTCAGCAATTCTGTTATCACAAACACGGTTAAAGAAAATGAGCAAACACTGCTCTTATTTATAGCCAAGTAGAGGAGTAGGGAACCCTAAAATCTCTTTGCTTTTACAACTAATACTTGCCAACATGCAAGCTTTATTTCTAATCCTAGAGAAGATAAACATCTAAAATCTAGAAAGCATCTAAAAATAGAAAATGCCAACTCATTACAATTGTTTTCTTTCTATCCTCAAATAATGGATAAGAATCATGACAAGAATAGAAAGAAAGCTAGGAAGAAGCTTCTAGATGAAAGCTGATTTAAATCTCATGCACATCCGCTAAAAAGCGGGCAACTTCATCTTTGGTGGGAGTGCCAATACTATTAATAACAAAATGCCGCTTTTCCAAGATTTCTTCGCCATCTGCAATAGATCTCAGGAAATCTTCATTCTCCTTGGACGCTTTCTCGAACTTTGCTGACATCATCGAAAGTTGGCTCATTCTTCTGTCACTGTCACTGTCGCTACAAACAACACTTTGAAACTTTGTTTGGACTTCATCAAGCCCAAAATAGGAACCATCATCCTGACCACACCGACAAGGAATTGCTGCGACAAACTCTCTTATGAATTCGAGAGCACCAACAACTCTTTGCTTATATGCAATGAACTCCTCAGATATTCTTTCATACGTGTAATGTCCCTTACCCGAACTTGCCCTGAAATCCATTTGTCTGCCCTAGAATTTGCTTGTTGATCAGGTTTAGGGTTTCTTCTTTTTCAAATGAATGTTCTCTTTGACCAAGTAATCTTGGATTGAAGTCTGCATTTAATATTTCCACATGTACATATATCTGTTAGCATTAATATCTAGCTAATTAAATATAAATATAATCACAAATCAATAATGAAGACATATGGGGAGTGGCATGGGTAGAGCTGCCCAAAGCTATCCATCTAAGCCCAAGAGCACAAGCGTCCTATTAGGACAACCCACCCCTTGGCCCCGAGCGGCATGAACGTCTCGGAGTGGCGTGCTTAGAGGAAACACTTGTACCTTCTTTCTCTACCCGTTCCATCACCTCAGAAGACACTCAACCTATTGGGGGAAGCCAGCGGAGCTTATAAGTGGTTCCGGGCCTACCACCCCTCCATGGCCACAACAGATTGTTAAGTGGGACCCCCACCCCTCCATGGCCACATCAGATTGTTAAGTGGGACCCCCACCCCTCCATGGCCACAGCGGATTGTTAAGTGGGGTTTTTAGGCACCACTTTTCTTAGGCCCTTCCTCCCTAGTAGGCTTGCAAACACTCAGAAGACAATCTTTTAGCAATCAAATAAATTTGCTTTATTACTAATTCTTTAAGTTAATATCAACATCATTATCATCATGATAATACTAAAGAAAGCATTACACCAATAATCAAATTAGCAATATCTATTTCTTATATTCAAAATATGCTAAATATTATTGCTAAGTGAGTACATCACCTGATCTGTTGTGTCTTCCTATGACTTTTTATTCCTTAATCGCCTTCCTTCAATCTTGCATTTGATTGATCATATAAATAAATATTAATCTATTCATTTTTATATTAAGATCGTAATTACTTATAAGGTTCAATAATTGTTGCAAGCATCATTATTGCAATAATCACATATAATATATATATATGATTATTTCTAATTAATTTCAATATTCCCATAATCACTTTATATGAATATATATATATTAAACTTACTTCCCAAATATATTCTTGGCAAAAACACTCAATCAAATATATCTTTCATAATTTATCTCATTTCCAATCTGCTGCTTTATGAAGATTTCTAATTGATTTTTCCTATATATATTTCTCTTTTCCCTCTCTTCTTTTTACCTTCAATACCCCACCCCTTATATATCCTCATATCTTAATGGGGCACACCTTTTTGAATGGACATGTCTTTTAAAACTAATCGCTGCTTCATATATTTAATTTATGTCCTTTCAAACATATTAATCATTGCTTTATTATTGCTGCTCCTTCACATCCTACGATTCTATAATATAGTTGCTGCCTTAGTTTATTAACATTGCTGTCTTTTAATAAGGATTGCTGGAGTATATTTAAATATTTATTGTTTTATATATATATTTTCTTTAACATTATGATATTCATAAATATTAATTATTCCATCTTATATGATAGTTATATTAATATATATTGTGTGTTTCTCATTAATATTATTTAATTTTTTGTATTGTAATATTATTTTTATAATTACAATATTATCTTTTTATAAATTTTAATATCTATATTTTGGTATTCACAATATTATATTTATATTTATAATTATAACATTATCTTTCATAATAAGAGTATTAACTTGTTAATGTTTTATTATGTATTTTGTTCATCTTGTTTTTTATTCTTTATATTTCAGTGCTATAATTTCGAGGACATGGCAATACGTCTTAACCTTGAAAAGGTGACCACCTTTCCATTCCAGGATCTGTCTTTTATGTTCCCTCGTCATTATAGAGCCATATGCCACATCTAAATCTGCAATTATGATTTCATGCATAGGCTTGAACTCGGCTATCAACTGTTCAAAATCCTGAATACCCTGATGTAAATCATGAGCCTTATATCTCAGCTAAAATATCTGAGCTAGAACTTCTGTGCCCTTTGTGATGATTTCCTCAATCCACTCCTGAGTCTGTTTCCCACAAATGACCAACTGTCTCAATTGCTGCTGATCAGCTAGTGTCTCTAAAACTTGGGGCAGCAACTGTGTTGTTTGTGAAGTGCCCTGAATGAGGTTTGAGATATAGAAACGGAGTTTACGGTTTTCAGCCTTGAGGGCTGCCTTGTCTTCCCCATCTTTTTGCACTCTTTCCTGAATGTTTTCCGATACCATCTTGAACAAGCTCATGTGAGCATGCCTAGTGCTCTTGCCAAGATTGGATTTCACCATTACAAAGTCACCAACATCCACCTCGTCTCTGTTTTTATCTTCAAGAGGTGTAGCCATGTCCATGATCATCTCACCATCAAGATTTCTCTCAAAGTGTATTTGTTTCTTTGCCTTCTTCTTGGGTGCTTCCTGATAGACGTTGAGATCATCAACATTTACCTGATAAGAAGGCCTTCTTCTTGTCCTTCCCAAGGAGCTCTCAAGCCAAAATGTGGTATGTCGACTAACATCCATGGGAAATACAACTACAATCTCTTCCTCTACCTCCTCATCTTCCAAATCAATGTGAATTGGTGAAGACCTCGAGGATGGCAAAGGTTCATGTATCGAAGGCACATCTTCTGTTTCCTCTTGAGGTATGGGCTCATGTAGAGGAACTTCTGTTTCTATCATTGGCTGCTCCTGGATGACAATACCTGTGTAGTCCAACCTCTTCTTCGCAGTCTTTGTTGGCCTGCTGCCCTTGACAACCTCCCGACCTTTTCCTTTTGACTGAGCTCTGGAAAAAGGAAGTGATGAATGAACCCTTGGCGACTCTGCTACAAGAATAGACTTCTTCCTTTTAAGGACTAAGAAAGTTTTACTATATTCAACAACTTGACGAGTCCTTTCTTCCACTGAAATGCATTCTTTATGGGCCCAATTAACCTGTGGAAGAGGTTGTTGCTCAATCTTCTTACGAGTGTAAGCTGGGAGAAGCACATCTCCATCATCATCTGACAACCCCTCAATATCCCTGGATAAGCAATCCTTAATCTAATGAAGAGTGAGTCTACTATTGCTACGCCTTCAGACCTCAACTTCATCTCTGCAGTTGGCCCAAAAATCCTCTAGTGCGGGCATGTGAGTGAAGTTTTGACCAAGTCTAGCTGCATAGACACCATGGGGATCATAAGATCGTCTCTCGCTGAAAGGCTTGAGACCAAGTCTAGTTAACTCGTTACCCATTATCTTAGCATCAACCGATGACCTGCACCTGTAAATACCTAATGCAAAAGGGAAGTTGAATGCTAGTTTCTTTTTGTTTTGCAAGCGGGTGTGAACATCTGATACTTGCCTAAGACAACTCCATACACACCACCTCATCAGACGGATACCTTGGTAACATAAGAGGAGCGTCGAAATAACCATAGACTCTCAGATAGGTGAAAGTAGCAAACTGAATATACCAATCTGCCCATTCTGACATTGCTGCCCTGGCTGTAGATGAAATGCGTACATGTAGCTCATCATCCAAGTCACGCACTGTATACATTAGGAATGCTTCATTCACTCTCTTGTAGTGATGAGAGGATGCAACAAACTCCAGTTGAGTGTAGTAATTGTAAACATGCTGAACATTTAAGGACCCCTCAGTGTTCAACCCTCTGAATTTGCCTTGGTAGGCAACTAGGTAGACTAGGTATGAGATCATGTGGAATTCATGCCTATTAAAATACATAGTTATCTGATGATGAAGGTAGTCATTGATCAATGTACGCCAGTCATAGAATTATATTTTCTTCATGATGTGAGGTATCACGTAAAACATCCATGGCTGAAACTTAGTTGCATCTTTTTGGCCTGTGATCCGGTTGAGCAAAGTGATGATAGTGGCAATTTCCTCCTTAAATTCGCCTCTCCCAACATTCTTTGGCAATGTCTTATGTTTTTCTTTCATCCATTTTGATGCAATCTTCTTGCTGTACGTGTTTTTATCCATTTCCCATACTCTTTCGCATTCTTCTTGAGAGATAGTAACGCTTCCAGGCCATGGTGGAATTGAGAAACATCTTCCTATCATATCAGACTTTAGGCTGCAAATAGTTCTCATGTCCACTGACTGAATCTCCCTCGTTGCTGGATTGTAATGCTTGATGCAAGCAATTACGAACTCCAAGGGATACTGCTGCAAGAAGACCTGAATGGCCAAGGTGCTTGATGGTGACATTGCCTGTGTCTTCTAAGGCACGCAAATTGAACACTGTCTTAATATGGAATAAGTCAGTTTCAGTTGTTTCAATGAAATCATGGTACAGGGCTGATCTAGTCTTATACTCTATACGAGTGCACTCCATTCTGCAAAACTCGAAGATTGCCTGTAAACACGCCTATGTTCTGACAAGTTTTGCACAACTTTCTATTTTTAGTCTGCTGATTTTTCTTTGTCAAATGGATGAATTTTTGGAATTTTTTGTGAGATATGGGTTTTGTTTAGAATTTCGTTACAAGAAGACCCAGATCGTCCGTTTTTGAAAATTCTGAATGAAGATGGAAAAAGCAGCAAACCCTAATTCTCTCCGTAAAAGCTGACATCTGGGTATTGTTCAGAGGCACATTCTGGTTGATTAACCCATTTGGTTAGATTTTGAAAACCCCGAAGTTTCACTGAAAAAGCAGCTACTTGAAGTTTCACTAAAAAAGTTGTGATATGGGTTTTGTCCAGAAGAAGATTTAAGATAGACCTAGAAGATTGGAAATTGAAAGTTTTGAAGTCTTCTTTGACATGCAAAATAAAAAGCAGCTGCTGCAACCTTGAGAAAATTCTTCAAAAATTATCCAAAAGATAGAACTAGTATAAACCAGCTTGCTGAAAATTGAAAACAATGGCCTCCTTCAAAAATTTGATGTTCTGGATGAAAAAAGCGTGAAAAAGAAAACCTTCTTGAATGTTGATCTGAAAATTCATGAAAAACGAGCAAGTTTATATTCTTGAATCTTGAAAAATAAAGGTTTGAAGTTGCTGCTCTATTTTTCCTTGAAGCCACCTGCAAGAAAATATGAAAAACAAAACACAAAGGTGCCTTTAAATAAGCTTTGTCTTGAGAAACAACTCTCAAATCCTAATTCTTGAAAACCCTAATTTAAGTTCATGCAATGAACTTAGGCGTTTTTTCTCTTCTTTCAAGATTGTTTGAAATTTTCAAAAATTTCACTAAGGCATTGTAACTTGGGTGCCCTTCTTGAGTTGAGGCGCCTATTCTCTCCAGACTTAACCAATTTTTCACTGTTTTCAACTTCTCCTCAATTTTTAACCCTAGTTTGATCCTGTCTCCCGGCTTCCAGGTTGATCCGACGGATGAGCTGAACGTTTCATCACGGAGCCTGATCGAATTTGACGACATTGTTCTGGAGACATCTGTTGACAAAAACTTCATTTGACCCTTCAAATTGTCGAGTGCCTATCTCCTCCAGGGGCGCCCACTTTCTCCAGTGTTGGCCATTTTCATGATCTTCAAATTTTGCTTGTCCTCTGACCTTCAGATGAATTCATGATTCTTGGCATTGTATTGATCAGATTGACTGGCTGACGAATTCACTGGATTGCTAAGAAGATTCTGGAAGGGGTCTCCTGGATACTGTATCTCTGAAAACTGACATCTGATGCCTCAAAACCCTAGGCACCCTTCTTGGCTGGAGGCGCCTTACTTCTCCAGAGTTAGTTTTTATTTTGAGTTTTTTATTGTTGCTTTCGACTTCTGTCGTTTTACTCACTTTTTCTCCTTTGTTCAACCTTCGATATCTGATGATTGCTAGTTCTGACGAACGTGCTGATGATTGCATTGGAAAGCTTGATCAAGTCTGATGAAGTCATGTTGGAGGCGCCTTCAACAAATTCATTGATTTGACACCTTAAAGACTTGGGCGCCCTTCTTCTTTAGGGGCGCCCAGATTCACTAGACTTAGCCATTTTTATCTATTTTTTACCTTCAAAGTTCTAAACACCTCTCGTCATGGCCCTTGTTTGATCTGAGTTTGCCAGAAACTGAGTGATATGACGAGTTGATGAAGACATCCACTACGAAGCTGGTAGAAAACTGAAGAGATTGATCACATCTGCAAACCCTAACAACTGGATTAGGTCATTCAAAAGGCTAGGCGCCCCTGGTCACCTAGGGCGCCCAGAGTTACCAGACTTAGAAACTTTTTTAGAAATTTTCAATTTTCTTCCTCGTTTGACGTGCTTCTCTTGACTGGCTGCCGGAACAGAAAAATTTCTAAGGCATGAAGGTTTGGGCGCCCAAATTGAGTAGGGGCGGTTGGATTCACCAGCCTTAGTCAAAATTTTGCATTTTTCAACTTTTTCTCTTTGTTCTCTGTTTCTCATGTACGTTCATCTTTGACAGCTTCTGTTCAACTTGAACGTTTGATTCTGACACCTGGCAGCTGACTAACCTCCATTGATGACCTTGGATCTCCAGAAGAAGCTTCTGAAAAAGAAGAATAGACCCACTAGGGCAAAACTGATATTTTTGTGATTTTGACTACACCAGCTTGATGAGGAAGTATTTTGAGCCAATCAAAATCAGTCTTAACCCTAGAAGCCAAACTTTCTATTTTTAGAAAAAAATTGCTAGTATCCGTTTTGAAAGAAACCAAAGAAAAACCCAAAAAAAGTTTCTATTTTTAGAAAACTACTAAAAATAGAAATTTTCCTAAAATTTAGGGTTGAAAAATTGGCATTTGGGTTTTGTAGATTTGGTCATTCTGAATCGACCCAGATTGCCAGAATTTGAAAATTTCAAGTTTTTGACCCCCATGCAAGACATACAAAACCCCAATTTTTGACCTTTTGACAGATTTTGACAAGACTTTAACTCATTTCTTCAAAATGCCTAAGTGTAGCAAAATTTTTAATTTGGGGTACAACACACACTAACCTTTTATTGAAACAAGCCTATGTTGTTTTGGTTTAATGTTGGGAAATCTAATTCTATAACATGCTATTTCTATAGTTGTTCTACATTGGTGGACGGATTGACTTTATTCTCTTTTTGTCGTACATCTTATGGTGCTGATCAGGCTTAAACCGCATCAACTGTCTGAAGCTCATGAAAGGAATTTTGTAGATAAATTACTAACAAGACCCTTCAAGTTTAGGACATATTGCTATATCATTAAGGATCACTCTCTGACAAGTCACAGATACAACATCATAGAAACAACAATCTGAAAGAGAATATTAGGTAACTAAAATCCCACACAAATTCAAGAACAAGACCTATTTCATGGGAAAGAACACATCAAAAACCTCCTAATTGTATGTAATACTGTTATATTTCTCTCAAATGGATCTCTATATAAATTTTTTCTGATTCCTAGGTGTAATTCATTACCAAACAAAAATCAATTCTCTGCAGGGCAAGCCAATGGCATTTAGAAAGAAAAGGTTGTAGGAAGATGATCAACCCAACTTCTCTTGCTTGTCAACTATTCCTGAAAATGCTTTTGGACTGGGTGTCAATGATATATATATATCAAATTATCAATATGTCCGAGGAGCAAGTAAAGATGTTTTTTGCATGATCTGAATAAACTGATTATTGTAGCATTGAATTCATGGCCAAATTGCTTTTTGAAGTGATGACTATCAAGTTATTTTGAGTGATGATTTTTGTAACTTGCTGAAGTTAACTGAATATTGCTATATTATAATCTAAAGCTTGTCTGTAGATTCTGACAACAGAAAACTGTTGTCAAATTAACTTGTATATTAAAAATTGGGATACTTATGCTGAGCTAAGGAGAAAGTTTAATTTGTTCTGTGAACAGAGGCATGCCCCTTTTGCAGGCGAGTGAGAGAGGCTTTGACTGAATTAGATCTTCCTGCAGAAGTAAGTAGATGTTGCAATCTTGTTTTTGTTTTATTATCAAAGGATATTTTCCTTTAATCATTAATTTGAAAAAGTAAATGAAGTCAATATAAAGATGAGTCATAGGAGGATCTGAATTAGTTTATTTATGTTAAGAGTTCCATATCTACTCGAGATTTTTCTACTTAGTTTTTAGAGTTAATGAAAAAACTGAGCAATACAAGAAGTGTATAGATTTTAAAACAGCTACAGAAGGCCATCTGTAGGTATCCTCCATGTAAAGTAGGATAAAGGCTGCAAGACAAATACTCGGCACCTCTTAAAATGTTTGTAAACTGACTTACATCTTGCTAGTAAGTAGCTGGGACAAAACATCTGCTTCACACAGCCTGGTGATACAATAACAGTATACCCAAACAGAAGGCATTGTGTCATTTCTGACAGGTAGAATGAGGCAAAGGGAAGGGGATCTGACTGTGATGCCAGTTGCTTATAGACTCTGTTGTCTGTACTGAGTAAAAAGTCAATTGTTATTCTAATCAGCAAAAGTAATTTATATTTAATATAATTGAAGATTGCAAAGTTCCTTATTAGAATTCATTTTCCTGCATAAGCCATTTACATTGAGTGTTCAATTTGATCTGACCTTCCACAGGCTCCGAAGGCAAGCCTTATCAACCATGCTCAGGAAAATGAAAAGGGACACTTACCTTGAGCTGCTGAATCTGTAGCTTCTGAGCAAAAAGAATGGACGTACCATGTTGCTGTAGAACAGTCCCAATTAATAATCCATGATGTCATCTTTCCTTCCTAGTTTATTATTCTTACCTTGTTGCTACACTTGGGGGCCAAGGTAGGTCGGGCAAAACCTCAGATTTTGCACATTTTCATCCTTCCAATTGTTGAAGACATTCAGTTTGTGAATATCTTTCTCCACCATATTTCAAGAGAATAGAATTTGCCTCTGTTCATCCTTCACTTCTGTTTATCATAGAAGATGATTTTGTACATTTCCATCCCTCAAATCATTGAAGACATTCAATTTAGAAATACCTTTCTCTGCATTATATCAAGAGAATGAAATTCGTCCCTGTTCATCCTTCACATCTGTTTATTGAGAGATCACTAGATTTTTTGAAAATTATATATTACTGTAAGGATGGGATTCTCCTGGATTTGATCCTAAGGGGTGAACTTCTGATGGGTTTTGTTTCATTAAGTTTTTCTCATAGTTGCTAAATCCTGCCTGATGTTGATTGATCATCTGCCTTTTCTTGATGGACTGAATTGGTTCTGTTTGGGTTCAGTAAATACTTCTTTTTCATTTTTAAAACTTAAAAAATTTAGAACCTATCTATCTGCAAACCCATGATGGCCCAGCTGACATGCTCTGGTAGGCCCAGAAAACTCACTACTTTTCTGCAGCCCACAAGTCAGTCACTGCACACCACAACTTGCATACACAATTTTTGCAGGATCTCTCCAAATTTTGGTCTCCATTCCCATTGGGTTTGATTTGTTGCTGGTTCAAAATATCCATGTTTCTCAGCTCCAAATCGCTGTCGGGAATGCACTGTTGTTGTATTTCTGCATTTGTGCACTTCGTATATATTTCTCATGCCTTTACTGCACCTTAGCTTAAGCTTACTTAAATAGAGTTTTACCTAGGTTAAATTTTATTAAATGAATTGATGCATTATTTACAATTGGTGGTGGGTATTACACTTCCCTAAGTGGGTAGTGAGTTTAGCTAAGTTGCCAGTTCTGGTATGGGGTTTGGGTATGTTGGTACGACAACTTTTTTTCCTTGGATATGGTATGACCAGATATATATTACAGCTCGATATATATATGCATTTTTTTAAAAAAATATATAGAATTGAAAATACATTTGATAATCATATAATAATGCCATTTGAGTCTTTGATAGTATGATACTCCATTGATCAATGATAGTGATAAAGATAATATTAATTGTCAATTTATAGATCAAAATTTCAATATTATGTCATATATCATATACATCCCAAGATTGAAATAAAAGTCGTTACAATTACAAAATTTTAAAATAATACAATTAAAAATATGTATCTTGGTCTTCAATCTTCATTGAAAGCATCTAGATTGAAGTTAATGCTTCGTTCAACATCATTTGAATCACAAGCTAATGGAGTTCCACTCCCACAAGTTACATCATGTGTGGAGCCTTGGCATTATCTACTTTGACTTTGGCAAGCTACACAATAGATGCATCCAAGTTGGCACACTCGGGTGATATCCCAATTCTTGTTTGCCCCTTTCTTGTAGTCAACTTCTTTATGTGATATGACACACAAGTTGGAATGGATATAGATCAAGTCTTCTGCCTTTTTTATAGCCAATTGGTTATGCTTCATTGAGTGGATTAAAGACTATCTACACCAATTCTGTTCAGTCAAAGAACTTGCAACTTGTTGAAATTGAAGAGAAAGACAGTACAACTTAAAAATAAAAATGCAAAAGAATGGTAAGTACTAAGAATGTTAAAAAAAATGCTTACATGTGATAGAATTTTAATTGCAAGAGGTTGGAGGAACAAATAATCTTGCCCGTGGAGGTACCATGTGGAGGTACTATGTATGAGTATCTTCCTTGTACTGGTCTTGAAGAACACAAATACTATGAACTCATCCTGAGATGAACTTGCCAAATGCTTTCCTAACATTATCCATCACTTCCAGATCTAAGAATTTTTTTTATAATGCTATTTTGTACCCCTTAGAACTTCACTATTGTAATAACCTGACCAAATTTTCTATACCAATTTTTGCAATTTCCCATAGTTTTAATGCACAGACATTTTATCAAAAAATTTGCATTCAGTTGGTCTGAGTTTGTTTTTCAACTTGTTTTCCAAGAACATTATGAATAACCATCATAGCATTGAATTGCAACTTCCCAACAGTGATATCATTTCATTTATACAAAATTATGACATAATGTAATCAACAGAAAATTATTTTATAACTTTGTGTATTGCTGTTATAAAACTTTCATGCTCAGAAATTACATACAGCAGATTATTCATCAATCATTAAGCAATATTTATAAGCAAAATTGCTGACCTGGACCAATCAGCAACTCCTTCATACTATGGGCTTCTATTAGCATGAGGTTGACCTCCCTAGAGGGCTGTACCATTTGCAGCTGATGCTTTGGGAAGCGTGCTTGAGTATCTGGAGTTTGTTGGTGGAATTTTGCTACTTGGTCTTGGACGCCTAGCCCCTAGGATTCATTTGCATCCATTTGGGGTCATTCGGAGGAGTGTGGAGAGAGTTATGAGCATTTGCGTGGGATTTAGGCTTGCTGATCAAAAAATCAGATTGCTGCTCCTTCATATCAGACCTGGTATCTTTGTCATAATTTCATATTTTCCATGATGCCTTGTCAATATGTTGTTTAGAGATGAATTCCTAACACTTGGGCTTATTGTTGTATGAATTTCTCATATGATATACTGTGTTTGATATCATTTGTAATCGTTGCTCTAGTAATACTAGTCAGCTCTTTCATTTCAGTATATTGTATTTTCACTCCTGTTGAAAAAGTGGTTGAGTGGCTTTACTTTTGTTACCTGGTGAAAAGTGGAAGTGGCTGGCTATGCCGCCAAGTTCTTTACTTGCATTTACTTTCCTTGTAGCCCGCTGAAAAATAGAAGAGGTTGGCTTGCCGCCTAGTTTTTACATTTCTCAATTGGCTGGTTCGCCGCAAATAGCATTGTACTTCCAGTATTTTCAGATTGTTATTATCAAATCACCTTACACCATATGCTTTCACCTTGCCCACTATGGGATCTGGGTGATTAGAAAGTGAGGGGTCACATTCCAGTTTTCTTATCTTTCTTTAAGTTAATGTTAACAGGTGAAGTTTCATGTGAAACTGGGAAAAAACTAAGGGGGATATTACATTGTACAATGCTCAGAAGACCTGTGATAAAATCCATAGATATACTCTCCCACTTCTTCTCAAGGATAGGTAAAGTCTGCAATAGACCAACTAGGAAAGTATGCTTTGACTTGTTCTGCTAACAAGTTATGCACTCACGAACATGATGCAAGACATCATCTTTGAGACCCTTCCAAGGGAATCTCTCTCTAATTCGCCAACACGTTTTGAAATAACCTAGATGTCTTGCAAGGGGAGTATCATGAATGGCCCTTAAAACTTTCTCCTTTGACTTCGATTTAGGCACCAAATAAATTTTGTCCTTGTAGTAGATGACCTCATCTACCACCTCGTACCTGTCATCTTGAACCCTGCCATCCATCAGCTCACATGCATAAGTGTTTTAGGAATACTCAACTAAAAGATGAGCCTTCCAAGCAGCTAAAATATTCGTCAAGGAGCATATAGTGGGTTTCTTGGAAAGAGCATCTGCTACAATATTCCTCTTCCCTTTCACATACTCGATGTCAAAGTCATATGCTTGAATTTTGCTGACCCACTTCTGTTGTTGCTTATTCAAGTCCTGCTCCAAGAAGTATTTGAAACTGTTATGGTCCATTCTAACAACAAATTTTCCATCTACCAAGTACTTCCCGAGTTTTGCCAATGCATGCATAATGGCAAACATCTCCTTATCATAGATGGAATATGATCTCTTTACAACATAAAGCTTCCTTCTCTCATAACTAATGGGGTTCTTGTTCTACATAAGCTCCAATTCCCTCACCAAAAGCATCATACTCCAACACAAAGGGCTGAGAGAAATCAAGCAATGCCAAAATAGGAAAAGTGCTCATTACCTCCTTAAGTTTGTCAAATTAGCGTTGAGCCTCCTCAATCCATTTGAAAACTCCCTTCTTAATGAGATTTATAAGTGGTGTAGCAAGCTGAGAGAACCCCTTCACAAACCTCTTTAGTAACTGCAAAGGCCGAAGAATCTCCTCAACTCCGTTAGTGTCTTCTATGCTCGCCAATCCGATATAGCTTGAATTTTCTCTTGATGGACCTTCATTCCATCCGCTTTGATCACATGCCCCAAGTAAAGTATCTCTGTCATTCCAAACTCACATTTGGAAGTTTTGGCAAATAAAGATTGTTCCTCCATGATGACCAACACCTCATCAAGGTGCCTGAGATGATCCTCCCAAGTCTTGCTGTAAATAATAATGTCATCGAAGAATACCAGTAAAAACTTTCACAGTTGCTTATTGAAAATGTGGTTCATGTAAGACTGAAAGGTAGCAGGAGCATTGGTCAACCCAAAGGGCATGACCAGGAACTCATAGTGTCCATAATGACACTTGAATTCTATTTTGTGAATGGCCTGCTCCCAAAATTTGAACTGATGGTATTCAAAGTGAAGATCAATCTTTGGATAATACTCTATACCATGCAATTCATCCAAAATTTCATCGATCTTGGGAATTAAATACTTGTTTTTGATAGTCTTTTTATTGAGTGCATGGTAATCGATTCACATGCGCATAGTCCCATCTTTCTTCTTCACCAAGACAACTGAAGGAGCAAAGGGCCTCAAGCTCTAAGGCCTTGCAAAATCTAGAGTGATATGGATATACCATAAGGTTAGCTGACAAATTTGTTTAGCACAAAGCAGAGTGCCTTGAGGATGGTGAAGAATCCACTTATACATGAAGATCCAATTAAATTTGAGGTTTACTCACTTTATCAATGAGAAGGTGCAAGTGCAAAATGATGACATGGAGCTCTAGTATTGCCTTTCTTAGGACCAGCTTGTGAGTCAATTCACTATGGAATTGTCCAAGACTCCAAAGTCAAATTTGAGTACTACAGTCATAGTCTAGATTTTTACAAAGAATTTGCATAAGAATATTCATGGGGGTAGGTGTTCAGAATATTCTTCAAATAAATATTTGGATTTATCAATATTAATACATCTACATTTTTCTGGTTTCCGATTGGTGTAAGAGTAGAAATGGTTTGTCAGTTTATTAAATGGTCCTATGGAACCTACGTGCCTGTCAAATTCCTTAACAAGCAAATATAGTATTGGGATTTCTCTCTCCTATATTTTTTGTGTAATCTTCAATTTTTTTAATGTTAGAAATTTCTTATCTCATAGATAGTACCATAGTAACGAGACTCGAACTCGGCTCAGACTCAGCTAGGGTGACTCGACTCGGGACTCGGACTTGACAGAATGAAAAAAGTTGAAAAAAACCTAGAAATTTAGAGATTTTTAAGGATTTAAAACTTGTTTCAAGCACCCTTTATTGAATACAACACAAATAAAAGAAAATTTGATCACATACACAAGTATACAACGATCACATAAGTATAAAGTACACAAATTGTAGTTGCGTTGCTGAAAGAAATAGCATACTTAGATATATAAATTATAAAACTAATCAAATGTATACAAAAGTCATGGAATATGAAATCCATAACATCAAATGTTCCATACAAATATGAAATATCAAAACAATAGCTATAACTCTATGACTCTATGGCATAGTGGAGCCAACATCCTTCCTATGAAGGCGTCTAAGGGTCCTGGATGATGTTGCAGCTGCAGCCATAATCTCTGCCTCTATCTGACTCTCCATGCCACTCTCACCAACTACAGCTATGTCTCCTCGTGCTCTAGCCTCCTCCTCAGCCATGGCTACAACCTCAGCCTCTCTCTATGCCTGGTCCACCCAATCAAGGTCCTCATCACTAAAGACTGCATTTGTAGCCTCAGTGGTCCACTTAGACTGTGGATCAACCTCATCTAGATTGATCGGGGTGTTGTTGTGGTCAAAAAGCTTCCTGTATCTGAGCTGAAGGTTGTAATGAACACAGACCAAGTCATTCATCCTCTCCACTGTCAATCTATTGTGCTTCTTGGAGTGTATGTGCTCAAACATACTCCAATTGCGCTCACAACCAGATGAACTGCATGGTTGGCTCAATAGACGAATGACAATATTTTGCAGGTTCGGTGTATCAGAACCAAACAACTCACACCATCTATCTGAGATGAGAAAAAGAAACAAAATCAATCTCATTTCAAGTTTCAAGTTCAACATTTAATAATAAAATACAATATAAAAGATGACAATTATGCCCTTAAATATATTTTTACCTGGTAGTAATGTTGTCCTACTGTCTTTGCTCATTTGACGTGCAAAGAAGTCTCCTTGTGCCTTAGTGAAGGAATCTATCTCCTGCACTATCTGTGTAGTAATAGCGGGCAACATCCGCTCTATCATCGAGTAAAGCCCACTAAGAATTTCTCTATCTCCACAGATATCACTGCAGAATTGGAAGGCCGGATTTAGGAAACATGCGGCTGCATGTTTGGGCCTATGAAGTTGGTTTTGCCATCTCCTATCAATGATCTCCCAAATGGGACGATACTTCTCCTCAACTCCACCATAGACTGATCTAATGGCCTCTTTGGCCCTATCCATGCCCTCATATATGTAGCCCATTGCGGGCTTCTCCCCATCTACAACTCGTAGGAGAACTAGCAAGGGCTCAATAAACTGCAAAGTGCAAACATGTTTCACAAATAAGTGTGAATGAAAATAAACAAATAAAAGATATGATTAAAAATTAAAACATAATAAAGAATTAAATTTTACCTTCACAATCTCCTCCACTGGTGTCCAAAACCCTTGCTCATCAAAAATGCAATCAGCCACACCAATCCCTGTAGTGCTTGTAGAAAAGGATGAGGAAGACCACTCCTCACCAACAAACATGCGCCTTAAAGCTGCCTTTGACCGAATCAAGGATTGCAACGTGATAAAATTTGTTGCAAACCTAGTGATGCTAGGACGAGACAACTCCCTCAACCCCGTGTATTGCCTCATAAGGTTAAACATCCATGTGTGATTGTATATAAATTTGTAAATGTTTCTTGCTACATCCACACATGTTTTGATCCATGGGAGCTTGCCAAGATCCTCCATCATGAGGTCAATGCAGTGGGCGGCACATGGAGTCCAAAATATAGTAGGGTGCCACTTCATCAATAATCTACCAGCAGCAACATAATTTGCTGCATTATCTGTCACCACTTGCACTACATTGTCTTCCCCCACATCAGCTATCACCTCCTCTATAGCCTCACACAGATATGTGGCATTTTTGAATTGGGCAGAAGCATCAATGGACTTAATGAAGACGGTGTCACCTGAAAGAATAAGCAAAACCAATTATTCAATAAATTAAAAAACAAAAATCAGCCATAATAAATTATTAATCACTAAATCAAATTCAAATTTCAATGCATTGAGGGAAGTACAATTACCTCCGGAGGACACTAGAAAATTAAGCAGCGTCCTATTTCTCCTATCGGTCCAAACATCAGTCATGATGGTGCAACCAATCCTCCTCCACTGCACGTGCTGCTCCTCTAATTGTGCTTTCACATCCGCCACTTTTTGAGTCAAAAATGGGCCCTTTAATTCATCTTCAGAAGGGGCTTTGAACCCCAACCCACATATGGTTATGGCATCAACCATGTTTTGCCAAAAAGGTGACCTAAAACATGTCATACGAAAATTAATAAGTTACATAAGTATTGTAAAATGAAAAGTTTTAAGATTTTAACTACACTAAATTTGAATTCGATAATGAGATACATCTAGATTCTAAAATAATAAAATTTAAATATAAATTTTAAAACAATTAAACGAAAAAGAATTACCTGGCTACATGGAAGGGAATGGTGCAGTAGTACCAAAAGTCTGCAATTGTCTTTTTTGCTGCATCATGTGCGTCCTTGTTCCAACCCATGCTCTCAAGCGACAGTTGGGAACCAGGAGTAGTGCGTGGTACAAAATATGAGTCCACCCTAGATTTACGAACTCTAGGGCCAATGCTAATACTGCCACTACCACTAGCAGTACTAGCGCCACCAGCACTAGGAGTATGCACAGGGATAGCTGGTGCAGAAGCAGTAGCAGTAGCACTAGGACGGTATGGAGGCATGGAAGAAGCATCTCCAACAGCACCAAGTCCCTATCCAACTCCCAAACTCACCAATTCCTGCTTCTGTCTCTTTTTCATTTCTTTTTGCAATTCAAAAGTTTGTAATTGCACCTGCACTTCACGAACAACCTCAAGAGGTGCTATAGGGCAGCCCACTGCATCATGGATGGGTATGCGTACAATATGGTATTTTAATCTATTTATGCCTCCATGATATATTGTTTTGCAGTATTTACATTTTGCTTCTCCTTTTTTCATTCCGGGAAAGATTTCAGCATGTTTCCAAGCAAAGTCTTTTCTGCCTAGGGTTTGAGACATTGTGAAAATAATAATATATTTTGATTTGCAAATGAATGTGGCTGCAATAACAAGTAGGGTTTGTAAAAAAAATGCAAACTAAAAAAATCAATGATTTTTCAAATTACAATGAATTATTTGTTAAAAGAACACAAAAAAAACCAATAAAAATCAAACTTACCTCTTATATTTGGCTTGGAATGCAATGCAAACTCCTCCCAATCACTGGTAATGAACTCTCAATGCACCTCCTTGCTGGTATGAAGCTTCCCAAATGATATATGGCCCTGTATTTGTCTTCAACAGCTTGCTGGTTGCCCTCTCTTCTCTTCCTATTTTTCCTCGCAACTCTCTTCTCCTCCTATTTTGCCAAATGAATGAGATGAGGTTGCTTTTAGGGTTGGGGAGATAATATAAGAAAAAAAAACAAACTTAATCATCATTTTTTATGTTTTTTTTTTCACTTTTTATGTTGCTGTCGCCGGCCGCGTCCAGGGCTTGGGACTCTCCGGGAAGCGGCAAGTCCAGTGAGTGCGGCCAGGACTTGGCAAGACTCGGCCACGCCCGGGTCTGGGCTCCAAGGACCCGGCCAGGAGTGCTCGGCTCAGGACTCGCCGAGTCCAGGCGAGTCTCATAACTATGGATAGTACACTATATTTTATCTCTACTTCCAAAAAATTCTTTCATTATGGAAGGATTACTATACATGCAAGGCCTATACGTAGTCTTTCAACAGAGTTCATTCTCTGTGCAACAATTCAGGTTTTCCTTAGGAGTATGCTTTTTGCTAACTTTGTTGACAATTAATCCATTATTCTTTTTCTGATTAAAATGTGTACTTTATTTTACCACAAAAGATAATCGTATTAGGCTCTTGCATGTCATTTAGTCTGACCAATTCAAAATGCTTTTCAATCCTGCTTAGGTTCTTTCGTCCATTTTATGTCATTTTTCAATAAGTGAGTGGTATTATTTTGTGTTTTGTAATGTTGCCAATTATTATTAAGTCAGCATTGTAATTAAATAATTAATTTTTAAGTTGTCAAATAAGATTTAATTAAAAAGACAACTTAAATTAATTATTTTAATAGTGCAAAAGTAACTTAAGTTCTAGAAAAGTTGAAGTAAATTAATTAAGTTAACTTTTTGGGTGAATTCTTAAAAGATTGAAATTAAAAGATGGAAAAAGGGGAGAATTCAAGAAGGTGGCGAGGAGTCACAAGGAGGAGAACAATTTTTTTGGGAGGAGTCATTTTGTAGGCATGTTGGGTTTTGATTTTTGAGAAGTAGATATTTTCTAGTTGAACAGAGTTCACCACAACCTTTTGGAGGACGAAAACCCTCTAAAACAAGATTAGCTCTGGTGGTGAGATTATCCACCTTGGCTGGTTGCAGGAGAAAACATTCAGATTTCTCATCTGGATTTAAATAATTAGAGTTTTGGGAAAATTTGTGAGGTCTTTATAAAAGATAAATTTCAGATTTAGGGTTTTGAGATAACTGCAGAAGTTAATTGCCAAACAGAAAGATTTCTATAATTTACTACTAGGAAAAGTCTGTAGGGTGTGTACAAAGTTTCTATTGAAGTATTTGCAGTGCATCTATGCATCCATGCAGTTTAGGAAGGAAGGTCTGAATGCTATACACATATATGAAGATTAATTTATGAAAAGGGTCTCAGATCAGGCTTATTATTTTAATACGTTTAACAGGGCGACAATTAGTCGAGGCAAACGATAGCATGATATTACTATATGGCTAGCCGTCAACCGTGTCTGAGGAAGCAACATAAGTTTCAATCACAACATTAAGTGGCAGTTATCATGGCAGGCAGCATAACTATTGGAGTTTGCAGAAGTCTTTGAAGGTATTGAATCATATGAAAGTTTTGTAACAATGTATGCTAGGAGAAAGACTTGTTGAAGCGTATGCTGACTTCAAGATTGCTATTACTTTATGCCTCTTTCCACCAATATGAACATTATTTGAAGGTTTGTGTGAAGGTCGCTTATATTCATTAGCCATGGGAGTCGTGATAATTTAGAAATGTACTATCAATTCCCTTCCAGCTATTGCAAGTTTCAAAGGGTATCGCATCTTGTATAATACTTGACTCAGCGTAGGGGATTAAATTGCGTCGACATTTATTGTAGCAGCCAAGTGAAGAGAATTCGTGCCAGCCTTAAAGACAAGGATTAAAATGAAGTCATGAATGCTTGAAAATCATACACATGGTTTCTCAAGTTGGTGAAGATTTGTTTGACCGCCAGTTATTAAGTGGAGTGTTAAAGCCAAGAGTCGTCGATCAAATACACCCTTTGATTCATTTGCTATCTCTTCCTATAGCTATTGTGCTGAAAAGGAATCGATGTGGGACCCTGCACTATGAATTTGATAATTTTGGGAGATATAAATGGAAGTCATATATTAATGAGGCAATAGTTTACCAATTACTATCATCGTAGTCTAAGTTTTTAGAAGAGAGTCGAGGGAGATTAGGGAGGAGTGTTAAACTCCCTTATTTCTACTGCCTATCCACTACTCGGCTATAAGTATTAATAGATTATGATTTAATTTGTGGGCGCTCTGAATTTAAGTTGTCGGGTACCTCCTTAATAACCACCTAGGTAAAGGAAATTGAGCATGATAATAACCACCCAAGTAATAGTTTAAGAAGTTTGTCGACACTTTCAAATCAGGTAAGAGGTTGATAAATCTGGATGCCTTCATGTAAGAAAGAAGTCAGGAAATTATAATGGCACCATATCAAAGGACCTTTGGAGTCATAGACGTGGCATATGGGAAGGCATATTTTTAATGCATAGTGGCACCGACACCTCTAACCTGCCATGACTTAAGGGAGTTGTAGTTTATTATAAATGTAATAGCTGGTCATCATATTCCAGTCGCCTTTTTAATAAGGTGCAAATGATATGTTTGTCTCCTAATAAGGTGACGTGGGGAATAGGGGAAGTTTAAGGTGATTCGATTATCAAGGATGGAAGTCTGAAAGATGTGGGGAGGCAAGGGGAGCATTATAAACCGTAGAAATTAACCAAGGAAAAATGGAGGTTTGAATGAATACATGAGGACACACTACTATTAATTGTTAAATTAATTTCTGGGTAAGTAGATGGTGGAGATTTCAAGGAAGTGTGTGAATGAAGGCACAACGTTAATCCTCTGTCATTGAAAAAGTTCCAACATAGGAGTATTTTTATTATGAAGGGAATCGACCCTCTATATTTGGAGTTGTATATTTCAATGGAGGCTGCATCTCATTGTATTATCAAAATAATATCCAAATTTCTCTGGAGTTAATCAGGTCAGCGTTTATTTAATTGTTGATTGTGATTGTTTTTGTGGTCTTTGTTTTCTGAGTGTCCACCTGCTACAATTGATTTAATATACTGTATACAATCAACTCTTTATTGAATAATAACATATCTGTAACTGTATTTGGAATTTTTTATGAGAAGAAATATGTATTGTGAATAACATGACTCAAGGAATACTATCACTCCATTGCAACAAATTGACTATGTAATAAATGAACAAGACTGCCAAGTGCTTTGACAAAATGCCAGTGTCAATGTATTGGGAAAAGTAAAAACAATTGGTTACAAATCAGCCAGGATATTATAGTGGTATCAGAGTAGAAGATTCTACCAGCCTGTAATGTAGTTTAGAGAGCTGAGTTTCAGTTGTAAATCATGGCATCATTGAGTGAAAAATAGTTGGGCAAAGACCTCCTATTGTAGGAGATAGACTTGAACACCAAACTCAGTCAAAAAAGGTTCTTCTCAATACTTTGGAGGAAGTAGAAACTTGTTTATACATGGTTAATCAGTCACCTTCTCAGTTGTTACAACAAGCAATGACTCCATCAATGCATTCTCTAGTTAAGCCAATGTTTATGAGACATCATGATAAAGATGTGAGACTTGCAGTCACTGATTGTCTTAGTGAGATCACAAGGATTACAGCTCCTGAGGTTCCCTATGAAGATGACATAATGAGGGAGATTTTATAGCTGATTGTTGAGAGCTTTCATGGATTACTTGATGACCAAGGCCCTTCCTTTGGTAGGTGGGTTAAGATATTAGAAGTGATGGCAAGAACCAGATCCTGTTATCTTTTGATTGATTTAGAATGTGATGATATTATACTTTAGATGTTTAATTATTTCACCGCATCTATTTGTAGGGATCATGGAGAAGCTGTTTTATTTTACATGCAAACCATTATGGTCCTAACCATCGATGAATATGATACTTTTCTATAGCCCCTTATGTCTATGTTGTTGACTATTTTGAGGCAAGAACATGATGTTTCTACTGTAGTCGGCCATAGTCGGTTGTATTATAAATAAATTAGTTGTAGTTGGCCAAACAAATAATATATGAAATAAACTAATACTTATGCACAACATTATAGTAAAATGATTTGTAATCGAGAACTAATCCTGACAGTTGGGTAGTTGTAGGAATCGTTGCGGACGGTTGGTATCTCAACCGACCTCAGTTGGATTTTTATGTGATCATTTCATTTGTAGTTGGGACCCGACATTATGCTATTGTGATGTACTTGCTGATACAATTGATGAATGAATACAATATCTTATTTTGTGCAATTATTGTGTAATGTTATGCTCTGTTATTGTTGTTGTAAATTCTAGTTTCTCCATGTTCCTTTGCAAACCACGTAGCGAGTAAACATTTGGCGTCGTTGCCTAAGTGAACTTGGTAAAATCACCCCGACGGGAGAATGGCATCGTAATGGGTCAGCTGACTGAAGAACCGGTGTAAGCAAACGAAGATAGGGAAGACACGCTAGTGGAGGATCTGGTAAACCTGTGGGACATCTCATTGGGGGATCATGTACGGAGGAAAGCTCTTAAGCGAGAGATCCCTCAGTTGGTCATTTGGGACAGACTACACGTCAACCCAGAGGTCGACCATCTCCTCAACTGATTGCCAAGGTTGATCACTCGTCACTACATCATATTGCGAGACCTTCGAGCTGAGAGTGACCAAGAATGAAGAAGGCATCAAATACTACAATGGTACGAGGAAAGAAGCAAATAGGAGGAAGAACATGATACCAATCGTAGGCGTACTCCCAACAATTAATGCCCGTACAACTCAATAAGGATAAAAACCAAACACCAAGCGAGCAAGAAACACCTGAAGAATGATACGAAGATCATTGAGATTAAAAGAATAGGAAGACCACCGAAGAAGAATGAAACAAATTGTTGAAGAGGCAAACAAAGACCTCAATGAAATAAATCAAGACATCATCGAACTGAACAAAAACCTTGGCAACGAACAAAACCAAGACACCTTTAGGACACCGTCTATAATAGACAAAGAAAAAATTAAAAATGATGAGAATGAACTGACAAGAGAACTTGAAAACAACATACGCTGCATTTGATAGTTGCCCATATTGGACGATGAGGAACCAAGAATTGGAGGATTCAAGATAAAGACCCTCGGACAAAGGGACTATTGGAACGAACCCCAAGAGACTCGAAGTGCAGAGGACGCTGAGAGGGTACGTGTTGTAGACCTATGCGTGGATGAGAGTGCAAGAGAGGCATTAGAACGTTAGGGGAGAAACAGTCCAATTGGGTCCAACGCACAAGGAGGGCATCAGAGAGGAAACATGGTGACTCCGCCAGCCAGTTTGAGCGTGGAAAGGAAAAAGCTGCCAAAGTTCATGGGGAATGGTTTAGATCATAGTTTACATACTCGGAATCGGAGAGTACTCGGCAAGCCCAAAAAATTTGACTCGGGAAATACTCGGCAACTTAAAAAGTAGCAAAATTTCTTATAAAAACACATTTTTTTGCAAAATTCAATTACAGAATGCATCAAATAAGTCTAAAAACCATGAGGGAGTGTTTTATATAAAATTTCATTGTTCAATACATATGGATTACAAAATGGCATCATTATACGAAGCCGCATAGTAAAAATACTAATAACTATAATGAATTTATGATGATTGTATTTGAAAATCATCATCATAAATTTCATATCTAGGCAATTACAACTTCCTCTTCCCCGACCTAGAGAAAAATTGGGTGGTAGAGGGTAGTGGTACGGTCCTTGCACTCGATCCTGGCTCCCTGCTTGCCGTAGAAGATTGGCAATGGCTCCACCATGCTGGTAGGTGGCAGTGGCTCCTCCACCACATCAATGTCATCCACTCCAATCTCCCCTGCTTCTGCTGCAGGCAAATCCTCCATAGCTTGCCTCTCGAAATCAGCAATCTCATCCTCTGTAAACAAGGAGGCCTCATCATCCTGCATGGTCCAATCACAGTATGGATCAATGTCATCCAAATCAATGAGCTCGTCTGACTGGTCCTGCACCTTTCTTGTGCGAAGCCGAAGGTTATATTGCACAAAAACAAGATCATTGAGGCATTGTTGAGTCAACTTATTACGCTTCTTTGTGTGAATGGCATCAAACAAACTCCAGTTCCGTTCACAGCCAAAAGAACTACAAGGTTGAGACATAATTCGAAGGGCTAGCCTTTGCAAATTTGGGGTTTTTCCACCCCAATCTTCCCACCAAGAACCTACAAATAAGATATTCAATTTTTTGTAAATATTAATAAAACAATAGTAATAAGTAATAATAATTGTAATTCATAACTTGCAAGATATAAGGCTTCACTTTTTCTTACTTGGTGTTTGGATCTCTCTTCCTCGTTCACATAATTTGGCAGAAAACAAAGGCCCCCTAGCTTGCTTATATTTTTGCAACTCTAATAGGATGAGGTCTTTCACTTCAGATATAGGTGTCATCCTTTCAATACATGTGAATAGGCCCTCCATAACCTCCCCATTAGAATCCGTGAAGCCATCAGAGAAGTAGAACTTGGGGTTGAGAAAGTACCCCGCTGCATGAATGGGTTGGAGTTGATTGTTCCACCTTCGATCAATGATCTCCCAAATAGGGGTAAATCTATTTGCATCCCCCATGCAATAGTGTTGGATGGCCTCTTTGGCCCTATCCATTGCCTCATAAAGATATCCCATCACATTTTTCTCACTGTCCACCAAGCGCAAGACCCTCACCAATGGCTCTGTCACCTATAAAGTACAAAGTAGAGCCGAATTTTAATTACACCTTACAATGAAACAAAATACTTATATAATTTTAAATTAAGAATAAAAGATTCAATCTGAAAATTCATTAGAGTTGAAGTTACCTTGACAATCTATAATGCTCTAGTTGCAAATTGACTATCAAAGATTATTGCTTGAATCTTTTCTCCATCAGCCTTCTTTGAGTAAGTTGAGTCTACCCATGGTTGACTCACAAACATTTGCTTCAAGGAAGTCAATAAATTCGTGATACTTTGCCACGTTAGAAAATTAGTTGCAAACCTTGTAGCACCCGATCACACAAGCTCTTTCCCCTTGGTGTGATCTCTCATCAATTGAAGAACCCATGGGTGATTATATATATATTTTGTTATGTCTCTTGCTTGTTCTACAATTGGTTTCACCCAATCAATTTTGCCTATATCCTCCAAAAGAAGGTCAAGGCAATGGGCTGCACAAGGGGTCCACAAAACTGTTGGATGCCTCTCTTGAAGCAATCTACCAGCTGCCACATATGCCATTGCATTGTCAGTAACAACTTGGACAACATTTTCTATGCCCACCTCTAAAACAACCTTCTCCAACATCATGCTCAAATTTTCTGCATTCTTTATTATGTTGGAGGCACCAATTGACTTTAGAAAAACCATCACACCATTGGAAGCCACTATAAAATTGATAAGTGTGCGGTTTCTTCCATCTGTCCAGCCATCTGAAAGAATTGAGCATCCAAACCTTTCCCATTTCTTCTTTTCTACTTCCACAATTCCTTTTGCATCTACAATAGCATCTTCAAGTAACTTGCCACTTAGATCTCTTGGAGTAGGGGCCTTGTACCGTTTGCCTGCAACTGTCAATGCTGTCACCAAACACTCCCAATATGGACTCCTTGCCACATTGAAGGGAAGGCTGTTATAAAACCAAAAACTTGCACAAGCCTTGTCTGCCTCTTTGTGCACCTCCTTATTCCACCCAGTTGCTTCCAATGAAGGTTGTGATCCTTGAATATTTCTGGGCACAAAAAATTGGAATTTGCTTGAAGTGGATGGGGTATTGCGACCAGCACGTAAACGTGGACCACGACTAGAGCCCACAATGGCTTCAGTTTGCATTTGCACCTCAGAATCTTCAACCAAATTAGGAGCAATGGCTGCTTGCACGGCTGCTTTTACTTTTTCCCTCTCCAATTTTTTTTCATCAAGTGCTGCAAGAACAACTATCATCTCTTGTTTCACCTCTAAAGTGGCTTTTTCACATGCCTTTGAATCACGACAAGGAACACCAGCAAGATGGTATTTGAGGCGATTGATGCCTCCACTAATCGTCTTCTTGCAATGAGTACAAATAACACTGCCTGGTACTGGCCCGTAATAACCATGTTTCCAAGTAGGATCACGACTACCAGGTGGTCTCCTTTCAATGAAACTTGTGCCAACTGAGTCTGAAGCAGATGCAGAGACGGAGCCGAATGCCATTGTGATTAAATAGTAACCTACAATATTAGAAGTTGAACAATAAATATATTAGAAGTTGTAAGTTGTAACAAATCTAGTACAAAGGAACAATCAGCTAATTGTTTAACTTTATTCAATGACAATCATTATCTAATTTCAGTTTTTTCATTCTTATATTTGTATTTTTTGTTGGATGCACATTGATTTAATTTACTTGTATGCAAATTGGCATTGCAGCCCTAACTCCTAACTCCTAACCCTATTAACTGTTGCAAATTTGCAGGTGGAGCAGCAGATTATCATTACATAGCAATTGCTCAAAATTATACTGTATTTAATAATTTATTACAGATATTCCACTATAAAAGTACTTTGAGACTTTCAATCATAGTTCGTAGATGGACAAGTAATCTATGTGGATGAACAAAAAGTTGTATGTGTGGATATATATGTGTGTGTAGGTATATGCATGCAAGTTTGCAACATGTGTGTGTAACTTGTAAGTTGTAAGTATGATGTTTGTGTGTGTAGGTATATATGTATGCAGAGTCAAGACTTCACTGTGCACACATACATATCTATACACATGTCACATACACATGATGGTAGGTTTGCATGCATATACACACTCAAACATATTAATACACACAGTGCACAGTGATAATGACAAATGATTATGAACAATTAAAAAGTTTCAAACTAAACTTTCATACATATGCCTTATGAGGTTTGTTTAACTTTACATACAATGTGATAATGTGCATAGTGCAACCGCATACATATGTGATAACTGATATGAGTAAACATTCTCAAATTTCAACTTTTAAAATGTTGATGAAATATGATGATATAAGCTCTGTTTTTGCTTATTAAACCCTCGTTTCAGGCTTTCAACACTCCTTTGTTTCAAACTTTCATCATTGATGGCCATGCATAGAAATTTTGTAACAAAGTTTGAAACAAAGTAGTGCTGAATCATGAAAGTTAGAAACAAAGTAGTGTTGAAAGGAGGGTTTAATAAGCTAAACTAGAAGTCTATTAAGTTATGAACTTTCATTGTTACTTTGAGTTTGAATCATCACATTCACAGCCCAGCTATAGTTTTCAATTTCATATCTGATTTTCATGGCTTCATTATAAACGAAATTCATATAGAAACATTATTTTTTGCAGAGTATGTACATTGTAAAGTCACAAATAAATAATAAAATCCCATCTTAACAAGCCAATTTATATACATTATTAATAATAAATATATTAATATCTAATATTGTATAATATATTTTCTTTTATTCATAATAATATAATATATTAAATTTTAAAATTTAATATATATATATATTAAAATTTAAAATTTAATATATTATATTATTATTATATATGAATAAAAAAAAATATATTATAGAATCATTCAATCATAGATAGTAAACTATAAATTTATTATTAATAATGTATATAAATAAATAATAATATGAGATTTTATTATTTATTTATATACATTATTAATAATAAATATATTACAGTTTACTCTCTATAATATATATTGTGAATAAAAAATACATATTATAGAGAGTAAACTGTATTATATTTATTATTAATAATATATATAAATAAAATTTATAAAACTATATTATAGTTTATAACTTTCATAGTTCATACATTATGATTCTATTAAAATTTTAAATATAAATCGAACGAACTGGAAGACACGACTTACAGAGCCAGCGGAAGCCATAGACACAACAAGTTTTGAAGTTTGAACATAGCAAATAGAAGTTTCAAAGCAGCTATGAATCGTAATAAAGAAGCCATGAAAACCAGAGATGAAGTTAAAAATTAGAACCCTAACTTGTAACTGATGCTGTAAATCGTGACGCCAAAACTCCAAGTTCGCCTTGAAATCAAAGCCTCGATCGCACCAAAAATCGATGGAAAAAACGCGGGTGTGTAGAAAGATGGAAAGTCGAGGGGTTTAGTAGGCATTTTCGCTGAAAAAACGCGTGAAAAAACGCGAAAATCCGCGCGAAAACGTCATAATAAAACGCACCACATTTATTGGCGACCTAATGGCAAGTAATCGTCATTTTCTGCCCACGAATACTCTGCAAAAATCGGCGATTAAATTCACTATAGCAAATGGCGAGTAAAGGTAGCTTTTACTCGTTTTCAGAATTTTTTGGCGATTAATCGCCCACTCGCCAATTAACCTGCGATTTTGTAATCTATGGTTTAGATGATCCGCTACATCATTGCAAAACATGTGAGATGATATGGATAGTGAATGGGCATGACGACGTGGATTACTAGTTACGAGTGTTCCCAGTGATGCTAAGAGGCATAGCCATAGACTGGTACACGAAACTTGTAGCAGCACAAAAAGTCTCATGGCAAACATTGAGGAGAGCATTTGAGGAAGAATTTAAACTTCTCAGGGATGAAAATGAAATAGTAGTAGAGATTTACAACACGAAGTAAAGAAAGCATGAAAACGTACAAGCCTATAATCGTAAGCTGAAGGAGTTGGTGAAATTGGAGACTTAGCCGACCAACGTTTTGAAGAAACGATGGTTCATCGAAGGGTTGCTCCCATTGTTAAGGAAAAAGATGAAAGTCATAACTCTGTCATCATATGTTGAAGTATACAATTGAGTGATGGATATAGAAAGTGAAAACAAAACATCCTCTCGAGGGAAGAGGAAGATAGACGATGAGGAGTGTACGGATGACAGCAGTGAGGGTGAGTCAAAGACCATCCAAACACTAAGGAGAGACATGATAAGAAATGAAGGAATTGAAGGTCAAGAAGGAGAGTACAAAACAAACCAGAGAGTTTTGGTGCACAAATTGCAATGGGGAAGGCCACATAAAGGAAAATGGCCTGAAAAAGTTGTTCAGCAATATCTGTCAAGTAATGGGACATTCCATCAAGGAATGCTCATACAACCTAAAAACAAGGAGTACGCAAGTGCTATTCACACAAGAACAGTCAACCCCACAAAATAAGCCACCGAAACCCTAGAACAACTCCAATGCATCCCCGTGAGGATATTGAAATAATAGAAGAGGTAATAAGAGTGGTTGTAGGAGCAAAATACAATATGATAGTATAGGGAGAGTACGAAAGAAACCAAAGAGTTTTGGTGCACAAATTGCAATGGGGAAGGCCACACAAAGGAAAATTGCCTAAAAAAGTTGTTTAGTGATATCTGTCAAGTAATGGGACATTCCATCAAGGAATGCCCATACAACCTAAAAACAAGGAGTGCACAAGTGTTATTCACACAAAGGAGAACAGTCAACCCCGCAAAATACACCTCCGAAACCCCAAAACAACTCCAATGCATCCCCTGGAGGATATCAGAATAATAGAAGAGGTAATAAGAGTGGTTGTAGGAGCAAAATACAATATGATAGTACAAGGAGACCCATGATACAATGTCGAAAGTGCAACAAGTGGGGGCACTTTGCCAAGAAATGCCAAAATGGTCAAAGTTCGAGGGAAGATTGTGCAAATGGTGTGCATTGGGTGATCATGAAGATATTGACTACCCCAAATAGAAAAGGCATCAATATGTTAGATGTGGAGGAACAGAGTGAAGAGGTACTGGCAATCACCAAAGCGCAAACAAAGAAGGCCATCTACCTAGATCCACGTACGGAAAAACAACGAATGAAGCAAAAGAAGAGGTGGAGCAGGCAATGGCTAAGGAACAAAGAACCTCTTTGGAAACTCCAAGTACCTCTTGGCGGTTGGTTGGCAAAACAAAACATCTTACGACAGGTACTACAAACCACCATACCCGTCAAAGTAACCGACCTTCTTCGAACGATATGTCACAACTTGGAATGGCGATCACAAACGTAGTTGGTGATGAACAACATCAACAACAAGAGGGCCGAAGCAACGAAATGTTAGTAGATCCTCCATCCGAGGGTGAACAAGTCATCGACCCCATGTTGCTATTGGTAAACATCGGGAAGAGATCTACGATTGTGCAAAGGAAATTGGAGGGAAAAATCTAACAAACACGATCATCGGCGGAGGATCAGGAGTCAACATACTACCCAAAGACACATGGAAGAGTCTTGGGAAGCCTACACTCTGGCCACTGACATTTCAATTGGTGGGCACAAACCAACATGGTATCAAGCCGTTGAAAACACTGATGGTGCAGAAGGTGACGATCGAGACACAACCATTCCTGTTAAACTTTGTAGTCATACCATTGCAGAAAAA
This sequence comes from Sequoiadendron giganteum, assembly GCA_007115665.2. Lineage (NCBI taxonomy): Eukaryota > Viridiplantae > Streptophyta > Pinopsida > Cupressales > Cupressaceae > Sequoiadendron > Sequoiadendron giganteum. The sequence goes on along the minus strand of CM021102.1, from coordinate 427,165,367 downwards.
AGGTGTACGATGCACTGCTTGGAAGGGGATGGCTGGTGGCAGCCAAAGCATATCATATTTGGAAAAGGAACACACTATCTATAGAGAGCAAGGAAAGAAAATATGTTATTGATTTAAGAAACCAAGCAATTAGCGAGGAGTTGGCATCGTTGGACTGAGTCTGAAGGACTCAGAATGGATGAGGAAAGGAGAACCATAGAACTAAATGACGAAGACGTTCTAAACCTTCAAGAATGCTCGGAGGATGAGACAAGTTCACTAAATGGGTTATTCCACTGGCTGATGGAGAACTACAAAGTATTTCAGTGAGATTATAACATGTTACAAATCAAAGAAACTGAAGGAGAAGAAGATGGAGCATCAATGAGCTAGACATTTCCTCTTGAGTACAAAGAGTACAAAGAAGGAATGGCCAGAGTGGATGACACACTAGCACACAACTTTGAAGGGGACAAGATTATTCAATACAAGGAACCGAACATAAAGTAAGTCAATCTGGGAGAAGAAGACAATCCTCAGACGATTCTAGTCGACAACAAATAGAATCCAATATTAAAGGTGGTGGCATTCAAAATTTTCACAGAATACAAAGACGCCTTCGCATGGATGTACAAGGATCTAAAGGGTGTACCTCCTAAATTGTGTGTACATAGAATTCCATTGGTATTGGGGGCACAACCCATATGGAAGAGACTATATCGGATGAACAAAAAAATGCGGCGAAGGTGCAAGAAGAGATTGAAAAAATGTTAGAAGCAAGAATCATATTCAAGGTTGAAGTGAGTGATTGGGTGTCACCGATCATGATATCACTAAAGAAAGAATTGGAGCACATTCAAATATGCGTGGACTTTCGAAGCCTCAATGCAGTAACGATCAAAGATCTCTTCCCGATCCCATTCACCGACTCAATATTGGAAGCACCGGGTCATGTGATCTATTCATTCATGGATGGGTTTTCGAGGTACAACCAAATAAGCATAGCCGAAGAAGACAAACTCAAGACAATGTTTGTGGTTGAGGATAGAGTGTATGCATACAATTGGATGCCATTTGGTTTGTGTAATGCTCCGACGACCTTCCAAAGGATAATCTTGCAGATATTTGATATGATGTCGGTAGGGAACTTCAAGGCGTTCTTGGACGATTGGTTGATCTATAGTGATGAACAAACACATCTAAAGGCCCTTCAAGAATGCATGCAATGCTATAGAGTGGCATGACTGGCACTCAACCGCAAGAAGTCTCGGTTCATGGTGCCTCAAGGGAAACTGCTCAGACAAATAGTCTACAAGGCAGGACTGAAGACCGATCCAGATAAGATTCGAGTGATTGTGTAGATGGAACCGCCCCAGAACGTCACCGGAGTGAAGTCGTTCTTCAGACATGTTGGGTACTACAAAAGGTTCATCAAGAACTTTTCCCAAATTTCACACCCATTGGACACACTAACAAGGAAGGGGCAAGTGTTCGAATGGATAGAAGCATAAGAAGTAGCCTTCAAGGAACTAAAGGTACGGTTGATCATTTCGCCAATTTTGGCACACCCAAATTGGAACAAGGAATTCTATGTGCACATGGACGCTTCGAACTATGCAATCGAAGCAACACTAGCACAAGTGGGCGTACAAGGGCTAGACCATCTAGTGTTCTTCGCCAGTTGACTGTTGTCAAAAGCGAAGAACTATATTACGACAAAGAGGGAAGCTCTTAGAATGGTGTGCGTGGTGTAGAATTTTAGACACTACCTATTGGCGACTCCATTCACATTCTGCGTGGACCATCACGCATTGATGTACTTGGTGAACAAGCACATTATCTAGGGGAGAGTAAGCTGGTGGATCCTGCTCTTATAGGAATTCATGTTTACCATCATCGTATGACCGAGGAAGAGTCACGGCACCGCCGACCAACTATCAAGAATTTGGTCTGACCAGCCACCCAAGGGAGTGAATGAAAACTTCTCGGACACACCTCTTTTAGATAGCAGCACTACCCCATGGTACAAGAAGATTGGGGAAATTTTTGCACAGTGGGCTACGGAGGTGATGCAAAAATGGAGAGTTTCGGCACGACAAACACCTCCAATGGGCAAATTTCCGGTTGGGGTAGTTAGTCCTCAAGTATAACGGTCGTAACAAACTAAAACCTGGAAAATTCAAAACGAGGTGGTTGGGGCCATTTAAAATCTGAGAAGTCAGGGAGAATGGAGCTATCAAACTAGAAAGACTTGACAAAACTATGTTGAAAGATCCTATTAATGTGTCCAAATTGAAAATATACAAGGAGAGAAGGGAAGAGCTAGTCACCATCAACATGCTCGAATATGCAACAAAGGAGGATTGGCCTATAAGAAGGGATGAAATGATGGAAGAACAAGATTGGGGTGTAGGTGGAAGAGTCAATATGTTGCAGAGGAAGACTGGACCGCACCAGGCGGAGAAAAGTTCATCGAGGAAAGGCTTGCCAAAAAATGAGTAGAGGGCATTGTAGTGCCTTGAGTCTACAAACACTTAACGGATGCTCTCTTCGGGAAACCCACTCTCTGGAGAAGGGTGTGGGGTCATTGGATATACCAAGCACCCTATGAAGGCGTAAGGAGGGGATACATAGCGTATGAACTCAATGAGGAAGTGCAAAGGGAGTAAGAGGAAAAAGCAATAAAAGAAAGAAAATAAAGACAAGATTAGATTGAAACTGATGAAGAAGAATGGTGGGATGAAAAAGATTGGAACGATTATTTAGAAAAAATTGGACCGTGCCTCAAAGCAATAATAATGACAAAAGACACTTTTATCTCCATAGTCGACGGATACAATGATGATTTGAACAAGTACATGAGAGAAAATAAAATGAAGATACCGAAAGTGGTGACATTGGATGGGCTATGGTGAGTGGTACCCAAACTAGCTAGACCACCAATGGTGAATGGAGAAAGTGTCACTTGGTATCAACACTACGACAGACGGTATGTTGATGGAAGCTTTAAATGTATAAGACATGCTCCTTTAGTAGATAAAATGTAAGGTTGCCGAGAGACTGGTACTGGTACTGGTACGAGAGATTGGTACTGGTACCGGTATGACTATTTTTTGAAAATAGGAGATGGGTGTACTTGGAGACGCCATCTTTTTTTAATATAAATAAAAATTAATAAATTACTAATTTATAGAAAATATCATGACATTGAACTTTCAAAACAAGAGCATTCCGTTTGTTGCACGTTACCATGATATTAAGTAGTTATATTACGTCATAGGATGGCCTGGATCTTAAAGTTCTATAAAATCAAGAAGGTTCAAATACTACAAGGTCCAAATGTAGTTCCCATGGTAAGGATTATTGACAAGAGACCAATCCGGATGGGCTTCAGAGTATAAGCTGCTCAAATTATTATCTCAAAAGCAATTGACTCCGAGTTTGGAGGATCCTTGATAAAGTCCGCATACCATCAAATGTTGGCAATTACTCACTGATCTAGGAATGATAAGATTTAGCAATGTACTGTATTAAAAATGGATACACAATCCTTGCTGCAAATGTAACAGACACAATAAGTGACCAGTCTGTCTCTTTGTCTAGAATTCTGAATGAATGCCACAAATAGTGATTTTGCCTTGAAGGCTATGAAGAACAAAATCTTCATTTATAATTTTTTAATGTTTTTTTTTTAAAATTTGGTCAGGAGACACCTTTTCTTGCTCGGGAGACTGTAGGAGACTTCGAGAAACTTTTGGCAGCGTACCATCTGATTGGAGGCATCTCCGGTATTGGAGACGTGTCCCAGCCTCCGAGATGCATCTCAGGGGGCAAGAGACGCGTCTCCTGGTAACTATAATAAAATGTTTGATTTGAAATTTATGGGTACCTGTTGTGAAGAAGAATGTTATAAGAGGACTTCGTTCACGTGGAAGTGGCATTATGCATTGGAGGTAAAAGTGAGAAAAGATAATGAAATAAGAGGTTTGAAGAGAAAAAATGAAGTGAAGGAAGAAAAAGATAAAAAGTTGAAAACATAAAAAATAATGGAGAAAAGGAGAAAGTTGAAAAATAAAAGAGAAGTGAAAAATAAAAAATTATATGAAAGTGATGAAGTTGCAAAAAATGGAAAAAATTAAAAAATAAAAAAGGAGAAAAAGGAGAGAAGGAAATATTAAAATAACATTGGAAAAATTAAAAGTGCAAAAAGTAAAAATTAAAGTATGGAGAAAAAAAGTTAAAATATTAAAAAATTGCAAAGCCGTGAGAAGGGTCGTATGACCTAAAAAGTGGTTTCAATATATGCAACGAAAAATCAAATAGTTAGCATTCAACATAAGGGAGTGACAAGAAAAAAGAGAAACCACGAATGCAGAGAGAGAAGCATATTGGCGAGTAAGGAAAAAAACGAAGCAAAAGCATATAGGAACCAAAAGTCATACGAAGGGATTGAAGGTAGATCGAATGAAAGGTCGTATGGTAAAGAGGCGCATAAGATGTACGAAAATTAATCAAGCCCAGACTGTGAAAATCACGCAACGGATAGTAAGCATATTGCAACGTACGAAAAGGATGACAAGGAAAAACAAGCAGTCGTATGGCAACATTGGAGGTGTGACGTACGGCAAAGGTGGTGTTTGGACGTACGAAGGAAGCTGCAGCCCAAGTTTTTTGTCGTGAGTCAAAGACAAGAGGACGAGGGCGTACAATAAGAGTTGGCCGTATGGTGCTCAAGAGAAGGGTACGATAGCCATAGAGAACAGCAGAAAAGAAGAGTGTATGGTGTACGGGATAAAACAATAGTACAGTATAGGGAAAATTTAAGCCAACCCGTACAGTGGTGCCAAATGTAACATACACCCTTGATTTTCTTTTTGAAACCCCTATTTGCTGTTTTTGCTTGTTCAAGGTAGTGTTTGTGTTTGTTTTCAATGTGTTTCAGATGTATATAACATAAAGGAAATGATTGCCATGAACAAGAAACTCTAAATAACAACGGCTTCAATAGAAATTGCAATAAGCATCATATAAACATTCATTTTCAGTTTATAATCAGAATAACATTGAGATATCAGACCTAATAAACATCCATGGCAACAGTAGTGAAGCTTAATAATGGTAGCAATCAACTCATAAGCTTTGGTATTTCAAAGTCCTTGTTCTTCTTCGCCCATACCTCACTTTTGAATCCCCAATGAGCAGCAACAGGCGCCTAAGTTTTTGCAGGTCACAAACTAGTTTTTAACTCCAGCAAGGGCGTCCCTCCAAGAAGGTTCGATCCTTCCTAGAAAATCCAAATCTCAATCAAAAATTGCAATCTTGTACTTGAAATAATCAGCTGGAGAAGAGTCTTCCAATGAAACAATACCCATTTTGAATTCTCAATTCATCTTCGAGCTATGAGCAAAAACATGGGTTTAGGTCCAGAAAAGAAATGCCTAGAACAAGCTATTAAACACACTAAAATCTTCATAAAATCACACCAAACTGGCAAACCAAATAAACCACACCAAAACTCCTCAAAATTACTGATAAATCTTCATTTTTCAATCACCCCAAATCGAACTCTGTGAAGCTCTATATGATCCTTGCTGTAGAATCACTCACTATATGATTAGGGAGGATATTTCACCACTGAAACTAGCCCAAACAAAGAGGGTTTTCATCCTCAGTTCGCAACCTAAGTAATCTGGAAGAAATCCAACAACATTTCATTATGTTGCCAAAGTAGAGATAAGCAAATGAGAGCCAAAATGAGGTTATAAAGAAATTAGGGCAACTAGATTTGAAATGATTCTCAATTCCCTCCTAAAACCCACGCCCTTCCTTTAGCCTTTGAAAATTTAAACATTTTAAATTATTCTTCTCCTTTAGGCGTCCCACACATGAGGAATATAATATTATAAATCTCTTTAAAACAAGTTTAAGTTGTGCGCCTAGGCCCAAGGTGCTTTCTGAATGACCACTCACCCCCTCAACCTAAGTTTATAAAATAACTTTATAAAACAACTTAAGTAATTGAATAAAACAATTATCAAATATTTCAACCTTAGGCTCTCCAAACCATATGAGAAATAATACTACTGCACACACAAAGGCTTCAGACCAACTCCCCCAAGAATGACTTACTATAAATAGCACTGCTAAAAATAGTAAGTGCTCACCATACACCAACCAGAGCAAAATTAAGGACCACTGAAGAGTACTGTGACCAATTGAAGATAGAAAACATCATAATCGGCCACTGCTAAAAATAGAAAGATGCTAACCACCGCAACTGCCACCATAACTAGAAATAGCCACTGCATTGGAAAGCTGGACCATTGCCAAAAATAGCACCGCCAAAAAATAGAACTTACTGTAAATAGCATACTGCTAAAAATAGTAAGTGACTTCAAACGCATTTTGAGCACAAATCGAGCAGTTGTCGCAACTTACTAAAAATAGTAAGTCTGAAAAAGATTGTCAGATGCAGATGCATGTCATACCATTGCGAAGCTCTCTGAAAACCCATAAAGAATCCAGAAACCAATTCTACATGCAAACTCTTGATTGAAATGCATGTCACTTTCATTAAATGCATGTCACATCTCTCTGAAGCTTTCTAAAAATCCATAAAGATCCAAAAAACACACCGCCAAACTCCTGCATGCAAACCCCTGAATCCACAAAGGAAGCCTCCTAGAAAATAGGAAACCCTAATTCTGCCTCTGACTAGCCTACGAGCACTCGAAGATAGGCTAACAGTCACAGGAAAGCGTAGTGCTAAAAATATGGACATTACACCAAACGTTGAGGGTGAAAAAAGGGGTACAGAGGATTCAAAATTGTGATAGTTACAACAACTGTCTGAGGGGTTCAAGAAAGAATATATTTAATTGGCATCGAGGTTGGAAAAGAAGTACAAGTAATTGGTACCCAGTTGTAAAAAAATTTATAATTAAACTACATTGGGAAATTTACAGTCAAAGAGTTCCAACAACCATGGATAAAGAAAAAAAAGTGTAGTACAGGCCGAAGATTGCATCAGCCAAGTAGAGCAGGAAGAAAGCAGATGTTGAGATTGGAGTTGATGCCCTTACCTAGGACAGTTTAACTAGGAATGAGTGCAAACAATGGTGGCACAACAAGCAAGATGACCACGCCCTCAAGATTGTCCTCAGGCATGCCCAAGTAGACAAGGCAATCTTACTACCGTTCTTCAATGCTCGAGAGTTTGAGCCCTACCTCAAGGCAATGGTGGAGAATTATTGTAGGCGTTCACACAGGTCGATGCTAGAGTATAGAGGATGCATGGTTACAGTGTCATACTGGCCACAAGACTTCGAGAGGGTATTTGGCATCCCAAAATCAGGTGCAGGAGTTAACAAGCCAAGCAAGATGACACAGTAGCATAAGGAGGCAGCCATGAGGAGAGTTTGTAGAAGCGACCTTACTAGCAAGAAAAGGATAGTATTTGGAATGCTGGCAATTGGGGGTTGTGAAAACACTACCTCACCACTCCAGAGTGGAAATACCTCTTAGATTTGTTAAAATGTAGGTTGACGGGGGCTAGTCAAGCATCAGATGTAGCAATCTAGATGGTCGACTACATGGTGGAACTCAACATGGGCAAAACATATAACTAGTCAAGGCTCTCAGAAAGGATCAAGGAATTCTTGTCCCAGACGCACAAGGAATTTTCTATGACACAACATGCAATAGCACTTTTGTTGGATGCCATTCATACATAGGTTTCGACAGATAAGTGGGGAGGTTTCAGCCAGTGACGCACTTAGACCCAGGGTTTCCTACTACATTTTATTGGACATCACTGGACATCAGCTAGGGAGGAGAAGAATCGTCACAACTAAGAAGAAAAAGGAAACAAAGAGAAGTGTCAGTGGAAAGAAAAGTATCAGTCGAGAGTGAGGAAGAGGAGCCAATCAAGCTATCTTCCTCAACATTGGTCACCACTTCATCGATGGAGGAGGAAGCATCATTGGCAGGGGATACCGAAACAACACCAAAAATGGACATCGAGGAGGCAATTCCAGTAACAATACCACCTCTACGGCCAACGACATTCATCCTCCCAACACCATTAGTAGGAGTCACAACATCGGTGGGACGTACACCATCTGTTGGAGTTATAGCATCGGTGGGAGGTAAACCATCAGTTGGAGTTACAACATTCGTGGGAGGTACACCATCGATTGGAGGTGGGAGGTACACAATCAGTTGGAGTTACAACTTTGGCGCCAACCACAACATTGGTGCCAATCACATCGGTGCCAGTCACAACATTGGTGCTAGTCATAGCATTGGTGCCAGTTACAACATCAATGCCACTCACAACATCGAGGCTAGTGACACCATTTGGGACAATCACACCATCGACGACAGTCATGCCATCAACAACAGTCACACCATCAGAGCTAGTCACAGTGACAACATCAGCACCAGTAGTACCACCATTGGTAGCGGTGCCAAGAATATTACCAACATCAGGAGGGTTGTCCATTGCATTGATCGAGCCGCCAGTCTCATCAGCTGGACGACTAACACCATTGGCAGGATAGCCAGGAGCACCAAGTGTAGCGCAGATTGATAATTGGTTGAGCACAATTGGCTTGGCAATTGAGGTTCTAGAGTTGCCACCACCGAGCCCTTCAGATACCTTGGTTGAGGGCGTGGATCAGGGATATACACATATGGTGATGGACAGTGCGGACTCGCAATAGAGTTCTACTACTATGTTGACATAGGGCGAGGGTATGCAATAGGATACTCCACCAGTGACGATAGGTGATGTCAAGCTAGGGATAGTTCAGACATAGCCACCAGGAGTCGTATAGGAGAGTGAGGAACCATCGCTGAGGGAGTCTCCCATGGCCGCCTAGGGATCATCACTGCCCACCCTATCGGGCGAGGAGGAGGATGAGTCCAATGGATAAGAAGGGTTGACACTTGAGATGTCTAAGTTGGATGTGTCCGATCCCTTGGGGACAGTACAAAGGTATGTTGAGGACCTTCAAAGTGTGGCAATAGTAATGCATAAGATGGGGGAAATCTCTAAGCAACTCAACATCGGTCAATCATCACTAGTAGCACAAGAGGTTTAGAGAATCTTGGGATTTGTGCAAATTGGATGTGAACAAGAGTTTGCATGTTGCTTCACCACTAGAGGATGGCCGACAATAGAGACTCCAGTGATGTTGAAGGCATGGTGTGGAGTACGACCCTTGATTGTAGGGAGGGATGGCCGAGTTATCTCAGCCTTATTCAACATCGACGTAGCCTTTAGGGATGTCTTTTACAAGCTGAAATGCCAGATAGTAGCCACAAAAGCATTAGTGAAGGGAAAGGGTGAGGCTCTCTAGCTAGTACAAAAGATAAAGCAGGAGTGGATGGAGCATATGAAGAAGATTCAAGCATAATTGGCTTAGCAAACTCAACTTACTAGTACAGAGAGAGCTCGAGCATCAGCCTTAGAGGCCAAGGTGTCAGAAGTGGAGAGAGAGGCAGAAGAGAGGATAAGGAGGCAAAGCAGAAGGTGAAGAATTTGGAGGATCAACTTGTAGCGAGGGGGAAGGAGGTGGACTAGGCTAAACACCAACTGGTGGAGGCTGCTCACATAGTGAAGGCAGCGAAGGAGTGTGAAATTGTAGCCCATCATCAAATCTGACTACGTACAAAGGAGGTTTGAAGACTGCGAGAGTTGCGATGTCCGACATCTACCCCGACATCATTTGTTCACCCAGGGACGTCTTCATACCCCCGTTCTTCTTAGTAGTACATTTTGTCATTGTCATCCCCATTTTCAATTGTAATGTCATTTGGAAGATGACTTGTTTTGTGGGGGGGACTGTAATGTCCCCGATTTAGCCCTGCGCTCTTCTTGAGGTTTTAGCCTATTTCCGGAAACTCGTAGGCTAAGCAAAATTGGAAATTAGGGTTTTCCTATTTTATAGGGGTTCTGAAGAAGGTTTGCATGAATAAGGATTACAGATTCTTTCTGGGTTTTCAGAGAGCTTCGCAATGATATGATTTATAAAGTCATTGGGCAACTTTTCTAAATTTCCTATTTTTAGTAAATTCTATTTCTGGCACTGCCATCTTGGGTAGTAGCATCAGTAGTCAGCTCAGTTTCCATTTCGGGCAAAGCAATTTGGAGCATATTTGGCCTTCAGCACTTTGAGGCTCCTTTTGGGTAAAATGATTTATTCTAAGTCACTAATGTTATAATTTCTTATTGACCCCCTTGGCCTAGTATTAATGACTTAAAGTTGTTTTAAAAGGTGGCCTTGAGGGTGGACGCCTCATTGGGAGATTATTTAAATATTTCTAAAGTAAATATTTCTCCTCAAGTTTTGGATGCCTAGAAAGGTGAAAATAATGTTTTAAAAATTAAAATATTTCAAAAGTGAAATGGGCATCTCTTTTGGAGAGAAAAAGAAATGGAAGTTGAAAAACCAACAGTCACCTTCAATTCTATAAAAGAAAGTCTTTGCTCTCTCATTTCTTATCTTTGAAAATGTTGTAAAGTTATGTTGCTGAATTAATTTCAGAATCCGGCTAAGGGAGAGCTTAGCAATTCTACTCCATTCTTCGGGCCTGAAACTATGGTCTCTTAGATGGTGGATTGAGAGTGTGCTTCATTCAGACGTGCACATTGAGCGTCACAGTTGTAAGTTTGGAGTTTTTATCAGATTTTAAGTTGCTGGTCACACCATGGCTGAAGGTCGATTTCATTCACAACTTTCAATGTGGTCTTTCTATGCTTGTGGGTATTTGCTCAAATGTTTTCTAGACTAATGGCGACTCTTCCCTCAAGTTTTCAGATTTTATTTTGCTGTTTCTGATTTTTAAGAAGAAAATTGCCCCTCAAGAAGGTCGTACCTCTCATTAAAGACATTGGGTTTCGTGCCAAATAATTTAAGATGATTTGATGCAGTTTCAGCATGTGATCTTGGATGCCATACTCATAGAGAGCCTTTGCAAAAGATTTCAGCTCATTCAGAGGTATCTTTGGATTGTTTTGATGCATTTTGGGAGTGATACAGCTTGCTGGTTAACAATTTCAGTCTGCTGTTTATGCATATCAGATTGTTAAACATTCAGATTTTGGCTTATATCTTGGTGATTGAGAAGATTATATATTGTAATAAACATTATTCAGTAGTTTGCATTGATTATATCATTGTAACACATGGAAATTGCAGATTTATTTCATTGTAAGGCTGAGATTAGCAGTACTAATCCAGTCATTATTCTTACTGCATTTACTTGTGATTTCCTAGTGCAAACACTTTAACCTCTGGCTGGTTTATCGCCAGTGTGCAGAATAAACATTTGTATCTCTCTTTCTCACCCACTGTCAAGTGGAGAATTCCCACTGTTGAGTGGATGCCCGCTGTAGCGGATGAATTAGTTTTGAATTGTAATGCTTTTTCCCCCCACTGATTAAGTGGTAGCGTGGAAATCTCTCATGGCTAGTTCACCGCCTATTTACATTCCAGTTTGTTTAATTACTCCACCATATGTTAGCACCTCGCCTTCTAAAGGATCTTGTGTGCACATTCTTGGTGTTGAGTCTAGATTCTCTCTCTTTCAGTTGTAATCATTTCAATTATTAAATCGGTAGATCCTAGGGATCCTCTGACCATATGCCCGCCCCTCCTCCTTAAGTGGTTTTAGGGCACATTCTTGGTTAGAGTTCTTTCTGCAACATTTTGGTTTTAAGCTAACCTTAACGGGTGTGTGGTTACATTGTAATTGCTATTAAAAATCAAATTTTTTTGAGAGAGTATCTTTCAGATGATGTAGTCGGCCATAGTCGGTTGTAGTCGACCATATTATAAATAAATAAGTTGTACTCGGCCAAACAAATAATATACGAAATAAACTAATACTTATGCACAACATTAGAGTAAAATGACTTGTAATCGAGAACTAATCTCGACAATTGGGTAGTTGTAGGAATCGTTGCTGAGGGTTGGTATCTCAACCAACCTCGGCTGGCTATTTATGTGATCATTTCATTTGTAGTCGGGACCCGACATTATGCTATTATGATGTACTTGCTGATATAATTGACGAATGAATGCAATATCTTATTCTATGCAATTCTCGTGTAATGTTATGCTTTGTTATTGTTACTGTAAATTCTAGTTTACTCCATGTTCCTTTGCAAACCATGTAGCGAGTAAACAGCTATAGTTGCTTATGAGTTGGTCAACAAAGTGTTCAAACAATGTGAGGGAAAGTTGAAACCTTATTTGGTTAATGAGGAACAAGTGGATGAAAAGGAAACTACAACAGTGGATGAAATTCTTTTTAAACATAGTCCAAAATATGAATTATGCAATGAGGATGTGGTAAAGGTAGCTGATATTGAAGACAAATCAAAAATTTAATTACATGAAGTTGAGGTAGATTGTTCGCCCAATGAATCATGTGAGTTGAAGAAACAAAAGACATGATTGTTGCAGCACTAACATGTTTTGACCACACATACATTCTGTTGTACCCAAAATGATTTTTTTTGGCATTTTGCTTAAATTGAGCTAAACAATGTAAAAATGCCATCGAAAGTATGTTTTAGGTCAAACCAAACATGAAGTCTTTGTGGGTTTCTGTCATGGAACCTATGGTTAAAATTCTGGAAATCTGAAAATTAGGGTTTTATGCCCCTATTTTTTAGGGAAACCCTTAAAAATAGAACCTCGGAAATGATTGAAAATGATTTTGATAGAGTTAATTGACTTCACGATCACACTGATCAAGTCAGAATTATCAAAAGACATGTTTTACTTTGGTGGGTCTATTCTCGTTTTTTCAAGAACAAAGTTAGGAGCTTCATAGCCATTAATGGCAGATTGGCCAATACCAGGTGCTGAAAGCTAAACCTCAAAAGCTCCAATGAAGAAGCCATAGTGGAAAAGGTCAAAAAGATGCTATTATAACGAGGGAGTTTCTCAAAATGAAAAAGGCCCAAATTTGGCTAACTCTGGAAGGTGCACGTTTTGGCTACCAAGGCAAAACACAGTCTAAAGGTCAAAAAGGCACCCCTCTTAAAGAAAGGCGCCCTTGGATCTCAGAGGGAAAACATAATCACTTTGCACCTTCAGATCATTCATCTCCTTCATGTTCGTGCTATCTCAACAACGCGACCATCAGTCAGATCATCCGATTCAGAGATCAACGACCAATCATCAGCGAAGTATGAAGAATCTATCAACAATGAAGATGTCAAAACAGAGAGCCTCAAGCTAAAAGCGCCCCTGTTGGCCAGGGGCGCCCCTCAGTTCAAGGTACCAGATGAACCTGTCACCAACTGCTTCATACACGATGTCTTTCCAGCTTCCTCCTAGCTACGTGATCAATTTAATTACAGTCATTGGACATGCCAAACGATTACTAGTTGAGATCAAGCAGAAAAAGCCAGAACTGAAGAACTGAAAAGACAAGCCAGAAACTAGCTAAGGCATTGCCAAAAGTGCCCCTCTTGAAGAAAGGCGCCCTTTCTTGAGGGCATTCAGATTCAACCGGAATCTTCATTGCTTCCCAAGATGACCTTCTCAGCTATGATCAATTTCGTCAACGAGATGGTCAACAAAGACATCTGACAGTTGAATCACCTGATGACAGAGATCAAAGCAGGCAGTTTAGAACACAACCAAAACCAGTCAAAAGGTGAAAGGTGCCCCTGCTGGCCACGGGTGCCCTTGAACTTCAAAGCCATAAATTCACTTTCATCAGCTGATAAGTCAGTCATCTTGTGTAGAGCTGAGTTGGCTACCCAACGCCTTGTCAAGCAGAGTCATCTGATTCATCTGTCAACAGGAATGTCAGATTGAAGCATGCAGGGTCTGAAAAGGTCAAAACAAAGGACAGTCAATGAAAATTGACTAAAGCATTGTCAAAAGCGCCCCTCTCAAGGAAAGGCGCCCTTCATTCTAAAGGTCCAAACTCAGTTTTCTGAGTTGATCACTCCCTGACATATCTCATTAGGTCAATCTCATCTCGACAACCAAACTGCCAACCACTGCCAGAGATCAACTGAGCAGCCAGAATCGAAGATCAAACGGAGGCACTTCAGCTTGCAAAATTGACAAAAAAGATCAAATCCAAGGATGGACGCCTAAAGGAAGTCAAAGCAATAATGTTGACTTGAGTTAGCAAATTTGGAGGCAAAAAGAGGCCAAACACTCCACAATCAGTGGAAATCACCTTTTGGAACTCCAAATTAGATCTAAATCACGAGTTGGCATCCATACTTGGTGGATCTCAACTCAAATCATCATATATTCTTGCTAAGCGTCCCATTCTTCATTATTATTTTGCAAGTTGAAGGAGAAAACATCAAATAGCTCCCAAGAACACATTTTCAAGATCTGGTAGAGGTTTTGGACGGATCTTCGATATTTCTGAAGATCAGTAGTAGTAAAAGTATTCTTCTCCGAGGATTGTTCCCAAAAGAAGATTATTGCAAAGTGGCAATTTATAACTTCCAATCCACCTTCTTTTTACTTCCTCTATTTTTGTCTATCATTCTTTGCATGTCATAGGAAACGACAGATTACCTAAGATCTGACCAGCTGGGTATGATCAGTGCATTTTTCCAGCAAAGCCCATCTTCTCAGATTTGCCAGAATTAGCAAAGTTGCTGCCCCTATTTTTAAGGATCTTTCCGAAAAAGTCTCCAAATCAAAAATCCAAGGAACTGGGTTTGTTTAGCTTCCAAGCACGAACAAAACCCATGTGCCAGATTTTTCCCGAAAAAATACTTCTCAGCAGGCGCTATATTTAAGGGTTTCCGGAAAGTGTTAGAACAAGGTCAAGTGCCCAGTCAATCTTTAAGTCTTGCAGAATGTAGTACTCCCAGGTACAATACAAGACCAAAACAGTCTTGTACCATGATTATCTAAAGACGATTGACACGGACTTATGGCAAAAAAACCCAGAAGTCAGTTCTGAGGACTTGGAGGGCATGAACCAGATTACATTGTAGAACATTGAAGAGTCCGGCTTATTCCAAGCTGCATCCATTCCTATCACTTTACAGAGCATTGAGCTTGTAACTGCTTGCACAAAGCATTACAACCCTACTACAAGAGAAATCTTGTCAGTGGACGGAAAGGTGATTTGTAGCTTAAAGCCGAAGGACATAGAGACGTGTTTTGCAATTCCACCATGCCCTACGAGGAAGGTTGTATCTATGACAATGCAGAAAGGCATTCGAAGCTTCAAAGGACAAGTGTTCACTAATAGTGGCTGAACATTGGTTAAAAGTGAAGAAAACTAGCTTGCCCAAATTGGTTGGGCGAGGAGAATTCAAAGATGAGTATGCAGTGTTAATCACTCTACTCAGAAGAGTTACTAGACAAGAAGAGGGAAAATCCTTCCAACCGTGGATGTTCTATATTATTGGCAAAATAATCAACAGGAAAAAACATTACGATTGGGCCTCTCTAATCAATGACACGCTCCACCAACAATTTACCAGGTTTCTAGAAGAGCACCGTTTCCACATGTGTTCCTACCTGGTATACCTGATAGCCTTCCAAGGCGAATTCTAAACACTAAACACTGTGGGAACATTGGGTGTGCAAAAGGTCCAAGAATACTTTCCTCGCCTCGAGTTTACTCTAGCGGAAAGGCACTTCAAGAAGATGAACAACCTTTTCACTATGCACACCGTGCGCAAGCTAGACCATGAGATGCACGTTCGTATTTCACCAGCAGCTAAGGCGGCAATTGTGGACTGGGCAGATTGGTTCATCCAATTCCCCACTTTCACCTACATACGCGTGTACGGCTACAATGGCCACCCCGCCATGATGCCACGCTACCCTTCAAACAAGGTGGTGTTCATGGAATTCTTGAAACAGTTGGCCGAGGTTCACTCTTACCTTCACCAAAAGAAGAAGTCAGCTGCAAACTTTCCTATTCAGATGGGACTCTACAAATGTAAGACTGCAACAGATGCTAGGTTGATAAGCCAAGAAACAGTGAGATTTAATCTCAAGTACCTCATTGACAAGAGGTCATCATATGATCCAAGAGGACTCTTCACAGCACATCTCGAGCAAAGATCGTCACATGAATCTTCCATAGAGGATTTTTGAGTCAACTGCGAAGATGAGTTTGAAGTGAGAAGAAGGAACTACAACAGATTCAAGCTATCACAGATT
Organism: Sequoiadendron giganteum; assembly: GCA_007115665.2. NCBI lineage: Eukaryota > Viridiplantae > Streptophyta > Pinopsida > Cupressales > Cupressaceae > Sequoiadendron > Sequoiadendron giganteum. The sequence continues at coordinate 427,149,210 of CM021102.1, read as the reverse complement.
GCAGATTTTATGTCAGAAGACATCGAGGGCTTATCTGATAACGAAGAAGTCATTCTTTCTTCCTTCTTCACGGATTAAGTAAATGCACAACCACTCGATAAAGTAGATTGGTACGCGAAAGAGAGTACATCTACGAGGAAATAACTAGTAGAGTAGTCTGACACAGTCAACTCTACCTTGACAGTAAAAGGACAAGGAAGGTAGTACTTCCCTGATCAGAGCCGCCAACGGTTCAGTCAACACTACCTTCCACATCTAGGAAGAGACCCAGACAGAAGAAGATGAGCATCCTCCCCGAAGGAATGCGAATGTCAGAGAGCACATGGGGAAGAAGAGGAATTGCTGGAACAAACCAGCAAAGGGTACAGGTGGAGACAGCCACCAATTTACCTAAAATAGTTGAGAACACTGTAGCTGCACTAGAGCCAGTGATTGAAATAATCACTGTAGAGATGGAACCCATTGCAGAAGCAGTTGCAGCAGAAACGGTGCCTGTGATAGAAACAGAGCCACTGTCTTCACCACCATCACAGAGGTTGCAAAGTCCCATTGATTTGGACTCGCCACCACAAGGCATCGCCACGACACAGTCTCATTCTTCCAGCATTCAGGGGGCCTATGTTCCTCCTTCTAGCGAGGCTAGCTGGGATTCTATCTGGCTAGAAAGCTCACTTGGAAGGAAGAGGGAAAGACCTTCTTATCAGCTTGACTTCACAAAATTTGATCATGTCCTTCAAGACATGTCGGCTAAGAAGTTTAAGAAGCAGACACATGTAGAGAGGAATGCAGAGAATGAGGTTGTCATAGAGACTGCTGCCCCACCTAAAGATAAAGACATACACAATGTGAGTGTTGAGGATTTCACGCTATGAAAGGTGAACCTTGGAAAGACCACTCGTCAGGTGGAGGCAGACCTTCTCGGAATTGCCTCAACAAGCGTCAAGGAAAGAATGACGAAGGATGGACAAGACAAAGCAGCCTTGAAGGCTGAAAACCGTCAATTAAGAATGTACATTTCTAGCTTGATGCACGACACTCCCAACTCCTCGGCTTTGCCTCAAGAGTTGTTAGATCTCCCAGCAGAGAGAAACCATCATCAGTTGATCATATACGGTAAACACTTGATACGTCAAGTGGATGAGTTTGTTGTCAAAGGACGGTGTGTATTAGCAGAAGCATACCAGCTGAGAGACAAAGCACATGGACTCCGATCAGAGATCCAACAATCAGACTTGAAGGCAGCTCAAGAGAGGTCGGGAGAGGAAGCGACAGTTGTTGATCTACAACAAGCATATCAGTTAGTCACAACCACTGAGAACAAACGCCATCTCTTTGATTGGAAAGAACAATTGGCATACAAGGTGAGAGCCTACGATGCCAATTCAGTGGAGTTGATTGATTATAGACACTTTGTTGCTAATATTATCAACTTCGCGAGAATGTTGGTAGTATCCTTCCCTGAGTTAGAATATCAGCGTAAGGGAGGAGAATACATTGAGCTTGGAATGGTACAGAGATAGTTTCAAGACGTCATTCGTGGTTCATTCCTTGAAGATCACAATGGTTGCAAGTTAGCCAAAATTGCAGCCATGTCTATCCAGTTAGATGAAGTAGCTGCTCAATGCATAAACTATCAGCAACAACTTGTGACAGGCGAAGAGATGTTGAGACACCACACAATCATCTTAAGAAGCATTAATTGCTCGGGGGCCGAAGAGGTCAACGACTGGATTGAGACTTTGTTGACCAGTGGCGAAGAGGTGTAAAGCACCAAGGAAGGACGTCCTACCCTCCAAATAGCAATAAATACGACTGAAGTCAACTTGATGCCCCTTTCCAAGTTGACTCCAGATCTCCACAAATCATGCATGTCAGATCCCACTGATCGAGGATGTCTAATTGACTCCCACGATTTATGGATCTCAGATCTCCTTAAAAGGTGGATGTCTATTTGGAGACACATTTGTAATTATAGTTCACTTTTAGTTAGGTGTCAGTCAACTGAGGTAGACTCCCAGTTTGACTCTTGTTTAGTATCAGTTAACTGAAGTAGTTTTCCAGTTAACTACTTGCTCACCTACTTTTAGACATAGGAATAAATCTTATTGATTGGCAAGAAATGATTGTTAACTTAAGGAGATTTTAGGGTTGCCTACTCCTTTGAGTTTCTATAAATAAGAGCCTTGGGCTCATTATTTGTTTAACCTTTATTTGCTAAGCAAAATTGTTGCGCCATTGTTGCCAGAGTTAGCTTGTTCATATTTGTTCACTCTTGGATGAGAGTTTGTTGGTTGATCGTAATTGTGCATGATTTCGTGCTTTTGCTGTCCCAACCTTTGTAATTCTTTGGAGAAGTTTGAAGAAATAAATCAGATGGCGCATGCTTGCTTGATCTAAATACTTGAGTTCTTTCAAAGTCTTGTTTTCAAATAGTGTATTGTTTCAATCTCCTCCTCAAACAAGTGTCGTCACCTCCTTGGATATTTTGTTATTGATCATTATTGTGTGATGTTGTTTAATGAGTTGTCTTTCAGCCTACACTTTGGACAGGTGTCATCACCTCCTCGGGAATCCTGTTAGCCGAATCATCGTGCTTTGTTGTTTCCAATGAGCTGTTTCCAAGCCTGTACCTCGGACAGGGGTTCCTCCTCCTTGGCAAGTCTCAAATCGAGTTTACCATAACGAGTGTTTACTTGTGTCGAACCTTATCTTGGCATATATCCGAGAGTTCAGAGCCTCGGCCATATTCTATAGAGACGGTGGATTCAAGTGATCCAACCCATCTATTTCGCTCCTATGCCCTCATGCTTTGTTTATCTTGAGGAGGTAGGATAGTCTAGAAGCTAGTTAGTTGTAGTTAAGATCTGCGGAAACCAGAGAAAAGCTTAGCTACAGCGCATTGTGTTTATGCACCCTTGTGTCCTGTCGCTGAGTGAAAAAGATAGGAACCTTAATATACTTTTTTACATAGAAAATCAGCAAAGAGAGATCTTCCTCTCTATAATCTGAAGAGCATGTACTAACACACTTGCAATAGCTGTCCATTTCCAATAAGCACTCTAGAGGTGCTAATTGAAACGCCAACACATTCTCATTGAAAATCTCTTTTGGAAGGCTCAAATTGAGAGAAGAGAAAAGGGGATTGAAGGAGGGTCCTCTCTTGCAGACTTACAGGTAGTCAAACAAAACTTAAGAACTTTGAAATCTGGCTTTTTAAGCTTACTTTCACATAGGGATTGTTCCATCAAACTTGCAGAAAATAGTTTGGTTGCATTGAAAGGAAAGGAGCAAAAAGTAGATAAGATCACCTTTGAGCTTAAATCTACTAAGGAGTTTTTGGAGAGTACTCAAATGGCTCTTCAAGAAATAGAAAGTCAACTAGTTGCTTCAAACCAATTTATGGAGCAAGAAAATGAGGAAAGAGCTAAGGAAATTAGGCAAGTAATAGATGAGTTTGATGGGCTTTATATTGATCTTGATTTAGAGCAAACTTTCACGTTGGCAAGAACAGAGTTGGAACAACAAGATGATCAATTGGATCAAGTTAATCGAAACTCTTTTCATTTTACAGATAATCCTCTTTTTGAGGGGGATGCAGAGTACACTTCTGATAATAAACTCTTTGTGATGATGGATGAAACACTTCGTAAATCTAGTGATATGGTTGATGAACACAAGATATGGGATCCGGGTACAACTCCTAGTTGTGAGGTAATAACTCAAGATTGGGCATATGGACTTTCAAGATCTTTTTTTTGGTTGAGTATTAGGCAAAATTGTAGATTTGTAGCTGCTGTCCACCTCCCAATCAACCAACACATGATTTTAGTTACTTGCATACAGTTTGTTTGGTTAGTACTCCCAGTCAATGGTGGAGCATTTATCCATGAAAGTTCAATGATGATGATAGTTCAGTCATTGGAAAAGTCTTTTCAACAAATTTTAGGCTCACATACTCTTTGCATACAAGATTTTTTATTCATTGCAACAGCTGCTCCAACATTGTAATCCTGATTTTTACAAAATTAAATAATGAGCTGATTAATTTTCATTACTTGCAGATTATGTGGCAATGAAGTGTGGAAGATTTATCAGATATGATTCAGTTATTGCTTATTTCCACGTTGATGAGTAATGGTTGTGGCAATTCTTTCAAGTTGCTGGTCTATGTATCTTTAGATTTTGCATCGAAGATTGCAATCATTTTTGTAATCTGGTGTATACAAGAAAGTTTTTTCAGCACTGGGAAATTGGGTGTTGATGAGATGCTTTTAGTTTGTGACAAGGGAAACATTTCTAGGCCAGCCAATTGTAGATTTAATACTGTTGTCGCTTGTTTAATCAGCAGCTTAGCATGAACTTATCTTCATCATTTTTGGAACTTCATGGTGATTGTTGTGAAGGACCATTCTCTCCTGTTAATCAAAGTGTTTGTCCTGTTGCCCAGGATCGTGTTAGGCAGAGGGATTGCAAATGTGGACCTCACTGAGGTGCCTTGGCAGGAGAATTCTCATGGTGTAGATTTCAATTCTTAGAGATATTTCAGTTTGGGGTTTGAGGTTTATGACTTTTTAGGATCCTAGGAGAGGTGAGTTCAGATTTGGCATGAGTAGTTGATAGTTTTTATTAGAGTGGCACAACAACAACTTGGTGGTTATTTCTGGAGATTGGTTTGGGATCCTAGAATCATAGCTGGTTTTGGTTTGTTTCAGTCAGGTGGTTGTGCTGATATTGCTTGAGGACAAGCAATATTTGGAAAGGGGGGATTGTAATGTCCCCAATTTTTATTAAGTCAACATTGTAATTAAATAATTAATTTTTAAGTTGTCAAAATAAGATTTAATTAAAAAGACAGCTTAAATTAATTATTTTAATAGTGCAAAAGTAACTTAAGTTCTAGAAAAGCTGAAGTGAATTAATTAAGTTACTTTTTGGGTGAATTCCTAAAAGATGGAAAAAGGGGAGAATTCAAGAAGGTGGTGAGGAGTTACAAGGAGAAAATTTTTTTTGGAAGGATTCTTTTGCAGGCATGTTGGGTTTTGATTTTTGAGAAGTAGATATTTGCTAGTTGAATAGAGTTCACCACAACCTTTTGGAGGACATAAACCCTTTGAAAGATTAGCTTCGGTGGTGAGATTATCCACCCTGGCTGGTTGCAAGAGAAATCATTCAGGTTTCTCGCCTGGATTTAAACGATTGGAGTTTTGGAAAAAATTGTGAAGTCTTTGAAAAAGACAAATTTCGGATTTAGGGGTTTAAGATAATTGCAGAAGCTAATTGCTGAATAGAAAGATTTCCAGAATTTACTACTAGGAAAAGTCTATAGGGTGTTTATAGAGTTTCTATTGAAGTATGTGCATTGCATCTGTGCATCCATGCAATTTAGGAAGGAAGGTCTGAATGCTATACACATATACGAAGATTGATTTATGAAAAGGGTCTCATATCAGGCTTATTATTTTAATATGTTGAATAGGGTGACAACGATAATAATCCCCATGCTGTAAATTTAAAGGGAGTGGTGTAAACTCCTAAACATTAGTCAAGGTAAATGGTAGCATGATATTGCTCTATGGTTAGCCGTCAACTGTGTTTGAAGAAGCAACAAAAGTTTCAATCATAGCATTAAGGGTTAGTTATTATGGAAGGCAATGTAACCAATATTGAAGTTTGCGGAAGTCTTTGTAGGTATTGAATCATATGAAAGTTTTGTAAGGCCATATGCTAGGTGAAAGACTTGTTGAAGCGTATGCTGACTTTAAGATTGTTGTTACTTTATGCCTCTTTTCGCCAATATGAAGATTATTTGAAGGTTTGTGTGAAGGTCGCTTATATTCATTAGTTGTGGGAGTCATAATAATCTAGAAATGTACTATCAATTCCCTTTCAGCTATCACAAGTTTCAAAGGATATCGCATCTTGTATAATACTCAAACCTGGCGTAGGGGATCAAATTTCCTCGACATGTATGGTAGCAGCCAAGTGAAGAGAATTCGTGCCAGCCTTAAATACAAGGATTAAAATGAAGTCATAAATGCTTGAAAATCATATACACGGTTTCTCAAGCTAGTGAAGATTTGTCTGACCGTTAGTTATTAAGTGGAGAGTTAAAGTCAAGAGTCATCAATCAAATACACCCTTTGATTTATTTGCTATCTCTTCCTATAGCTATTGCGCTGACAAGGAATTGGCATGGGACCCTGCACTATGAATTTGATAAATGCGGGAGATATAAATGGAGGTCATATATTTATGAGGCAATAGTTTACTGATTACTATCATCGCAGTCTAAGTTTTTGGAAGAGAGTCGAGGGAGATTAGGGAGGAGTGTTGAACTCCCTTATTTATATTGCCTATCCACTACCTGACTATAAGTATTAATAGATTGCGTTTTAATTTGTGGACGCTTTGAATTTAAGTTGTCGAGCACCTCCTTAATAACTGCCCAGGTAATAGTTTAAGAAGTTTGCCAACAATTTCAAATCAGGTAAGGGTGGGGTCCCATGGAGGGGGGCTTCCTGAAAAGTTTCAGCGGGTGCCACTGAGAATTTTTAGGAATATTTTTAAGCTGGTGACCCCATGAATTCAATAGTGTAGTTCAGCTTAAAAAATTAAGCTCCAAATTTTAAGGAAGCTGGTGGTCTCATCAACTTGGTAGTGCACTTCAACTTAAATATACATAATTTTCTCTCCAAATAGTTTTTGGCGGGAATTTAAAACATGAGATGGTTGACAAATGACAGATAAAAATCCTAAACTGTAGGAACAATCTCTAGCCCCACCCCATTTTCACCCCCTTAAATCTGCAGTCCTAAAAGGTAGGCGCTGCTATTTTCCAGGAATAGATTCCAATTAATCCTATAGCAATTTTTTTTTTCTTCATGGAACCCCCTCCTCCTTAAAAGTAGATCCTGAAGCCCCTCCATGGGACCCCACCCTAAGAGGTTGATAAATTTGGATGCCTTCATGTAAGAAAGAAGTTGAGAAAATTATAATGGCACCATATAAAAGGATCTTTGGAGTCATAGACGTGGCGTATGGGAAGGCATTTTTTTAATGCATAGTGACACCAACACCTCTAACCTGCCATGAGTTAAGGGCGTTGTAATTTATTATAAATGTAATAGGTGGTCATCAAATTCCAGTTGCCTATTCAATAAGGTGCAAATGATATGTTTGTCTCCTAGTGAGGTGACGTGGGGAATAGGGGAAGTTTAAGGTGATTCGATTATCAAGCATGGAAGTCAGAAAGATGTCAGGAGGCAAGGGGAACATTATAAATCGTAGCAATTAACCAAGGAAATATGGAGATTTTAAATGGATACATGAGGATGCACTATTATTAATTGTTACGTTAATTTCTGGGTAAGCAGATGGAGATTTCAAGAAGTGTGTGAATGAAGGCACAATGATAATCCTCTGTCATTGAAAAAGTTCCAGGACAGGAGTATTTTTATTATGAAGGGAATCAACCCTCTATATTTGGAGTCATATATTTCAGTGGAGGCTGCATCATATTGTATTAGCAAAATAATATCCAAATTTCTCTGGAGTTAATCAGATCGGCGTTTATTTAATTGTTGACTGTGATAGTTTTTGTGGTCTTTGTTTTATGAGTGTCCACCTGCTGCAATTGATTTTATATACTGTATACAACCAACTCTTTATTGAATAATCACATATCTGTAACTGTATCTAGAATTTCTTATGAGAAGAAATATGTATTGTGAATAACATGACTCAAGGAATACTATCACTCTGTTACAAACAAATTGACTATGTAATAAATGAACAAGACTGCCAAGTGCTTTGATAGAATACCCGTGTCAATGTATTGGGAAAAGTAAAAAAAATTGGTTACAAATCAGCCAGGATATTAGTGTTCTACTTCTATTTTGATAATTGGTCTTATTTGTTTCAATTTATCAAATACTGAATTTTCTTTTCTTTCGTAATTCGAATATATGTAGGTCTACCCTTGTCCCAAAGGCTCTTTGATGCATCGGGACATAGTCAGAAGTTCTGGTGGCAAGGAACAGTACGTTTTACTTCTTTTCCTGTTGAGATAAAGCATATACTTTCTAAAGAAACATATAAAATGGATAAAAATTTGTTTTGACAGTTTTCTATCAGTGTTTAAGGAGCAGAATCTTGAATTCTAAGGAACTAGTTATTTAATGTTAAGAGTTCAAGGTTAGCAAAAGAACCTTAACACTTTCTGTTTGTTCTGCATGTGAACATGAAATTTCAAATTTATCTGCTATGGAGTCTATGATGCCACAAAGAGTTTAATACCAACGAATATTTGCAGGTTCCCATATCTTGTTGATCCAAATACGGGTGTTTCTCTTTATGAAAGTGGTATACTCTTAAGTCTTTGGGTAGATTCTGCCCTGATTTCTATGATGCTTTATTATCTGTTGTCCTTGTTTTGATGCATTATAATTCTATCCCCTAGAACTGATGATTGGATATCTCTATTATATATATATATATATATATATATATATATGTTTGTATATATGTATGTATGTATGTTTATCTTACCAGACATTAACAATCAAGTGATATATATATATATGTGTGTGTATGTATTTATGTTTATCTTACCAGGCATTAACAATCAAGTGATATCTATATATATATATATTCTTAGATTTGAAATAAGTTATCTACGATTATCTTCCTTTCTATATTTTCATATGCTCAACGATGATAGTTTTGGGTGCTGGCATATTTGAAAGATTTATTTTCTAGAAGCTATAGAAAGCACAAGGTTTTGTCTGTACGTTGAAACCAAGTTGTTCTGACAGAAGAAAAGTATTAAAATTGCACAAAATATGACATTGATTTTACTGTAACAGTAATATATAATAGATCATATGCTGTGGTTGGTCTGGTTTTTGACAGGTGACATAGTGAAATACTTGTTCCAACAATATGGCGAAGGCAGAGGCCCCTCTCTAGGTCTCTTAGAAAGGTATTTATAGCATTCTTTTAATTGTGCATATCTTATTTAACTGGTTAGTCTGACAGTGAAATTTTGAGTCAGAACATTGACTTACTCAAGAATAGAATTGTTGCATATACCCAATCTTGAAATTTTCAGAAGATGTTAATGATTGTATACAAATTCCATCCTATTCAAGACTTAGGAGGAATTAAATAGCCAATTCAATGGAATTCTTCTAGCACATATTTTTTAATAGGGAAGAGAGAAGAAGCTATCACAAACATTTTATTGTTTCAGTTCTACGTGGAAATCTTAACTCAATTGATCCCCTAATGATGTCGAGTTTTTGATGACCAGTGACATTCCAAAGTGAAAGGCACACTTTATTTTTCCACTAATTTCTTTCCTCCATTGGTATCAAAATGACTTTCTTTAGTGCTTGAGGTTCTCCTGAAAAATGGTAGGGATAAACCGCTCAATACTGATTGATTTCAACCTTCCTCAAGTCCCTTAACTGGATTTCTTTTTTCACTCAACACTTTACAACTTTAAAAACAAGCAGCATAAATGCATAACTAAAGTAAACAAAGAATAACAAATGTTAAGGGCTGTTTCTTTGAAGCAAACACGTGGGCGCAGTGCTACTGTAGTTGGAAAGGTAGGGACAATTGGGTGTGACATTGTACATCGATAACTTTCCTTTTAATTTCCTTTTCTTGAATGCTATACACAAGTTGAGTTGGCTGATAAAATATTCAAGATTTTGAAGGACTAGTTATTGGCAAGTGCAATTCTAGAATCATCAATCCTGGAAAATCTGGGAGCTTTGAAATTGATCTTGGTATTTCATCAATTGTTTTTTATCTTTTTGAAGGGGTTTGTTAGCTATTGTGGGTGGGTAAGCCATACCAGACATGTATGAATAATATGAATGGATACATAAGGCTAATGGAATGTTGAGAAAATTGCCTCAGAAACCTGTGGTTTCATGGATAATAATCATTGTTCAATATGAACAAAATGGACATGTTGATTAAGACAGTTGGAGATTTATATGTTATTAGTTAGTGTATTGCTAGCTTGAGTGTACTCTATGCTAATTGGGGCTACATTGTTATTTTTTTGTTTGGCTGGATGGATGATCCATTGTTGATTCTCATTAATTGATCAAAATACAGTGAGGAGATGGCTAACTAGTTCTCAAATGATCATTAATTACAGAGTTAATTATCGAATCTTCCCTCATTGATTTTCATAGAGCACAATGTTATATTTTAATGTTGTGCATTTATTTTCTGTCAATATACTTGTATAAGTACATATGCTTTACATTTGTAACCATTATATTGACTATTCTAACAAAGAGTCTGAAATAAAGAGATGCACTTCGATGATTACGTTCTAGAACTTAAGGAGTATATTTGTATTCCACAATAACCTTGCAAATTTGCACCCCAAGAGCGTGTTTGACATGTTGGGAAAATTACAGTAGAATATTAAATTCCACAATCACCTTGCAAATTTGCACTCCCAAAAGCATGTTTGGTTTTCTACTTTCCCACACTGTTCTCAAGATTGTTCTAGGGCTAGGGCTCTTTTGTTTTCATGATCTATATTCCAAATAATGTTTATTCTGTCAAGCTATAATGTTTGTTGGCAATTCCAAATAATCTATATTCTGTCAAGCTAGGGCTCTTTTCTTTTCATGATCTTTCCACCTGATAGAGTTTTTGTATCATTTTTTCTTAAAAGAATACATCTTATATTACTTTAGAAGAAATAAAAAGTAATATTACTGTAAGTTAGTAACTAATATAGGGCAGTGGGACTCAAAAAGTACAATCAGATTTAAGAGAGAACTAGAGAAAAAGACTAGGTTATGAAAAGTAATTGAATAGAAATACAAGGGAAATGTCTTCCTATGAAAGCTAGAAAAGCTAGTGTCTGCACTTATGCTTCAAGTGTGTTGTACCCAAACCAATTTTTTTGCTTCATCAAGGCATTTTGCTTAAAATGGTTTAAACCTTGTAAAAATGATGTCAAAACATAGTTTTTGGGCAAATCAAGTATGGGCTTTTAGTCAGTTTGATGTCAGGAAGATATTGGTAAAATTTGAAAATTAGGGTTTTTGGACCCCTATTTTTAGGCAAAAAACCCTAAAAATTGAAACTTGTCAGAATTGATTGAAAATTGTTTTGATTGGCTTATTTTACTTCACGATCACAATGGTGAAGTTGGTGGGTAGTTTTCGCTTTTTCACGTGAAAAGTTAGGATCTTCGAGGTCAACAATGGCAGATGACCAGGTGCCAGGTATCGAAATCTAAGCTTGAAACATTCCAATGAAGATTATGTGGCAAGATATGTCCAAAATGATGCTTCGTCTCAGAGGGGATTTTTGTCAAGGAGAAGTTGAAATTTTTTCCAACTCTAGAGACAAAAGCACACCTGCTAGCTAGGGGCACCCTTGATTTTAGAGGCCCAAATCAACTTTCTGAGATTTGTCACTTCCAAGAGGACTTCTCTGAAATCCTGTTAACTTCGCGATGAGCCTACCAGCCAATCTGAAAGATATGTCCAGCACCTGAAACTGGAAATTGAACGCGAAATGAGGCAAAAAAGCACCCTTGGAGGCTAGGGGCGCCCAACTTTTTGAAGCACCAGATGGAGGTTTCTGACCAAATGATACCCAAGATGTTTGTCTCAGACTTGGTCTGGCTTCGCAATGAATCCGTTAGCGGATGAATCTGAGTTGTTGAACTGCCGGAATCAGGAGTTGAACGTAAGGTTTTAATCATGGTAAAAAAATGTCTGAAAATAGCAAAAGCGCCCCTGGAGGCTAGGGGCGCCCAAGGTTTTGGAGCCTCAAATGCTGTCTTTTGGGTCATCTCAGATATTCATCCTGTCCGTGACACTTCCAACTTTACGTTGCATACCTCAGCTGCGTCAAAAAACTTGATAGCAGCCTGTAGCCAAGGTTTAAGTGAATTTCTAGCCAGTTGCAAAAAATGGCTCTGAGAAGAAAAGCGCCCCTAGAGGCCAGCGGCACCCATGTTTTTCAGCTGCTAGATGATGTTTGTAAGAAAAGTGCTCTCCAAGAGCTCTTGTTCAGAATTCAGCCAGCTCTGTAGTGAGCCTGTCAGCCAGCTCTGAAGTTTTGTCGAATGCCAAGAAATGCGAGATGAAGTAAGGTCAAAATCACCTTCAAAATGATGAAAATGCATTAAAAATTGTCTGAAGCCAAAAGCACCCCTGGAGGCCAAGGGCACCCTGAATTTTGAAGCCTCGGATATTAGAATTAGGGTTTGCAGCCTCAAGGAGTTTCTTGTCAGTTTTGATCCTACTCTTCAATGAAACTGTCAGCCAGTTTATTTGACATGTCAGTCAATCAAAATCAATGATCGAACATGGGCTTTGATGATGTTTGCAAATTCAAATTTTCAAGAAATTGGCTAAGTCTGGAAAGTGGCGCCTAAAGTCAGAGTTTGACTTTTGAACTCAAGAGAAGTGGCACCCTATAAAGGTGGAGGTTATTAATTGAGATTAAATCTCCAGTTAAACTTCTCAAGTCGACTTCAACTGGACTTGATTTTTGCTTGCAATTGGTGGATTTATTTTTGCATGCACAGTTAACTGAAATGGATGGAGGTGGTACCCTAATTAGGGCATATTTTTCAGTCAGTTAACTGTTTTGAGGTCCAATCAGAAGGTGGCGTTGATTTTTGAGGTCCAATCAGAGGCTAGCACCAATTTTAAAGCAATTGCATGCATTTATGATGCCTTTCTTGATAAATTTTATTTATTAAGGCATAGGTGTCCATTATTTTTCATCACAATGCCAGGTCCAAATTGTTCAGAAGATACATTTTCTAGACTTCATTTTTCGAGTGCATGCAGACTTCATCAAATCCAATTCAAGCATAGGCGACTTTTTTAGAGACAGAATAATAAACTTCTATTTCTATCTCTAAAATTCTTCTATTCTTGTCTTAGGTTTTCTCTCAAATGTCAAAGTAAACGGCAGAATTTTTAGAAACAGATCATCTGGGTTCACATATTTCAGTGTCAGCAGCAAAACCCATGTCTTAGATTTTTTCAAGAAAATTGCCCCGCTGCTTCACATTCTGAAGCACTATGCTTTTTTCCGAAGATTCCTTTGCATGTGGGTCAAAAATTCAATTCTTCCAAAATTGAATCATCTAGGTTGGCTTAGAAATTCATTGCCTACAAAACCCATGTTTCAGTTTTTCTCGGGAAAATTGCCCCTAGAGCCACTGTAGTTCTCAACTGAAAACCCTTTGCATGCCTTGCTAAAACTCATAATTTCGAATTTCTGACAATATGGGTTTGCTTAGAATTCAATTCTTTACAAAACCTACATTTCAGAAAATTTCCTAAAATTTTTCCTCCGACTACCTATTTTTAGCCTCATCTAAAACCTTTTTTAGCTTTTTTTGAAGTTTTTTCAAACATACCCGGCTTTACAGTCAAAAATCCAGATTTTCAAAATGCAATTCAGCCCAATAGATTACAAGGCCAAATCAGTCTTAGTTCACGACTTTTTGAAAACTGCTGACACAGACTTGGGCCACATCTATCCAGTGGTCAAATTGAGCACATTGGAAGGCACTGACAGCTCGACAGTCAAGAAACTCGAGCGATCCGGATTGCTGGCAATGACATCTATTCGTATCGTAGTTGTTGATCTTGAGTTTGTAATTGCATGCATAAGGCATTATGACTCATCCACAAGACATTCAATCAGCAGATGGGAGAGTCATTTGCAGCTTGAAGCCGAGAGACATCGAGAAGTGTTTTGCTATTCCATCTCGTTCAAACAATTTCCTCGTAAGCATTGAGGAATGTGACAAGATATGGTTGGGAGACAAGGAAAGATCTCAAAGAAAGGTTACTTAGAGATGGTTAAAAGAACAAAAGACAAACATGCCAAAGAAGGTTGGGCGTGGAGAATTCAAGGACGAGGTTGCTATCCTGATTACTTTGCTCAACCAGGTTATAGCAAGAGGAGGCGAAAGGCAGTTTCAGCTACGAAGCCGCTAGAGGTTATTTCTTCACTGCCTTCTACATCACGGTCAAAACCCCGAGTGAAGCAAAGGAGCAATTTGATTGAAGGTGCTAGAGAATGATCAAGGATGGAGAGAAGGAGTTGAGCAGGCAGTCTATCATCATGGATAGCGTCAAAGTGCCAGAAGATGAGATAGTCGAAAAATTCCTAGACGAGGTGATAGATCAAGATGGCTTGTAGTAGACAGTCAGTTCGTTCCTGCAGTTATTTCCGAGGATAGAGTCAGAAGCAGCAGTTAACTCAAAATCATTTCTTGAGTTCTAATTGCTGATTTTATGCATGCCTATCTCATCTTTGTGGATGTCTTCGCAGGAGGATGGACTTTCAGTTAGGATCCAATTGACTAATGTTAGTTATCAGTTAACTTTCATTTCAATAAGGACGTGCATGTTGCATATGTCCATTTAGTCTAGTTTTGTTTCAGTTAACTGATGGTAGCTTTCGAGTTAACTGTATAGTTTAATTTAGTTAGGCTTAGAGAATAAATTCTTGCATGCTTGCAAGACTAAGTGTAAACTCAAGGTGATTTTAGGGTTCCCTACACCTTGGAGTTCTATAAATAAGAGCACCTTTTCTCATTTGTAATTAACTTTTGCATGATAGCATACATGTTGAGCCCACTTTGCCTATAGTATTGCTAATTCTGTATCTATTCACGAACTTTTGGTTGTGATAAAGAGTTGTTGCGTTGTCGTCAATATTCCTATTCTCAGTATTGGTTCACTTTGAGCTTTTATTAGTAATAAAAAAATTGCTGAGCTGCCTTGCCGTGCAATGTTACTTATAATGGTTCATATTTGTTCAATATAATGCCGGTTGATCATTTATCTGTGTGATAGGTCCTTCATACAATTTTCCGTCTTGGGTTATATGCGTTTCTAATAAGTCTGTTTCATATCTACACCTTGGATAGGAGTCGTCTCCTCCTTGGGAATTTAGAAGTAGGTTTATCGTCTGTTGTTGTGATTAATAATCTTTGTTTCATATCTACACCTCGGATAGGAGTTGTCTCCTCCTCGGGAATTTAGAATTGGAGATTGTCGTTTGATGTTGTTGCCAATAACCTTTCTTTCACCCTACACCTCAGATAGGAGCCATCTCCTCCTTGGGAATCCTGACTTAAAGATTATCGTCTAAATATTCCCTGCTCCTAAGTCCTCATGCTCTGTTTCTCTTGAGAAAATAGGATAGATTAAAAGCATTTAGTTAGTTGTAGTTAAGATCTGCAAAACCAGAGAAAAACCTTAGCTGCAACGTTCTTGGTTTTCTTAACCTTGTGCCTCTTCTAGCTGAGTCAAAAAGATAGGATTTAGGTCATTTACTTTTTCACGCATATCAGCAAAAGAGGGAGCTTCCCCTCCTAATTTGAAGAGCAGTCATTACGCACTATGCATAGTTGTCCGTTGCCAATACACACTCCAGAGATGCGAATTGTAATGCCAACAAAGTGTTAAAATAATGACCGCTCCAATATTGATAGAATTGTGTGGCACACACTCCAATAAATGTATGTTTGTATTTATTATTGTATGAGGAAATCGCATTGGTGGTTGAAACTTACATTGTGTAAGTTACCTTTTAGATGTAACTAATGTGGTGTTATTACCTCATCAGTGCAAACAATAATGCTTGTGTGAACAAAGTATAGTCTAATATTTAATATCTCTTTATGAATAAACTAGAGACAATGTCAATATTGTTCCAGAATCTGACAAAATAAATAGAACTAATAGGTTTAGTCATTAGATCAACAGATTGCTCTTGAGATGTGCAATAGAAGGGAGAAATATCTTCGGTATCAACCACTTGTCAAATTTAGTAATGATGAACTTCAATGTGCTTGGTGTGAACATGACAAATTGGACTCTTCATCAACTTCAAACACCCTGATTGTCATAAAAAAGTGGAGTCATTATAGTCTGAGGAAGTTGAAGATCACACAAAACTTAACATAACTAAATTGCTTTCATAACTAGCACTGGCAGCTGCTTTATATTTTGCTTTAGTCGAACATAAAATTACAACATGCTGAAGCTTACTCTACCATGAAACAACTCTTGATCCCAAAAATAAGTGACAGTGTAGCTAGAGTTAATCTCCAAGTATCCACTGAACCAGCCCAATCAGAGTTCGTATAAACAAGGCCAAAGTCAAAAGTACCTTTGATATATTGGAACACATTTTTTACTACCTGCCAATTAATGAGCATTGGCTAAGCCAAAGCCCAAGAAAAATAACTAATAACAAAACAAATATCTAGTAATGTGAATGTAAGATATATCATTAATATAAGCAATAAATGCCTATGTATACATATTACAAAGTATTGTCTAACCTTATACTATATCTAATACTAGGGGACAAGGCATCAACCTTCAGATGGAAGCATTGAATTTCAGTTTGACCGGTAGAGTCTACTCTTTCTTAGAAGGCCTGTTGAAGTTTCTGCAAAGACCAAACTAGTTTTGGATCTCATCATTTCTGTATTGCAAGTTATTTCTCATCTTATTTTGTCACACAATGTTTGACAGACTTGCTTTTTTACAGTTCTTTTCATCTTTGTAGTATCTTGTGAGCTAGTTTGATGGGGTGATTTGTTGTTTATGTGAATGCAGCACTTTGTTTACTGGATGGGTTCCCACCATCATCCGAGCTGGTAGAGGGATGACATTGTGGGAAAGGGCCAAACCAGAAATGGCTGCAAAGAGATTGGAGCTCTTTTCTTATGAAAACAACCAGGTTAGGATGGGTAAATTTCTTGGATGTTTACTCCAACCATCTTCTTTCCGTTCATCTCTTGTGTCTCACATCATAAAAATCAATGTAGAGTATAATTTATGATTTTCTCATGTAATTACATTTCCAAGAAAACTATGAAATGGGTAAATTTCATGGATGTTTACTCCAACCATCTTCTTTCCATTCATCTCTTTTGTCTTACATCACAAGAATCAATTTAGAATATAACTTAATGATTTTCTAATGCAATTACATTTCCAAGAAAACTATGAAACTCCAACCAGATCCCCATTTTTCAATAGCACATTCCTTGAATCCATATTGCCTTTTTTGAAACTCATGTTACATTGGTAAGAGTTATGCCCTTGTATCTTAAGAGCTTTTATAGGGCATACGATAAGTATGGATATATAAAGCTCATCAACACCCAAGAAAATTTTAGTTCATCCCTTAAGTATTAAAGAATATAAGCATATGTATACTTGGATATATTTTAAGTAAATAAATATTTACTTTGACTGGATCCGAATTACAGTTTTTTACCCAAATACTAAATTTTCTTACACACATTAATAGGATTTTAAGTTGCTCTTGTTTTTTACTTCTATTTTGAAGTGATAAATGGTTTATAAGGCTGCTTATTAATTTTTTTAAGATTTTGTTGTATATATAATTTAGAACCTTTATATAAATTTGAAATGCTAGTCTCATTCTTCTTGCTATGCATGCCTAGGTCACTATAAGCTTAATGCTTATTTTAAGTATAGTAAATGGGTTCGATCATTTTGAGACTTTCTTCATTTAAATTTGTTTGAAATGTCAGGATTAAAGACATGCATTATGAATCAGATACCCAATTCTGTGAATGACAGAGAGATTAGCAATTCTTGTAGTGAGAATGACAATTGAATGAACATGGCATATAGTTCTTGACAAAGAGTTCTAGACTTTGTGCTTTAGAATCATTAGTGGCCTTTTGTTCTCCATTAAAATGTATTTGTTGTAACTTGTAGATTAGAATAACCTTTTTTTTTGTGCTTAATATGAAAAGATTTTGATAATTGATTCCCTATAAACCTCCTACCTTCAACTTTCGGTCAACAAATCCAAGAGGGTGATCTTGGTCACAATCACAATTGAACATCTTATATTCATAATTTAAATAAAGGTTGAAGATCTTCAACTTGGAAACTTTGTCTCTAAAATTTTGTAATGTTATGTTATTGAATTGTGTTTGTTGGAACCTTGAATCTTGAAAAAATGGGGAATATTGTCCACCACATTATGTAAAACTCCATAAAGGTGTTGGCATCATCAAGTTGGCAGGTCCTAACGTTACAAGTTGTGAAGTTCTATTGTTATAAGTTAGTGTCTTAGATCTTGAAATGGTTCTCATGTTATAAGGTTGCATTTTCCTTTAAGTAGTGTTGTATTAATTAACAAGTCTATAAGGATCCCTTCAAATTTTTTGTGAAATCTGTCTAGGTCGTAGCCTATTTTGTAATTTTTCCCCACATTTTATTTCAAATGAATACCTTGCGTGGAAAATGTTATGTTCATAAAATTTCCTAAAATTTTAAGTGTTTGGGGGTTTCATGTGTTGGACGGTTGTCAGTTGTGTTCTTAGAACCTTGTTTGCTCCCAAAACGAGGTTTCAAACCAAGTTTTATTCACCAATTTTAATTAAGTTCCATTTTTGTGTTGACACCCACTGTTTGTTGGCATATCTGAGTTCAAGATCCTTTTTTAGCTCCTAAAAAGTTTCTCAAGACCTTGTCGAGGCCCGACTTAGTCTTTAAAGACTTTTCCAAAACCTTACAAAGTGAGTGACACGTGTTTGTTAGTGAGGTGGATGTAATTTCTAACTAGACCTTAGGACCCAATGTAATTTTTGAAACTCAGTTGTGTTTTGTTTGGCAGGTATGCAATGTTTGTTGGCTCTTCGATGAGGTTCTAAAGCCTCTATCGAAGCTCGATGGGATTTTCAAAACTTTGTTGTTTGGATGCCAAGTGTTCGTCAGTGAAGTGAGCTAGGTTTTGAACTTGGTGTCGAGGTCCAATTTTGTTTTGGAGGCTGTTATTTCTTTGATAGACAACCAACGCATGTTTTTTGGAATGTGGTGTTGGTTCTAGAACCTTGCCCAAATGTTGATGGAGAGGGAGTTCGACAAAGGACATGTATGAGCATATCGACATTGGTATGTAGTTCACAATCCTCACTAAAGTGTCGACATATGATGAAATATGGAGGCAATAAATAAAAAGCAAAAAGATGTGTGAATGTCATTAGGTTTCATGCTATTTGAAACCTCCAATTATGTGCAAACAAATGTTAAGAATTGGACTGTATAAAAGGAAGATGTGCCTTTTCCCCTTTACGCATTCACGCCATGAGTACATTGATTTTTCTTTGCTACCTGACATACCTTTTCAATTTGTAGTGTCCAAAGTTGGGTAGGGTTTGTTTGAGGTCATGGATTGTGGCCTTCTACAATGCTTTGTTTAGGTTTTTGCCCTGAAGGTGTATATTGGCATATTTTCATCAATAAAGAAGTTAGTTAGAATTTTCCATGTAGATTTTGTAGGTTGCCAATGCATTCGGAGGTTTCAAATATTGATTTTCCAATTGTAGGGGTATAGTGATTTCTTTTGAAGCATCAGAAGGAAAATATTGTAAATGGTATTATAAATTGAATGTCTCCAAGGTTGTTTCACATTTGTAGGGGAATTTTTTATTTTTGTTTGAGGTGCCCTCTTGTCATAGTTGTTGATATGAATGTAAATCTAATTTGATAAATGTGACAGAAATTTTAAAACTATTACAAGCATTGCAATGATCATTTTGTCTCTACATGTGGACTTAGGCAATTTTGGCCGGATAATTAAGTATGTTTTGTGTGTAATACGGTTACCTATATATTAATGCATTTTTTATGGCTAGATTAGCTGTTCTATGTTTATATTCATTTCTTTTCCTCTTGTTAACTATGACTTTGTAATCCCTTAGATAGGCACTAATCTGGGAAATGAGTGACTCATCATACACATTCAAACAAACAAATCATTTACCCATTAATTCTAGTTCATTTCAATATATGTGCAGTTCATGATTTAATAGTTCAAACAAAGAAATATTTTCTGCAAGTTTTATCAATCAAATTCATTTTGTGAATCATGCATTTTTCCTTCATCTTGCAATCCTTGCAATGATGTTAATATCAATTATTAAAGAGGTTATTCATGCAATTTGTTAGTTTTTAACCTAGTGACAAACTTTTGGGTTAAACTTCCATTGGATACAACTGCTCCTTTGTGACTTTTTGTTCTATCTTTAATACCTTCAATCCTTTTTGGGATACCTCTAGGAACACCCTCTTGGATTTAAGTTGAGCCCAAAGTGTAGGAGACCTTATCTGATCTCATCAATTGGTCTTTGACCCTCCATAATATTTGGATGAATGTTGATTTTACCTTCCGGAAGACACTCCTTGGCCTCAAAGATAAACTTGTGTTATAAGATTTTGGAGCAATGGTTTTTGGGACCCAACATGGTCTAATTAATTAAATTAGCCCACCATATTTTTCTAAATTCCACTTTGATTTTTCAAGTGTAGATAATATTAGGTGGGTCAATTTTAATGGTGTTATAGCTATCCACTATCTTTTCCTTCATGTTGGGGGATGTATGAGAGTCACAAGTTATTATGGTAGTGGGCCATTTTTTTTTTCCATTTAGCTCACCTTCTTTATGTCTATGATATGCCATAACCCTAAGTTATTTGTTCTAGTTTCAACATTGGTTCATGGATTTGGCAATTCTTTTTGGGGGTTGGGTTTGTTTTGGATTTGTCCATACAAAAAATATATAAAAACCATAAATATATATATTTGTAACCAAAAATTAGTACTTAAGTTTAGAAGACCACATAACATCATATGATCAACAAAACCATCATAAACTTGAATGCCATTTAAATCATAAATGATAAATAGTATAAAATACTCATTGTTTAAACATCAAGCTCAATATTAATATAACAATGTCAATTTCAACAACTAGTTTTTAACATCATATGGGTTTTCTAAATCATCAACATCATCATCATTATTGACATTAGATAATTTAGGAACATTTGAGGAACCACAAGTAGTGCCATTTCCATTCGCACTAAAAATGTGCTCACTATTTAGCTTCTCAAATGCAACATGTTGGGAAGTGGAAGCATCCAATTCATTATACTTTGGCTCCCTATCCCACTACCTCGTGTCACCTTCCTTGTAGCAATGTTATTTGTGGAAATGAGGCACAAGTTGTAATGTATGTACACTAAGCCCTCTACCTTTCTGGAGTGCAATCAATTGCACTTTATTGAGTGGATGGAGAGTATTTTCTCCAATTATTCATAGATGTAGATGAACTACCAATCTATTAAGACAAAGTAGAGAGATAAAGTTATACATTATAAAAATTATAAATTTATAAATGAAACTTTAGTGAAGAAAATTTAAAATTTATTAAAATTGCAATAAAACTTCGATTGCAAGAGGTTGTAGATGTTGGAATTGTTGGCCATGGAGCACCATCAACTATGAGCATCCTTCTTGAACTTATCATGAAGAGCATCAATACTTTTTGACCATTGAAGTGTACAAAATAAATGAACTCACTTGTGATTACCTCTTGCAAATTAGGATCATGGAAGAGTCTACTAAATCCTTCCTTGTACCCTTCAATGACTTCAAAACCTTTATATAAGGCAATCCTTGTTGTCATAGAAAGAACCTTAGCATTATATTATTTTGGACTCAATGCAAAGACAAGAAGAGGTAGTAGGGTGGTCATTGTGTTCCATCTCTCTTCAATAATTTCATACACTTGTTTGAAGAATTTTTTTTCAATATCTTGCCCTTTCTTATTTATGATTATCTTCATCTTATCAATCATTGAGTCGAAGCCATCATATATCTCTTCTAAGCAAAACTTGTCCATGTCAGTACAACAAATCATAATCAAAATGGGCTCAATGAAACTAAAGAGATATTCCACACTATCCACCAAGAGTCATCTAAGATCACCCACTTAATATTTGTTGTCCTCTCAATATTGGCTTGCCTCCATATGGACTAAATTTGGCTAATGATCATGCTAGAAAGTGTCTCTCAAAATTTCACAGGTTGTCTCAAGAAGATTGTTTTGGGATAACTGATTCACCCAACCCCCACACCCCCCCCGCCCCCCTCAGTTATCCGGACTATTCAACAATTTGTATCAAAGTTTTGGTTCCTCGAAGAAGAGCTTAACCACTTGAGGTAGATCCGATGGCGCACAAACTGACAATCCCTGTGTTTGATGGATCTGACTACAGTTTTTGGAAAGTGCAGATGAGAGGTTACTTGATTTCTCTAGGCTACAATACTTGGAAAGTTGTTGAGACAAAATATGTTGTACCGACAAATGGTCTTGATACTGTAGATGAGATTTCAGCCTATGAAGAAAATGAAAAAGAAAGGTATGCAATCTATAGTGCTTTGTCTAAGACCGAGTTAACAAAAGTTATTTCATTAAGCACTACTTATGAAGGAAATGATAGAGTCAAATTATCAAAGAAGTTGACAGCTAAGCGCATATATGAAAACTTGAGGATGGAAGAAGGTGAAGATATAGCAAGCTACTTTCAGAGAGTTGTGTAACGTCCCCCTTTCATCAGTGATCCTATCAATTGCTCATCAGCCTATTCCGGAGTCCCTTAGGCTCGTTGAGGTGAATCAAGGGGTTCCTTGCTTGGAGGTTTTGTGGTATTCCTTGGTGTTTACTATTTATAGTAAATACTATTTTTGGCAGTTGGCAGTTGTCAGTCTTCAGCTCATCATGTCCTAGTGGAGCAGTTGTTCTAAGTTGAGCTTTGGCCTTTTAAAAGCATTATTTTAATGAAATTCTTCGTTTCAAGGCAAAATGTTCTAATCTTAAGTTGACCCCCTTGGCCTAAGGTGTTAACTTAAGTTGTGTTTTAAAAGTGAGACTTGAAGGAGGACGCCTTCATGAGAAATTTAATAACTCTTATTAAATTGTTTTAATTGCCATAAAGTGGACGCCTTTTGGAGGAGAGTAATTCTTTTTTGAATTTAAATTATGTCAAGGCTTTTGGCATACCATCTGACGAATTGGAAGAGTCATCCCATCTTTTAAAATGAGGCTTTTCTCTAGCATTTGGTATCTCATGTTTATGTCAAACTTATGCTATCGAAATGACTACTCATTTTGCACTTCGAGGAATGCTAACCTCCTAGTACCATTCTCAATTTCGTGTTTGCAAGATAACACCTAATTGATTTCATGCTGCTTCTCAAATCAGACTAGCAGATAGAGCTCCAGAGATGAATTTTGGTGTGTTTTCTAGATTTACAGTTGCTGATATTCACACAGCTGAAAGTCGATTTTGTTCATGGCTGATTGTAAGAATTTAATATTGTTCTGGGCATTTGATAATATCATTCCTAAGGGTCTGGCGACCATTTCCAGCGAGTTTCAGATTTTAATATGAAGTGTGTTTTTATGTTGCAAATCGCCCCTCTCAAGGGTCGTACCATTTAGAGTGCATTGGGAATTGTGCCAATTAAATAATGGATTTTTTCCTGTACTGTTTCTTCATCATGGCATGGGCGCCTATCCTCTAGAGGTGCATTACTTTCAATTTCACGCAATTCGGAGGTATATTGCTTAAGTTATGAGCATTTGATTGTTTTTGCAGTTGCTCACAACTCATTTCCAGAATTGCAGATTTCTAAATCAGAATTATTCCAGTTTTCTATTTCTATCTTTCTTCATCATTTCTCGTTATGATCTAACTTGGAAACATTTTATATCTTGTAACAGACCAAGTGTCTCTCAACCCAAACTTCTGACTGTGAATGCAATTTTTTGTTTGTTTTGTAGTTTTTGCAGCAATAAAGAAAGGTGCGATTTTGATAATAAAATGCTATAAAAATTAATAATAAATTCAACAATGATAAATGATGCATCAAATAGCCCCCAGAGAGATGGTGCATGGTTTTATTTTCATTATTGAACGATTACAATGCTGGATCAATAACATGCAATAAAGGGCAACAATGTATTATTAAAGAACCTGATTTTCTAACTTGCAGCCACCTAGAAGAGTGAATAAAAGGTACAGCCAGCTTGATGATTGACTTCTCCAGCCTCAAATTTGATGCAAATTACTCCAGAGACCAAGGCATCCCAGATGGTGAAGACAGAAGACCAAAAGGCAAGGCATTTTTGCTTGCAGGAGAAGTACGGCCTTGCAGCTGTGAAGTACGGCTCTAAACCAGCAAGTACAAAATGCGTACAACCTTGAAATGCGTGCCAGCTGCTATATGAAATACGGTAAATGTGTAGGATTTCCCTCTGGAGAGAAATCGATCCAAACCCCTGATGAAAATCTTCTCAATATGCACTGTAGTGACCTCTGAATGAAGCCATTCAACTAACAAGCTTCAACTGGTATCTCACAGTCTCAATATGCCTGATTCTGAAGAGGGAACGTTCTCCAATATCCAATGTTTACAGAAACCCTTGTTTCACAAACCCCAATGCTCTCAGAGAGAATAAAGACAAATTAGAGTAATCATGAATGAGTTCGATTTGTCTTTGGTGAAATATATACTCCTCAATAATTCGACCCTTCTCAAAAATCAATTAAAAATGCATTTAACAATATAAATTCGCCCCTCTTTGACTTAGGCGTTTTAATTAATAAATGGCGTCCACATCACATGAATATTAAGTACTCATTTAATATAATATTTCACCTTTATTATAAAGTATCAAATACTTTATAATTCGCCATTTAATAAATACTTTAATATTTCATTAAAGTGACCTTATATTATAAGGTCAAATTAATAATCTTTTTAATAATTATCAAATGCTCCAATAATCACTGTTTGCTCATCAAATCATTAAACTGGGTCAAAACTGAGCTGACCAACTGAACCAGGTGCCCTGCCAGAAATAATAACTCCTGTTTGCCTGACTTACTATAAATAGTAAGTATCTAAAAATCACTCAGTGAGAGTCTACCAAGGCCCAAACCTGAATCAATTGATGGAGTAATGTTCTCGAACGCAGGATAACTGCCACAAGTAACCCTCTAAACACATCTGTTAGCCTACTAGGGTCCGAATAATAGGCTAACCCCTAAATCATCTGCACTGCCTAGGAAGGGGACATTATAGTCCACCCTCCCTGAAATTGCTTGTCCTCAAGCAATCTCAGCTCTGGATGCTGCAAAATCTCCTCTGACTCCCATGTAGCATCCTCAATCGGAAAATCTCTCCATTTTATTAGATATTCCTTGATCACCCGCCTTCGTAAATGTCTCTCTCTAACATCAAGGATGGCCTCAGGTACTAGAATCAATTTTCCCTCGTCATCAAGGGGTGGCAGTATTGGAGAGGGAATCACATGCTGACCCAACGCCTTCTTCAGGCGAGAAACGTGAAACACGTTGTGAACCCTGCTATCCGTTGGTAAGTCCAACTCATATGCAACCTCGCCTACTCGTCTGGTAACTCGAAATGGACCATAGTAACGGGGTTTCAACTTCTCTGCACCACTCTTCCGCAGAGTGGACTGACGGTAAGGCTGTAACATGAGGTACACCATGTCACCCACTGCAAAGGAACTCTCAACCCTTTTCCAATCAGCATACTGCTTCTGTTGATTTTGTGCCCGCTGAATATTATCTCCGAGAGACCTCATAATATCTTGTCGATCCTGTAACATATCACTTGCGCTGGGCACTCTGCTATCACTCAGCACCAAATCCAAAAGGTTGGGCGCCTCATACTCGTATAATGCCATGAAGGGTGTCATCTATATAGTCATATGGTGAGCAGAGTTATAATAATACTCACAGAGGTATATCCACCTCACCCAAGCTCTCTGCTGTCCAGCTATATAATTACGTAGATATCCTTCCACCCACTTATTGACGATCTTCGTCTGTCCATCTGTCTGTGGATGGTAGCTGGTACTAGGTGTCAGTTCAGTTTCACAAAGTCTGAACAACTCCTGCCAAAAGTTGCTCATGAACCGACTGTCTCTATCGCTGACTATAGTCTGAGGCAAACCATGTAACCTGAATACCTCGTTGAAGAAGAGCTCTGCAGTCTGCGATGTTGTGAATGTAGTGGTGATCTGAAAGAAGTGTGCATATTTTGTCAGCCGATCAACAACTACGTAAATACAATCTTTACCTTGGGCTTTCGGCAAGCCCGTGATAAAATCCATTGATAAACATTCCCACTTCCTGTCAGGTATTGGAAGTGGCTGAAGCAGTCCAGCAGGATATGTGTGTTCCTGTTTGTTTTGCTGGCAAACAGAACACTCTCGAACATACCGAAGAACATCAGTCTTTAGTCCTTTCCAAGTAAACCGTTCCCGTACTAGCTTATATGTTTTGAAATAACCGGGATGGCCCGCCATAGGAAGATCATGAAAGGCTCTCAGAACTGTATCCTTCAACTTTGAATCCGGAACTAGAAAAATCCGCCCCTTGTAAATGATCAAGTCATTCACAACGGTGTATCTACTATCTTGCTCTGTCCCATCAACTATGCTAGAAGCCCACTGGTTCTTAGCATACTCAGCAATAATCCTGTGCCTCCAATCCTCGGAAATCTGTGCCATAGCATTCAACTGAGGTCTGCGAGACAATGAGTCAGCTACAACATTTTGCTTCCCCTTAATAAAGGTGATGTCAAAATCATATGATTGCAGTTTGTTGACCCACTTTTGTTGTCTTTCATTGAGGTCTCGCTGTCCAAGGAAATGTTTCAGGCTGTTATGATCTATACGTACACTGAATTTGCTGCCCACCAAGTATTGCCTGAACTTAGCCAAAGCGTGCATAATGGCTAACATCTCCTTGTCATAAATGCTATAAAATCTCTCGGGACCCCTAAGCTTCCTACTCTCAAAAGCAATAGGATGTCTCTCCTGCATCAAAACGGCACTAATGCCCTCTCCTGAGGCATCACAATATAAATCAAATGACTTCGTGAAGTTTGGTAATGCTAACACTGGACATGAAGTCATAATCACCTTAAACCTGTCAAAGCACTCCTGAGCCTGTGGTGACCAAGCAAATGCCCCTTTCTTTGTCAAATCAGTAAGGGGTGCGGCGTGACATGAGAACCCACTAACAAAATGTCTGTAAAATGCGCATAGCCCAATAAATCCTCTGAGTTGGGTAAGGTTCTCTAGAACTGGCCACTCTACTATAGCTTGAACCTTCTCAGGGTCCATATTAACTCCCTTGGCACTTATGATGTGCCCAAGATACAATAACTCAACCATGCCCATCTCACACTTGGACTCCTTGGCATACAAGGACTCCTCTACCAAAATGCTTAGAACTATATCCAGGTGAGCTAAATGCTCCTCCCATGACCTGCTGTATACCAGAATGTCATCGAAAAAGACCAACACATATCTCCGCAGCTGAGAATTGAAAACCCTGTTCATTGTAGCCTGAAAAGTAGCAAGGGCGTTGGTTAGACCAAAAGGCATAACCGAGAACTCGAAGTGACCGCAATGGCACCTGAAAGCGGTTTTCTCTATGTCTTGCCCCCTCATCCGAATCTGATGGTAACCAAATCTCAAATCAATCTTCGTGAAGAAGATAGCACCATGCAACTCATCAATCAACTCATCAATGCGGGGTATAGGGTACCTGTTTTTAATCGTTCTCTTATTAAGCTGGCGGTAATCAATACACATCCGTAGTGACCCATCCTTTTTCTTCACCAATACAACCGATGAAGCAAAAGGTGATTTGCTAGGTTTGATATGCCCCATAGCCAACAACTCACCGATTGCTTTTTCTATCTCATCCTTGAGGTGCTTCGGATGTCTGTATGGTGTGATCATAATGGGCTTTGCAACATCCTCCAACTCTATAATGTGTTCAGTTCCTCTGTCTGGAGGTCTACCTGGTGGAATATCGTTAAATACTTTAGAGTGTTTAATTCTTAGTTCCTGAATGTCGGGATGGTACTCATGCTTTTGCTGCTCCTATTGTGCAGGCATCAACATACATTCAGCAGCCCACTCTACCATATCGTGACGAATGAACCTCTCCATCCGTCTGAAAGATACTACTCTCAAGTTGCTGTCCCTGATAGCTTTTATCACATGTGGCTTCCCATTGACTTTAAATTTCATTTCCATGTCCCGTAGATTGAGTGAATTCCCCCAAATCATGAAGCCATGCCATGCCAAGTACTACATCAGTATCTCCCATATTGACAACATAAAACTCAGCTTTGAATTCATAATTATTAAGCCGCATGGGAAGGTCTGATATTTTCCTGTCACATTTAAGAGTGTATCCGTCAGCTACCTTAACTCGGATACCCTCAAACTCCTCTGTCTGTATGCCACGCCTCTCAACCAAACGTGCATCTATAAAGTT
Source organism: Sequoiadendron giganteum (assembly GCA_007115665.2). NCBI lineage: Eukaryota > Viridiplantae > Streptophyta > Pinopsida > Cupressales > Cupressaceae > Sequoiadendron > Sequoiadendron giganteum. The sequence continues at coordinate 427,120,954 of CM021102.1, read as the reverse complement.
GTGCGTTGCACCTGTATCAAGAAGAGTTATAACTTTCTGACCAGTTAGGAGCCCACGTGGCCTAAAGGAACCATCTCTCTGAAGACTAGTCAAGTGTGCCTCCTGTAGTTTCTTTCCACCATCATTATCATTATCATTTTCAGACTTTTCATCATCTAAATGCTCTGAATCAACTTGCTGGTTTGACAGATCAGATTGCTCTTCACCCTCGTAAAACACTCCATTTGGTTACTTTTGGCTTTAGGACGAAGAGGGCACACATGTTTTTCATCATAAGGTACCTTGCACCAAAAACACAACTTTTTCTTGCATAAATCATTCAATGTTTCTCTGTCAAATAGTGGTGCATTTCGTTTCCTAGGATCAGGTGGATCCCTCTTCCTGTCAAAGGGTCTATCCCTGTCAAATGATCTGTTCGGCCTTGAGTTTGGTGTGGATCCTAAAGACAACTTGCTGCGAGGTGCTGCAAGCTCCATACTACGTGCCTTCCTCATCGCCTCCTGAAGGGTGGGAGGATCAAATGCCTTGACCCAACCTCTCATTGGCTCATATAATCCCTCAATAAATAGAATGACAAGTCTTCTCTCTGAAATACCTGTCACCATGACTGCAATCCTCTGGAACTCACCAATGTAGGCATCCAAACTACCTGTCTGCCTAAGCTATGCTAGCTCTCTAAAGTAAAGTTTTGGATCCTTCTTATCAAAGTGCTCTATAAGCCTGTTTGTGAACTCCTGGTAAGTAGAAACCTGGTGATGACCCAATGTGTACATGCCGTGATGCCACCAATCATGCGCCAATCCATCAAGATGTAGTGTGGTAAATTTAATGGTCTCATCCTCCTGCATAGGTCTCAAAGATAGGTAATTGTCTAACTTCTGAACCCAAGACCTCGTTGAACTCTTATCCGAGCCATCAAAATAAGGCAAGACAATCTTGGTCACTGCATGCTGAAGATCCCTATTCACCTGTGGTGGTGGCTGGTACTGAGGAGCTCTGCACTCAAATCTACTTCCACCCCTCGGCTTATGTACATCCATGAACTCATGAAATGACAACGACTACCTAATCTCAGGAGCCAAAGTCGAGTACTCTCTAAAGAATCCGGTCACGTCTGCCACTAATGTGCCATGCTGTGGCTAAAACTTTGGCTGGTGACCCTGCTGCTCTGCCACCGCAGTCGGTGGTGCCTCCCTAGTAATAAAGGTAGGTTGTCCAGGCCTACGCTCATGAACAACAGGTGACGGTTGCGGCAGTACAGACATCTGTGGTTGGTCTACGCCTGCTGTCCCACTAGACTGTCCTATCTGAATGTAGTGCTGGTGAGGCAGAGTATACTGCCTCATTGTACCAATCAATTGCGACATCATGTCCATCATGTTATCATGTCTACTCCTGAATTTTGCCTCAGTCATTTATGCATTTTCTTTTTATTAACCCTGAATCCCTAGGAGTCTCTGTCGGAATCTCTTGATCTGCCATGAGTGTAGTCACATTGTTCTCACTACTACTAGAGCCAGATCTGTGTATGCCGAGAATCTCTGATACTGTTTCACCTTCCGGAATAGGCAGTCCTGTCCAATCCTCAACTCTGCCTGTTCCTCTACCCTTACTGTAGAATATAATGTCTCTACTCATGAAAAAGCATCGAAAAAGCATCGAAAAAGCACAAATTTATCTGAAAAAGCACAGGATGGTAGGAAAACTGTGCTCTGATACCACTGTAAGAGACTAGGTGTCTCTCAACCCAAACTTCTGGCTGTGAATGCAATTTTTTGTTTGTTTTGTAGTTTTTGCAGCAATAAAGAAAGGTGCGATTTTGATAATAAAATGCTATAAAAATTAATAATAAATTCAACAATGATAAATGATGCATCAAATAGCCCCCAGAGAGATGGTGCATGGTTTTATTTTCATTATTGAACGATTACAATGCTGGATCAATAACATGCAATAAAGGGCAACAATGTATTATTAAAGAACCTGATTTTCTAACTTTCAGCCGCCTGGAAGAGTGAATAAAAGGTACGGCCAGCTTGATGATTGACTTCTCCAACCTCAAATCTGATGCAAATTACTCCAGAGACCAAGGCGTCCTAGATGGTGAAGACGGAAGACCAAAAGGCAAGGCGTTTTTGCTTGCAGGAGAAGTACAGCCTTGCAGCTGTGAAGTACGGCTCTAAACCAGCAAGTACAAAATGCGTACAACCTTGAAATGCGTGCCAGCTGCTATATGAAATACGGTAAATGTGTAGGATTTCCCTCTGGAGAGAAATCAACCCAAACCCCTGATGAAAATCTTCTCAATATGCACTGTAATGACCTCTGAATGAAGCCACTCAATTGACAAGCTTCAACTGGTATCTCACAGTCTCAGTATGCCTGATTCTGAAGAGGGAACGTTCTCCAATATCCAATGTTTGCATAAACCCTTGTTTCACAAACCCCAATGCTCTCAGAGAGAATAAAGACAAATTAGAATAATCATAAATGAGTTTGATTTGTCTTTGGTGAAATATATACTCCTCCTCAATAATTCGACCCTTCTCAAAAATCAATTAAAAATGCATTTAATAATATAAATTCGCCCCTCTTTGACTTAGGTGTTTTAATTAATAAATGGCGTCCACATCAAATGAATATTAAATACTCATTTAATATAATATTTCACCTTTATTATAAAGTATTAAATACTTTATAATTCGCCATTTAATGAATACTTTAATATTTTATTAAAGTGACTTTATATTATAAAGTCAAATTAATAATCTTTTTAATAATTATCAAATGCTCCAATAATCACTGTTTGCTCATCAAATCATCAAATTGGGTCAAAATTGAGCTGACCAACTGAACCAAGTGCCCTGCCAGAAATAGTAACCCATGTCTGCTTGACTTACTATAAATAGTAAGTATCTGAAAATCACTCTGTGAGAGTCTGCCAAGGCCCAAACCTGAATCAATTGATGGAGTAATGTTCCCGAACGTAGGATAACTGCCACAAGTAACCCTCTAAACACATCTGTCAGCCTACGTGGGTCCGAATAATAGGCTAACCCTTGAATCATCTGCACTGCCTAGGAAGGGGACATTACATATCTTGGTGCTTGAAATATTGTGAAATCCTTGTAATTTTCAGCTCTCTTTAATTTGTAAAAAAACTGTTAATAGTAGTACTGTTTCAGTTTAACATTGCTGCATTATCTATCTAATTTCACATTTAGCACCCCTGGATGGTATACCACTAGTGTGGATAATTTGAATTGTAAGCCTTCTCATACCCACTATCAAGTGGTGAATTCCCACTCTTAGGTGTGTTGTACCCCAAATTAAAATTTTCGCTACACTTAGGCATTTTGAAGAAATGAGTCGAGATATTGTTAAATCTATTAGAAAAGGTCAAAATTGGGGTTTGCATGCCTTGCATGGGGGTCAAAAACTTAGAAATTTCAAAATCAGGCAATCTAGGTCGGTTCAAAACGATCAAACCTACAATACCTAGATTTCAGTTTTTCATTCTTAAATTTTAGGAAAATTTCTATTTTTAGCAGTTTTCTAAAAATAGAAACTTTTTCTGGGTTTCTTACGAAATGGATACTTGTAAAATTTTCTAAAAATAGAAAGTTTGGCCGTTAGGCTTAAAACTGATTTTGATTGGCTTAAAATATTTCCTCATCAGGCTGGTGTAGTCAGAATCGCAAAAAGATCAGTTTTACTCTACTGGGTCTATTCTGCTTTTTCAGAAGCTGTTTCGAAGACCCAAGGTCATCAATGGAGGTTAGTCAGCTGCCAAGTGTCAGAATCAAGCGTTCGAGCATCGAATAGAGACTGTCAATGAACAATGTTCACGGAAAACAAGGAACGGGCTAAGGAAGTTTGGAAAATGAAAAATGCCAATTTTTGTCTAAGTCTGGAGATTTCAGGCGCCCCAGTCAAGAAGAGGCGCCCATGCTTTAATGCCTTAGAATGTTTTTCATCTTGGCAGTTCAAGACAAGGGAGACACGTTTTACAAGGTAAAATTGAAAAGTTGATAAAATTTTCTAACACTACCCGCCATGGGCGCCCCAGAAGGAGATAGGCGCCCAGCTTTTTAAGAGGCCAAAATCCAGAATTAGGGTTTCTGCATCCAGGCCAATGTTGCTCAGAATCATCTCGTCTCCGCAACGAATCAGCCGGCACGTTTGTCAAATCATCTAGTTACCGACAAATCCAAGACAAACAGGGGTCACGGAGAGAGATGTTTTGAAAGACGAAGAACAAGGAACAGATAAAATATCTAAGTCTGGAGAATATGGGTGCCCCTGAAGGAGAAGGGCGCCCAAACTTTTGAGAGGTTAAATAATCAAATTTACAGAAGACTCCTCCAACACAACTTCGTTAGACTGGATCCAGCTCTCCAATGAATCCATCAACTCGTCCGTCAGAGTCAGCAGTCATTAGATATCGCCAGGCGAACAAAGGAGAAAACTGTGAGAAATGGCAGAAGTTGAAAGCAACAGTGAAAATCCAGAATAAAAACTAACTCTGGAAGCTATGGGCGCCATACCTCAAGAAGGGTGCCTAGGGTTTTGAGCCTCCAGAAGTCAATTTCCAGAGACAAGGTATCCAGAGGACCCCTTCCATAATCATCTCAGTTCTCCAGTGAATCCGTCAACCAGTCATTTTGATCAACACAACACCCGGAATCACGAATTCATCAAAAGGTCAGAAGGCAAGTATAAATTTGAATATCATGAAAATGGCTAACACTGGAGAAAATGGGCGCCCTTATCAAGGATAGGCACCCAACATTTTGAAGGGACAAATGAATGTTCAGTTCGTTCACCGGATAAATCTAGAAGCCGAGAGACGGAGTTGAAACAGGGTTGAAAATGGACAGAAGATGAAAATGATGGAAATTTGGCTAAGTCTGGAGAGACTGGGCGCCATACCTCAAGAAGGGCGCCCAACTTCTCATGCCTTAGTTTATTTTTGAGAAGTTCCAAAATTTTCAAAGAGAAGGAAAAAACGCCATAGCTCAAGGAATGAACTAAATTTAGGGTTTTGTCAAATTAGGGTTTAAGAAGCTGTTTTCAAAGCAAAAACCTATTTAAAGGCATCTCTATGCATTATTTTTCATATTTTCTTGCAGGTGCCTTCAAGGAGAAACAGAGCAGCAACTTCAAACTTATATTTTTCAAGATTCAAGAACCCTAACTTGCTGGTTTCTCATAAAATTTCAGATCAGCAATCAAAGAAGGCCTCCTTTTTCATATTTCTTCATCAAGAACATCAAATTTGAGAAGAAGAAGGCTAATACTATCAATTTTCAGCAGGCTGATCCATTTTTGTTCAATCTTTTGGACAAATTGTTGAAGAATTTTCGCTAAGTTGCAGCAGTTGCTTTTATTTTGCATGTCAGGGAAAACTTCATATTCATCCATTTCTAGTCTTCTGGGTCTATGCTAAACCTTCTTTTGGACAAAACCCATACCTCAGCTTTTTCAGAGAAACTTAAAGTTGTTGTTTTTTCAGTCAGAAGCCAGGGTTTTCAAAATCTAATCAACTGGGTTCATCCAGAATATGCTCAAGAATAATACCCAGATGCCAACTTTTTCTGTTTTTTTTTTGGAAAAAATTAGGGTTTGCTACTTTTTCAGTCTTCACTTCATATTTTCAAAAATGGACGATCTGGGTTGGCTTGTAACGAAATTCTAATCAAAACCCATATCTCAGAAAAAATCTCAAAATTTCATCTATTTGAGGAAGAAAAATCAGCAAGCTAAATTTAGAAAGTTTGCTAAAAATTGTCAGAACCTAGGTGTGTTTACTGTCAATCTTTAAGTTTTGCAGAATGGAGTATATTGCTGCAGATTTTAAAACCAAATCAGTGTTGTACCACGATTTCATTGAAACGGCTGAGACAGACTTGCATCATATTAAGCCAGTGTTCAATTTGCGTCTTTTGGAAGATGCGGGCAACACCACCATCAGGCATCTTGGCCATTTAGGTCTTCTTGCAGCAGCATCCATGCCTTTTTCAGTACAGAGCTTAGAGTTCATAATTGCTTGTATTAAGCATTACAATCCAGCTACAAGGGAGATACAATTGGTTGATGGGAGAATCATATGCAACCTAAAGTCAGACATGATTGAGAAATGCTTCTCCATTCCACCATGGCCGGGAAGTGTTACCATCAACATAGAAGAATGTGAAAGGATATGGGAAGAGCATCAAGATAAGTACAACAAGAAGATTGCACATAGGTAGTTGAAAGAGAAACATTCTACATTGCCAAAGGATGTCGGGAGAGGACAGTTCAAGGATGAATTCGCCATTATAATCACCCTACTCAATCAAGTCACTGGACAAGCAGATGCAACAAGGTTTCAGCCTTGGATGTTCTACGTAATACCTCACATAATGAAGAAGACAGAGTTCTATGACTGGCCTACATTGATCAGTGATTGCCTACACCATCAGATAACTGAGTATTTTCATAGACACGCATTTCATATGGTCTCCTACCTAGTCTACTTGGTTGCCTATCAAGGTAAATTCAAAGGGTTAAACATGGAGGGTTCTCTAAATGTTCAACATGTCTACAACTATTACACTCAGTTGGAGTTTACTGCTGCATCACATCATTACAAACGGGTGAATGAAGCATTCTTAATCTACACAGTGCGAGACCTGGACAACGAGCTACATGTTCGCATCTCATCTGTCGCCAGGGCTGCAATATCAGAATGGGCAGATTGGTTTATTCAGTTTGCCACCTTCACTTACCTAAGGTTGTATGGTTATTCAAGAGCTCCACTTATGTTACCAAGGTATCCATCAGATGAGGTAGTATGTATAGAATTCTTCAGGCAAATATCAGTTGTTCACACCCGTCTGCGTAACAAGAAGAAACCAGCCTTCAACTTTCCTTTTGCTTTAGGTATTTACACTTGTAGATCATCCGCAAAAGCTAAACTAATGGGTAACGAGTTAGACAGACTTGGTCTCAAGCCTTTCAGCGAGAGACGATCATATGATCCCCATGGCTTCTATGCATCTCGACTAGGTCAAAACTATGCTCATGTGCCCGCACTTGAAGACTTTTGGGCTAACTGCAGAGACGAGTATGAGGTGCGAAGGTGAAATAAGAGTAGGTTAACCCTTCATCGAATGAAATATTGCTTATCATAAGATACTGAAGGGTTGTCAGATGATGATGGGGATGTAATTCTCCCAGCCTACACTAGAAATCAGGTTGAACAGCAACCTCTTCCACAGGTCAACTGGGCTCACAAAGAATTTAGTACAATGGAAGAAAAGACAAGACAAGTGGTAGAGTACAGTAAGACTTTCTTGATCTTCAAGAGAAGGGAGTCTATTCCAGTAGCAGAGCCGCCAAAGAAACATTCATCTCTTCCCTCTTCTTCAAGAGTGCAAACAAAGAACAAAGAAAAAGTTCAGTCTCAAGAGGTCACAAAGGGCAGTAGATCAGCAAAGAGTGCCAAAAGGAGGTTGGACTACACAGGAATTGTTATACAGGAGCAGCCTACAGCTGAAACAGAAGTTCCTCCGCCAGAGCCCATACTTCAAGAAGAAGTACAACATGATGAACCTTTGATACAAGAAACTCTACCATCTCTTAGGTCTTTGCCAATTCACATTGATTTGGAAGACGAGGAGATAGAGGCTGAAGTTGCAATTATTCCTCCCTTGGATGTTAATAGAAATACTACATCTTGGCTCGAGAGCTCCTTTGGAAGGACAAGAAGAAGGCCTTCATATCAGGTGAATGTTGATGACCTTAGCATATACCAGGAAGCACCCAAGAAGAAGGCCAAGAAGCAAATGCATTTCGAGAGGAATCTTGAGGGTGAAATGGTCATGGAGATAGCTACACCTCTTGAAGACAAAGTCAGGGATGAGGTAGATGAGGATGATTTCATAATGGTCAAAGCAAACCTTGGCAAAAGTACTAGACATGCTGATATGAGTTTGTTTAAAATGGTAACAGAAAACATTCAAGAAAGAGTGCAGAAAGATGGAGAAGACAAGGCAGCCCTCAAGGCTGAAAATCGTCGACTCCGGTTATGTATATCAAATCTTATTCAAGGCACCTCACAAACAACTTAGTTGCTGCCTCAAGTCTTAGAAACACCAGCTGATTAGCAGCAGTTAAGGCAGTTAGTTATTTGTGGCAAACAAACACAAGAGTGGGTTGAAGAGATCATCAACAGAGGAAAAGAAGTTCTAACACAGGTTTTCTAGTTAAGATACAAAGCTCATGACTTACGTCAAGGTATCCAGGATTTTGATTAGCTGATAGCCAAGTTCAAGCCAATGCACGAAATCATAATTGCAGATTTAGAGATGGCTTGTGGCTCTACAATGGCGAGAGAACATAAAAGACAAATCCTGGAGTGGAAAGAAAGTCATCTTTTCAAGGTGAATACATATGTCAGAATATCCGAGGAGTTTGCAGCATATAAACAAAGAGTTGTTGATAGTCTTAGGTTCGTCAGAGAAGTAGTTGCAGCAGTTCCTTGTCAGTATTTCCTTGAGGATGGTTCGTACATTGGGCTTGACGTAGTCCAAACAGAGTTTCAGAGTATCTTGCGTGGCAGCGATGGCAATGTTGGGAGAATGAAGATGATTTCCATGATGTCAACACAGTTTGAGAAAGCGGCCAATGAGAGTGAAGATTTCTTGAAATCTATTGCAGATGGCGAGGAAATCTTAGAAAAGCGGCATTTTGCTATTAATAGCATCAACACTCCTACTACAGATGAAGTTGCCCGCTTTTTAGCGGATGTGATCGAGATTTAAATCTGCTTTCTTTTAGAAGCTTCTTCCACCCTTTCTTTCTATTCTTGTCTCAATTCTTATCCATTCTTTGAGGATAGAGAGAAAACAATTGTAACAAGTTGTCATGAGTTGGCACTTTCCGTTTTAGATGCTTTTAGGGTTTAGATGTTTTAGTTTTGTTCTAGATTTAGAAATAAATCTTGCGTGTTAGCAAGTAGTAGTTGTTAAAGCAAGGAGATTTTAGGGTTCCCTACTCCTCTGCTTAGTTATAAATAAGAGTAGTGTTTGCTCATTTTTCTTTAACCGTGCTTGTGATAATAGAATCGCTGAGCGTATGCCTTCATGTTTGTTATCGTCTAGTGTTGTTCACTTTGTGTAAAGAGCAAGTTTGCATGCCTCCTTAGCTGCAAATCCTTGTTTAGTGCATGTGTTAAGTGTCAATTATAATCAGGCTGATCGCATGTTGCAAGTGTGTTGCTACAACTTGTTGTCTCGAAATTGTAATCCTTTGTTCCAGAAGCTTGAGTGAATAAAATCCTGAGTGTGCTTTGTCTACCTCGATATAAGTATCTCAAATTTCCGTTTATTGTTTTGTGTTAGAAGTATGAGTAAATAAAACCTTGAAGCTTGCTTTGCTGCTCTTGAAATAAAAGTCTCATATTTCCATAATACTTTTATGATCTCTTTTTCAGCTTGCTTAAAATGTACGTTGAAGAAAAGTTTGTTTAAGTATCTTTGTCAGAAATCAAACTCGTCCATTTCTAAACTCTCTTGCTCTGCGTTTACTTGAGAGGGTGGAAACGTTTTAAGCGTAGGTTAAGTTGTAGTTGTCTAGTTTCATTAAAGGGAAAACCTCAGCCGCAACATCTAGTGTTCTATAACCTTGTGTTCTCGCAGCTGAACCAAAAAGATAGGCGTAATTAAGTTTAGATTACTTTCTTTATGCAACTCAGCAAAAGAGGGAGTTTCCCCTCCTAATTCGAAGAGCAGTTTACTGCACATAGCTGTCTATTTCCAGAACGCATTCCAGAGGTGCGATTTGAAATGCCAACAAAGTGGATGCCTGCCGCAGCAAATGAAGTGTTTTAAATTGTAATCTTTTCCCGCCACTGTTTGGTGGTAGCGTGGAAAGTTTTCTCATGGCTGGTTATCTGCCTATTTCCTTTCAATTCAGCAATTAGCACTCCACCATATGTTAGTACCTCGCCTGTCAAAGGATCTTGAGTGCACATTCTTGGTTTCGAGTTTAGACTCTCTCTTTCAAGTATAATCTTTGTAACTTGATTCAGTAAATCCTAGGGATCCTCTGACCATATGCCCGCCCCTCCTCCTTAAGTGGTTTTAGGGCGCATTCTTGGTTAGAGTTCTTTTATGCAATGTTTTGGGTTAAACTAACTTTAACGAGTGCTTGACTACAATGTATTTGTTATCAAAAATTAAAAAAAATTGAGAGTATATTTCAAGTTGACAGTGCAGTAAATGAAGTCAAAAATCAAAGAGGCATTGTGACGGATGAAGATATTATGGAGAAGATTTTGATGACTCTATCGGAGAGCTACAATGACAAGATCTCAGCTATTGAGGAAGTTTATGATCCGAAGAAATTCACCATAGAACAACTATTTGGCACCTTGACCGCATTTGAAATGAGGAAATTTGGAAAAGAAAAGGAGAAATCTGAAACAGCCTTCAAAGTCACAAAAATAGAGGAAGATCCGAATAGTGAAAGTTTAGATGAGTTGAAAGCAAACTTCACAAGAAAACTGAAGAAAGGTACCGGCAAGTACAAAGGTATGTTACCTCTTAAATGCTTTAGATGTGGAAAGATTGGTCATCTTGCATCTAGGTGTCCGGTAAAAGGAACAAGACAAAAGTTTAAAAGAATCAATAAGAAGGTCTATTATGTTAATGAAAATGTTAGTATTTCAAATGATGAATCATATCAAGAGGATTGTTTTTTTTTTGGTGGAAAAGGATGAACCTAGATTTGATATCTCTAATATTTGTCTAGAATCTAATGATAACGCTGAAGCTGCATTATTTGTCAAAAGAAATAGAGATGAATGGTTGATTGATAGTGGATGTTCGAATCATATGACCGGTGATAAAAGTAAGTTTGTGAAGCTTGAGAAATATGATGGAGGTTCTGTTAGATTTGGAGATGATAAAACAACACAGATTGTTGGAATTGGTTCTATTACCTTTGATGGAAAACATAACACTGACAATGTTTACTATGTGAAGGGTTTATATCATAATCTTTTGAGTGTTGGACAAATGTGCGAGAACGGTTATAATGTTGTATTTCCAGATGATGGTTGTGAGATCCAGAAAAGTTCTGGAACTGTTATTGCAGCAGGAAAAAGAACAAGTGGGAATATCTATCAACTAGAAGGAGCTACAAAAAGATGCTTATTATCTCAGAGCAATGACAGTTGGCTCTGGCATCGGAGGATGTGTCACATCAACTTCGACAATTTGGTAAGGATAAGTTCAACAAGAGCAGTTAGAGACTTACCAAGACTGACCAAACTAGACAACATTATTTGCAAAGGATGTCAAGAAGGAAAACAGACCAAGGGAACATTCCGAGGAAAAGAAGAATCATCTATCGGATTGTTGGACCTAGTAGACACTAACCTATGTGGTCCAACTAGAACAAGAAGCTTACAAGGTGAGAAATATTTCATGCTCTTAATAGATGATTATTCTAGACTAACTTGGGTTACATTTTTAAGAGAAAAATTAGAGGCTTTAGAAAAATTCAAGATTTTCAAGGAAAGAGTTGAGAATGAAGTTGACAGGAGAATCAAGTGTTTAAGATCTGATAGAGGAGAGTTTACTTCTAATGAATTCAACAAGTTCTGTGAGAAACACAGCATTAAACGACAACTATCTGCCCCTAGAACACCACAACAGAATTGTGTAGTGGAAAGAATGAACCAGACAGTTCAAGAAGTAGCTAGAACAATGATCAAGGAAGCAGGTTTAACAAAGGTCTACTGGAAAGAAGCAATACACATAGCAATTTACATTCTTAACAAAGTACTATTCCAGAGGAGGTATGGAAAGACATCATACGAGCTATGGCATGGAAGAGCTCCCACAGTAAAGTACTTCAAAAAATTTGGAAGTAAATGCTACATCCGGAGAGATGAGGACAATCTTGGAAAGTTCAACAGTAGAGTTGATGAAGGCATATTTTTGGGTTACTCTACAAGAAGCAAAGCATACCGGTGTTACAACAAGAGACTGAACAAGATAGTTGAAAGTGTGAATGTGAAAGTGGATGAAGATGTTCAAAGAAATCTTGACAGGCATATTGAATATGAATCAGATGACTCAGATGACAAAGGAAAGAAGGATAAGAAAGAAGAAGAGACAAAGGAGGCTCCGACATCCACAACTAAAACCCCAAGGTATGTATAGAGAAACCACTCAAAAAATCAGATTATTGGAGATAAGAATAAAGGAATCATCACAAGAAGCAAAGCAGCTCAAGAACAAGTATTATTGTGTTTACTCTCGGAAACTGAGCCAAAGACTATGGAAGAAGCATGCAATGATCAGAATTGGGTGAAGGCAATGAAAGAAGAGCTTGATTAGATAGAGAAAAATCAGACTTGGGAACTTGTGCCCAAACCGACAGACAAAAATGTAATTGGAACAAAGTGGGTATTCCGGAACAAGCTCGACGAAAATGGAAAAGTAATAAGAAACAAGGCAAGATTAGTTTGCAAAGGTTACACTTAGATTGAAGGTATTGATTTTGAAGAGACATATGCCATTGTTGCCCGAATGGAAGCGATCCTGATATTCCTGGCTTTTGCAATTTTTAAGGATTTCAAAGTCTATCAAATGGATGTAAAATCAACATTCTTAAATGGAGAACTGAAAGAAGAAGTCTGCATTGAGCAACCATAGGGATTTAAGTCTGGAAATGACCCGGATGTTGTTTGCAGGTTGAAGAAAGCTTTATACGGATTGAAGTAGGCACCTAGAACCTGGTATGGCAGATTAGACAAGTATTTTATTGGACAAGGATTTCAAAAGGGATCTGCTGACAGTAATTTATACTACAGAATTCATTTAGATCAAATGTTGATTGTTGTGGTTTATGTTGATGACATAATCTTTGGAGGAAATGATGATTTGTGCAGAAAATTTGCAGATGAAATGCAGAAGGAATTTGAAATGTCTATGATAGGTGAGTTAAATTCTTCCTTGGATTACAAGTAAATCAGAACAGCAAAGGAATTTTCATCTCTCAGTCCAAGTATACCAAAGAATTATTGAAGAAGTTTGGATTGGAGAACTCCAAACCGGTTTGTACACCTATTGTTACCGGATGTAAGTTGACAAAAGAAGATGATTCACCTAAAGTTGATGCAAGTATGTACAGGTCAATGATTGGAGGACTGTTATATTTGACTGCTACTAGACCAAACATTATGTATGTTGTTTGTTTAGCAGCTAGATTTTAGCAAAAACCACAGGAATCACATGTTGCAGTAAAAAGGATCTTTAGATATTTGAAGGGTATAGAAGATATCGGGTTATGGTATCCAAAGGATTCAGATTTCACTTTGACATCCTATACTAATGTTGATTGGGCCAAGTGTGTTGATAACAGGCGGAGCACAAGCTGTGGAGCTTATTTCCTTGGCTCCTGGTTGCTTGCTTGGTCAAGCAAGAAACAAGATTTTGTATCTTTATCTACTATTGAAGTTGAATACATTGCAACATCCTCATGTTGCACTTAGGTATTGTGGATGAAACAAACGTTGAAAGACATTGGCATATCATTTGATGAACCGATCTCAATTATGTGTGATAATACAAGTGCAATAAACATTTCCACGAATCCGGTACAACACTTTAGAATGAAACACATATCCATTAGATATCACTTCTTGAGAGAGAAGGTTTTGGACAATGAGGTAAGACTTGAATATGTACCTACAAAAGAGTAGATTGTAGACATTTTCACAAAACCGTTGAGCAAAGATACTTTTGAGTATCTCCGGTAGAAGTTAGGGGTTCTGCCCCCTCCTAGTCTACAATAATTTGCACCAAGGACTGCATTGGTCCATGGCATTATATGCTCACACTTATCTGGATCAATGCTACGTGGCTTCCTCATAGGGGGAGCGGAGTAAGTTTTTCAAGGGGAGTTTTTTCCCTTTGTGTTTGATGTCAAAGGGGGAGAAGAAAAAAAGGTCCTTGATGTTGTTGATGCTGACATTGTGCTTTTTGGCTTGTCGTTGATGAATATTGCCATCAATGACAAAGGGGGAGATTGTTGGAATGTGATGATGTTGATTGTTGTCATTAATGGTTGTCATTGATGTCAACATATCTTGGTTGATTGATTAAGGTTCGGTCTTGATGCTTTGGTGATCCGGATTGGTGTGCTCCAGATGTTGTGCTGTGATGATCTATCTTTGGTTGTGCTTGTTCTGGTCCCCTTCACTTTGCAACATAATGAGATACGCTCTTATGGGTCCGGACCGATCTAGAAATTGGTTAATGTGCCCCAGAACATTGTTTGCATTGTAACGTGTATATTCTATTCTTTGGTTCCATATATCATGGTTAATATGTAGCACATTGATTTGAGCGAGGAGGTTCTGTATGGTACACGCTTCATTCCTTTTCACTACGGGAATGTTTTGTGGTGACCTAATTCAAATTGTGTTTGGCCGACTTAGGAGATTATGAAGGAATGGAATGGTATAAGTAAAAGTTGATTCTGCTCGATGAAAGTAAGTGTGGTGAACGCGAATCTGAAAATCCAAATATTGTGAAGTATGTGAAAGTATACGACTGGAGGCACCAGACAGTGAGATTCTTTTGATGTGACTGTTGGTGACAGTTATTTCCAATGGTGGATTCCCTTTCATCGTTCTTCTGGCAATGATCCTGTTTCTTTTTGGCAGTGAGCCTTTTTACTTTTGGCTGTAATTGTTGGGTAGTGAGCATTTTGGCAGTGAGCCCTTGTAAAAATCACCTTAATCGGTGTCACCTTAACCAGTGTTTTATATTTGAGAATTAGCATTCTCCATGGTTTTTCCCATCTTGGGTTTTCACGTAAATTCTGGTGTTCATTGTGCATGGTGTTGTTATGTGTTTTCATGTTCATAACTGTTTTAATAATTATCTAATTGATTTAAGATTGCACCAGATTAATTAAGGTCAGAAAATTATTTTGGGATAACTGATTCACCCTCCCCCCCCCTTTCCCCTCTCAATTATCCGGACTGTTCAACATTCTTGTACTATTGTTTTCTAAGCTTACCTAAAAGTTTGAGTTATGATAAGAGTTGAATCAAACTAAATGTTGCATTAGATACAAATATAGTATTTAGACAATTTGCATATTTGGACTTCATTGGATTTGACAAACTAAAAAAATTCTAGGGAAAAACTCAACATGTAAGTACTTAAATTTCTTTAAAAAAATATAAACTTAATGTAAAGTATAGTTAGAAAATTTATCAAATGAATTTGGTGGAGGTCTAGGGGTAGCGCCCCTTGTGGGGGCTGGGGGCAATGCCTCTAGTGGGGTCAAAGGGCAATGCCCCTCACGGGTTTAGGGGTAGTGCCAATTTCATAATTTTTGAAAAGGAAAAAAAATAGTTTTTTGAGTGTGAAAATCACATTTTTTTTGCTTTTTTTTTGCGTTTTTTTAATGCAATTCCCATGTGTCACGATTTTTTCATACAAAATTGACACTACTTGCAGAAACTTGCCATAGACTCGCTTGATAACTCAACAACTTAAACTTGAAAAAACATTGTGCTGTGAAAATATCTTTCGTACTTGGTGACTTGACGAAGAATTAAACTTTGATATTAGATACATCCACAATGAAGTTTCAAGACCCGCTAATAAAGACACAATTAGATATGACCATTATAGATATTTATGTGAACAATTTATTTCAATTTTTTTTTTTTTATTCTTTTTCATAACCCTAAATTGGATATGGAACCAAACAGTGTTGTACCATATTCAAGCATATTGGATACTTCCCAAATATGGGCTCATATATAGATTTGTTTAGGTATAATAGTTGTGTATTTAGAACTATCTCATCCATACCTAGTATTTGATATACACATGTGGCGGAGGAGGAGCATTTAGAAACTTTGGTTTTGATAAATTAAAGATAAAGTTAACTAGTCACAATAAAAAGTCAAATATGTGTAAAAGAAAACATTGGGTTATAAGCAAAGGGACAACTAGAAATTGGCCTTTTACATCTCAAGGTTTATTGCAAAAGAGGATTGTATTGGCTTAAGGGAGAGTGAAATATATGTACATCTTATACATTCATGCATTGATATGTAAGATTGATGGTTGCATGTATAATGGAAGGTTTTCAAATCCACCCCTATCTATAGAAATAACAAAATTTCTATCACAAGTTTGACAACATATGCATCAAATTATATTTTGTAATGATAAAATTTTGAAGGTTGGGATATGCAGAAAAAAATATTCTATGGATTGCCAAACCACTAATATTGTTCTATCCCCTCTTATAATTCCATGAGTGTTGATGAAGACCCCTTCGAAGAGGAATTTGATGATGATTCCCCCCTGATGATTTCGAAGTCGAGGAAGTTGAAGAAGAAGAAACCCACCATGATAATGATAATGAACATTATAATAATGTTTTATTTGATTCCCCTATAAATATGCAAGAGGACAATGAAGAGGTCAATGCAGCCAAGGCCCATAGTTATGAAGACTGTAATTTCAAATGGGACGAGCTTCAGGACAATTTGGATGTGGTACAAAATAGGATGAATAAAATGGAAGAAGTAATGAGAAAAATATGACGAGGCATTCTATGTCTAGTATTGTGATCTTGCAAGCTGAACTTAAAAAGAGAGAGTATGGAAGAAAGCAATATAGATATAAACAAGAAGAAATATAAATAGGTTAATATGCAGGTGGATGGTGGAGATACCACCCCCTAGGAGGAGAAACTGAACACTTTGCGCAAAAACTAGAAGAACCTGATTGATCGTCATGGGATTTAATCTTAGCTGTTTTGGGAGTTGTTTTTTGTTGTCTCTGTGGTGTTTATATTGTTGTTCGGTTAAAGTTGTAATGTTCTGTCAATAGTTTTTTAGGTCTATCTAACTGATCTGTTGTTGTAAGGGACTGGGACCCTTGTGTTCCCTATTTATAGTATCAAAAGCATATGAAGAGATATATTTATTATCTTGTCATTTTTCAATTGTGAGTCATAAGTCCTTGTCATGGTCATCTTGTCATTTTCGTTGTCTCTAGTCAGTATCTTTGTAGGGTCAAACAAAGGAGTTTCCAATGCATTTAGTGAGGTGAAGATTGAAGTTCAAATGATGGAGAAATGACAAATTCACAAAGACATGAAAATTTGTTTCCTAGTTAGAGGGCATGCACCTCTCTAAATGGATACATGAACATCAAATCTCAATTTATTTTTTCTCAATATATAGGAGCGCCCCTTTGTGAAGGGAAACATAAAATCTTTCAAGTTAAAAAAATTGCTGGGCCTATACATAGGCATGAATCATTCTATTGCAATGACAAATTTCAAAGTTTTTAAAACACAAAAGTGTGGGTTAGGTACAAACACATGCGCTTCGTAACAGATAAACATAGAGTCTTCAAAACATGAAAGTGCAACTCCATACAATGGTGTCCACTCCATTGTGGGGTGACCGCTTTTGATTTTTCAAAAATATGCGAGGCTGATTACTAGTGAACTCATTTTGAAAATACAAACTTTTCAAAATAGAAAATGTATCCATATACTGGCATCTGCTCATAAGGGGATGAATGTAATGTCCTTAGTTAGAAATTTTGTAAAATATGCAATTTTTTGATTTGTGCAAACTGAAATAAATATAGAACATAAAATGTAGATACCAAACTCCAATAATGAAATGCTGACCAATAATAGAAATAATAAATATGGAAAACACTCATACATGAAAATGTCATGGATTTTGCATCAAATCTGACAATAAATAAAACTGATCAATAAATATAGAAACCTTAAAATGTCATGAATTTTGCAGAAAATCTGACAATAAATAAAGCTGATCAATAAATATAGAAACCTTCACATACCAAGCATATTTAAATACAACAGCTGATCTAAATGATGAATGCTGATAAAATTATGACAGCAGATTTGACAATAGATAAACTTGTAAAAACAGCAATAGATAATGTAATCCTTACATTTCCAAATAATATAACTGATATTGCAGCAATTAGGCAATTACAAAATGCTAATATGAGCAGCAATGTTTGATTAAATTTTCATACAAAGTTGTTTGATACTAAAATCAACAATTCAACTCACATAATATCCTATGGCTGGTTGAGTAGATGGTATGGTTGTTGTGATACAAGATAAAAGTTTAGAATTGTGTCATGCTTTCTTTTATGAAGGAAATGACTAACACAAGTACAAATTTTCAACTTGGACCACTTAAAAGTAACATTTATGTTTTGAATTTTAAAAGGATATAAATTAATTAAATATAGAACTCTTAATGTAATTTATGTTTATAATTTTCTTAATTTACATAAAATTAGTTGAATATAATCTTTTTACAAATTTAAGAGAATTATTTTTAATTTAGTGCATGAAAATATCAATTTGTGATAATTATTTATTTTCAATAATTTTAAAAATCAAATTTACTCAAAATGTCAGCTTTGATGAGACATCAACTTTTGTCTACTTTTTTTATAAATAAAAATAAAAGAAATTATACCATCTTAGAGAGGATTCTCTCCTCTAGTGCACTATATATTTAAAAAAAAAATTAAATATATTTTAAAAATTCTAATTAGTCTCATGTTTGATTATAATATCCTATTTGCAATAAATTAAAAAAATCACAATAAAACTAATAAAAATATATAAAAACAATATTTTTAGATTTGAGGCTAAGGAGGATGAAGAATTCCAAATTGATATATATTCTTGATTCTCTCCTTACTGAGTTGTCAGCTTGGATTAGGAGCTCACTTGTTGGGAAATTTTGTGGCAATTGTCCCAACATTGATACTATTAAAAGATGGGTTCTTTGGGTCTTGAAACTTAGAGGCCAAGTTGAGGTAACTAGGGCCAAGTTGAGGTAACTGCCATGTTGAATGGTTTTTTTTTTTGTTTGGAGGATATCTCTAAGATCCTTCTAGATGGCCCCTAGTTTCTTGGCATGAATGGCCTTTTTTTTCAAAATTGGTCTCCTGGTTTCAACCCAATGAAAGATACATTCAAGTTTCCTATTTGGGTTCATTTGCTAGCGTTGTCTTTGGAGTATTGGAAAGAAAAGATTTTTATGATTATTGCTAGTTCTTTTGGGCAATATTGTGCTACTGATAAGATCACCAAATTCATGAAGAGTTTGTTATTCGTTATATTTTGTGTGTTCATGGAGAATAACCAGGTGTTCTCCACTCAGATTACCTTATCTTCAAAATTTGGAGATTGGGTGCAGCAGATTGAATATGAAGGCTCTCCAAGTATTTTCCATTCTTGTGGTAAAGTGGGCCATGCCTCTACTACTTGCTTGAGAAATAACAACACTTTTTGGGAAGAAAAAGGAAAATATGCTAGCTTTGTGGAGTTCATTACTTCCTTTGAGGAGATTTAGAAAGAAGATAACAAAGAGAAATCCCCTATAGACTATTTGATGATGGACACCTCTTTCAAAGCTTCAGGGTTGGAAGATGGATCTACCAATGGTCTAGTGATTTCTCCTTTTCTCAAAAAAAAATTATTTGGGGAGAAGGATCCTTGTAAATAAAGAAAAAATCTGTGGAACAATTTTTTAAACCACTTTGACTTTGGGTTAGCTGGTTGGTTTCTATCAAGTTATGTAATACTGTCTTGTGTAGTTTCTTAGTTGTTCCGCTTGGTTGTTCTTTAGTGTCTAGTTGTGCTTCATGCTCTATCCTTCTCTTTGTATAAGGTTTTGGACCCTTTCAAAATCCTGCTTAATCAAAAACAATATTTCAGATATTAGACTCCAAGCTCTACAAAATTGTATTTTCAAATTCTTCATATTTTTCAGAGAAACAAGCATTTCTCCACTAGTTCCTCAATCACCTTTTTTGGCTCAAGTTCTTTTGATTCTTCCTCATCAAAAATTACCTCAATATTCTGTATTTGGCCCTTGCCAAGACATCTATGATCAAGTTCCCAAGGATTCTTTCTAGAGACACAATTTCTTCCTCTTGATCTCATTCTTGGAATTCTCTTCTTTCATTTTGTGATATTCTTTTATAAAGTTGTGTGTGAGATCCTTCTTCCTGAAAAATTTTCTTTAGTTGATCCAAAGGTGGTGTTCTTGAGTAAAAAATTTCTTGGATATTGAAATATCTAGATTCAAAGCTCTCTTGATGACTTCCTTCAAAGATGGAAGATAAAAAACATTTACCAAATCTTTAAAACATTCAATTAATCCTTCCATAAATAGAACAATGAATCTTCTCTTTGACACATTAGATACCATGACTAATAATCTTCAAAATTCTGCAACATAGTTGTCTTTCGTTCCATATTGCTTAAGCTGCCAACTCCATAAAGTGGATCTTTGGATCTTTCGTGTCAAACCTTTCTATCAATCTTTGATTGAATTCTTCCAATGTGGAAATGGAATGCCTTTGGATGATCTAAGCATGATACCACCCCTCATGTGCTAATTCCTTTTAAGTGGAGGGTAGCAAACTTAATTGGCCCTTCATCATAAACCAAAATCAATAAAAAGTAGGTGTCCAGCCTCTATATTAATCTAGATAGAAATATCACTTAATAATATCCACCATTTTTTTCATATAATTTACCCACATCTTATATAAATCTACATACAAATAAAATTATGTGTAGAATTCCATATGTTTGGAAAAAAATTCATGTGTATTGTTTATTATTTTATTTTACTTTAAAAAGTATTGAAAAATTATTTTATTTGTATATAGATATATCTTTTCTAGTGTAGATTTACATAAGAGGTGCATAAGCTCCATGGAAAAAATGGTGAAAAATGGTGGATGAGTTATATGGAAAAAAGGGTGGGTGAGATGATTGGATGCTTCTATGTCTTTAAAATATACTTAAAAATAACTCTTAAATAATTAAAATAATTTTTAATGAATGTGTATGACACATTTTCAAGAATAAAAAAATAGGTTTTATTTCATTTTTTTTCTTTTGTTAAATTATTGTTCAATTAAATAAACACCTTGAAAATAATATCATGTCCCTTACATAGAATTTTCTAAAGATGAATATGCAATCTGATTCCAAAATTTTAAAAAAATATATATTTAGAATCTACAGACAAAATGTCACAAATCACTAGTTTGCATCATCTTCAAATTCTTCACTGTTTAATCGCTATAGGTGCCTGAAAGTGAAGATTTAGTTAGAAAAAATTATTCTAGTGTCCAATTTGGCCAAAAATTGTAAACCAGTATTGTGTGATCACCGAACTATAAATATTAAATAATAAAATCAGCAATAATAAAATTATGAAATAATTCAAATAAATAATAAAATCGGCAATGCCAATTTTCTTACTTCATTATGGACCACCAATCATCATCAAAGAGTTTTTGTTTCACATTTCTTCCCTCCAGTGGATTTGACTCATGCCATCTACCCCACTCTACATTGACCACCATTAATTGTAGTCTCTTGGACCTCAAGCATCATCTCCAATAAAATGAAGTAGTTGGCATATCTAGTCTCCATGGGCTTGAGCAATTCCTTCTTTGAAAATTTTCTAAACAAAGCAAGTGAAGTCTGATGGTTGCAAATGAACATTTTCACATCTCTAGCCTCTGCAACCACTACCTTCACCCAATCTATTTTCCCAATGTCCTTCAAGGTATTGTTCAATGCATGCACACAATAAGGGGTCCAAAAAATGTGTTTATAAGCACTCTCCACCATCAATCTAGCTAATTTACTCACACGGGCTAAATCGGTCACTACCTACACAACATTAGAGGCTCCAACATCCTCTAAAACATCTCTCAAAATCTGAAATTGGAAGGTTGCATCCTTCCTTTTGCTTGAACAATCTATAACTCTAAGAAAATAAGATCCTACTGTACTAGTGACAATAAGATTGATGAGTGGCCGATGTTTGATATTGGGCCACCCATCCATGATTATGGAGCAGCCATCTATCAACTATATTTGTCTCATATCCTCCATCAAAATCCTCACCTTGGAGTACTCTTTATCAAGAAGGGTGGTGCATAGCTTAGTTTATCTAGGTGGAACATATGAGGGACCAACAACTATAATATCTTTGCACATGTGTTTAAAATATGGTGAACGCGAGATACATGAAATGGTATGACATTAGCATAAAAAAACTTGGCAATAGAAGAATCAACCCCATCTTTTGTTGTAATATTAAACATATTAGCAACATTCATACTTTTTTTCTTTCCTTTTGTAGAATCCTCCCCCATATGAGATTGAAAAGTTGAAACAACATCCACTAATGGTGTAGGCATTCCCATACTAGGTTGCAAACTCTCAATTGAAACCCCTTTACTTAATGTCTCCCCCTCCATATGCAATCTAGTTGCCTCATTTTTTTGTTGTTGGGTTATTTTTCTACACCTTTTCACCCCTTGACCACCAATCCACAAAAGATGGCAATAAACTCTCGTATAGCTGCCCTTATATTGTTTATGGCACAAATGACACTCTCATACTCTACCACCCCCAAAATAAAATTATTATCTTTATCAACTCTTGTTGCAAATTGTAGTAGAGGATTTTTGGGGTTAAATGGGCCTTTTGCCCATTTTTTGAGGATTTCAGATGGACATTCAATTGAGTTTGAACTTGTTGACCCTGCTCCACTCCCACTCTCTGAACACGCCCCCCCCCCCAATGTTTGCAGTTGTACTACTTCTAGGTCTATTTCTTGTTCTTTGAGTTTGAGTTCTACTTCTTTCTTGCATTTGAATTTCAATATCCTCACTTTCACTATCACTATTGTTATTCATGGTTTTTTATTTATGATTTCAAAGAGCTGCAAGTTCAAATGAAAATAAAATAAACTCACAATGACCTTCCTATGTGTTGAAAATTTTAAAAAAATCTTGAAAAAATTAAAAATAAATAGCAAATACAAAAGAAAGATGAAAAACATACATCTAATATGTTTCAAATGATGCCCTAAGCTCCTCTTCAACCCGTTGTTATCTCCTTCACTCAGCTGCTCTTCTTTTTCTCTCCTTCACTTCACAATGCAAATGCAAAAATGAGTTGATTTTTCTCATTTTAGGGCATATATATCATTTAGTTTTAGTTAAGTGGCATGGGGCGGCCCTTGTGGGCCCACCCATGCCTTTTTTCCTTTTTTAAAAACTCATTTTTTTAATAAAAAAGCGATTCAAAAGTGGTTGGGCCATAAGGGATGGCTAGTCATACCCGGTATGGTCGAGGAATGGCCTGGTCATGCCAAGTACTGTTGGCCGTCCCCTAGTCCCCTAAGACTTCACAAAAAGTCCATGAGTAATTTCAGGTACCTGGCATGGAAAAAGGGATGGCTGGGGAACGTTTCTTGGTTGTCCCCACGTCCCCGTTTCGTCCTCAGTACGGGAAATGGCAAAAAAGTATAGGGGACGCATCCCCATGGAACACAAGTTGAGAGATGTTCTTATAATAGTAGCTTGGAGTATAGAGAGTTGCAGCAGTGTTTTAAGTTTTGTGATAATATAAATAATTTAGCACACAACTTCTCTTATACATAGGTGTTTCAAAATAAATTAATTTAAATATAAGAGTTCAATTATACTAATTAAATAATTTTTAATTTATAAGAGTCCTAAAAAATTATTTCAGTTGGAGATTGTAAGGGATGCAAAGTGCAGAACTTTCCCTTTTACTACTTTGTTTTATATGCACTAGTGCTCAATTTGTCTTGTTTGGTGTATAAAATGACCCTAACCAATGAAAGGAAAAGTATGGAAAATTCCTACTTAATCCAATAAGGAGCACAATGCAAGTATACTAGATTTAAAGTTATTTCAACACAAGCAAGATAATGAGAAGACAAGAGAAATAGAAAAATCACAACACAAAATATACCTTGGGAAACTCAACAAAGGGAAAACTCCAACTCCAAAAACACACATCTAATGTATTAATTCTCCAAAATTGGTTACAATATATTTGTAGAGCCTTAGTGTTTCACAAGAGGTCTACACTTTGAATATGGAGTAATTTTGATAGTATAACCATACATAAAACTAAACATATAATCTCCATCCTAAACTCTCAATATATAGGATAAGGAGATCTAGCAAACTATGAGCTCAAAACTCTAAGCCAATACTTGGATCAAATGGTCCAAGTCAAACCCAAGTTCCTTCCTTCAATGGTAAATTCTCCTAGATGACTAATTCCTTGGTTGATTGATTGACACTTGTGAGTAAGGGAGTTTAATGCAACTCCCAAACGCCCCATGTGAGTGTAACATCTCTTACATACATCTTATGCATACAACTATTTGTAGTCGATAAAAGATGCTAGTCATAGTCCACAAAGTAACCCTTTATTCAATGACATTTAATAAGAACAATAACATTTGATAGAGATTGACGATAATGAAATCTCAAGATTCCATCAAAGTACAGTGCCTTTTTCCATGTAGACACATTATTTATAATATTATAAAAAAATTGAATTTCATTTAGACTTGGAACTTGTAAGATGCACAACACCTAGTCCCATAATCGTAGCAATCTTCCACTTGTATACATTGCACGAATCATAAGGGTTTCTCAATATGGTAAACTAATGCTAAATGTTGATCCCTAGGGAATGCCTACATTATTTGAACTTTCATGTGTTCATGAGCTTCATTAATGCATCAACATTCACAAAAGTATCCACCTTCTCAACCATAACCCTCATGTCCAACATTTTACAAACACAATGATATTGTATATCAATATGCTTTGTTTATACATGAAAGGTAGCGTTCTTTGTCAACCCAATGATAGTTTTATTGTCACACTAATCAACACTATATCCTATCTCAACCTAACATTCAAATACAATCTCTAGAGTACCTTTTTTACAAGCATGAGTAGTTGTTATATACTCTTATCTTTGTAGTTAGAGAAAACATAAACCAACTCTTGCTCATCTAACTAATCCCACCACTAACCAAGGTAAGACACTCCCAATGGTAGATCCCATGCTATCCACATCTCTCCCAATTCGAATCCATAAATTTCTATACATCCACTTTCTTGCTCGAGTCTAGACCTCCCCAATAGCAAATTGACACTAAGATTTGTATTGAAGATATCTAAAGAAACTCTTCACTACATTTTAATTCTTGTTGTCCAAGTATGATATATACATGTTTAGGACTCCCATTACTTGAGCAATATCTAGTCTAATGCATACCATAACATACATAAGACTATCAAATACACTTACATAGGGGACACAACTCATTTTCATTTCCTCTATCTCATTTGATATAAAATGATAATACTCAATTGATAGTTTTATTTGCACATGAATGGGAACACATTCATTTGCAATCCTACATTCTAAACCATTGAAAAACAAAGTTAACACACTTCGTTTGATTGACCCAAATTGTTTTGCTCATTATATCCCTCTTGGTCTCTATCTCTAAGATTAACTTAGTTGCATCCAAATCCTTCATATCAAACTATAACGAAAATTGATATTTTAAAACCCTAATCATATGTTAATTGTTATTTATTGACATGTCATCAACATAAGCAATGATAAAAATAAATCAACCACCTATTTGTTTATAATAAAAATCTAAAGAAGAGCAAAGTTATGAATAAATATTCCTTGCTAAAATAGGTTTGAGATTGATAATTGAAGACAACTTTGTGGACACACACCATGAAAGCCAAATATTTCGCGAATAGGAAGGTTGTAACTTCCTTACTTTGGAGTCCCCTTCAAGGTTTTATGTTTTAGAACAATGTGGTGAAAATCGAGAGCTATTGGGGAAGGAAGGTAGATGGAATGTTAAGAGGGGGGGATAAATATTTTTTTTGGGATGATGCTTGGCTTCACAATTGTCCTTAATTTATTTGGTTCACCTTTGGATAGGCTCAAAAATTTGTTCAAAAGAGCTTGTGGAGAAAAGGTTTTGAAATGTATTGGGGAATCTACTCTTAGAATATCTTGGAAACTCATTAATTTAAGCCTATTTGAACCCATCTGTTGAGTTTAGCTTGAAATCTCTAAATGAAAATATTAGATGCTATCATATCTAATAATTTCCTATAGAGGATGAATTGGTTTGATTTTCCTCCATGGATGGGTTTTACAACGTCAAATATAGCTTTTTAATTAAAGCTAATCCCCGAGCTTAAGGTTCTTCTTGGGATCTCATTTGGGATGAGGATCTCATTTCAAAGATCAACATCTTTCTTTGGCTTGTTAGTTAGAATAAGATTCTAAATTTAGACATTCCTAGCTAGAGGGGTTTGGTGTTGCCAAACATGTGTGTTCTTTGCAAAGTAGGTCGATTGGTTTCTTGTATTCTCCTCTTGTGCCCCTTTGCAAGCAAAACCTTTGATTCTCTCATCTATGTGTTTGATGTCCCTTGTGTTAGACTAAACACTATCCTAGACCTCACCTATCATTGAATTCCCCCTTTCTCGAGCCCTCCTCTAAAATAAATTTGTATTTCATTCCCCATTTGTTTTAGGGACTTTGTAAAGAGCGAAATAGTAGAATATTTTTTAATAAGAAATGGTGTTTTAGGAGGGTTGTTTCTATATTAATGGTTGCTATTGAAAAAACCTTCTTGAGTCTAGAAAGAGTGGGAAGGGTAAAATGAAAGGCAAGGAAAGGAAAATTGCTCTCAATTGAAATTTTCTTTAACTTGCAAAAGAAATCAAAGAGAATGAATAGGTGGATAGGAACGTAGTTAGGTGGGTCCCACACCCCTAATTAGTCCAAAATCAACTTTGACAAAACTTCAAAATGAAATATTGGATTAGTATGAGTGGGAGGAAAAATAAGAGATAGTAAATAGAACCTTCTTGTAGCATTTTCTAAACCTCTTGAAGTTAAGACAAACAACTATGTGAAATCCTTTGTTATGTTGGTGGATATCCAAGTGGCCATGGAGATGGGTTGTAGGTGATAATCGCAATCCTTAGCATTGTGAATTGTTTAAGGAAAACCAATCCTCCTAGTTGGATGATTAAAAATATTGTTAATAATACACGTTTTTGCCTTGTAGTAGCACTTTGAAGAAATTGCCTTTATTCATATCTTCAAGGAAGGGAATAATTTTGTTGATTGAATTATGAATTGTGGAGTATTTAATGATAGAGCAAGAATATGGATCAACTCTTTAAAAATTTCTAGCTCAATTCAAAAAATTATCAATAATGAAGAAAAAAGATAAGCCCACCATGGTTGAAGTCCTTCCTAGAGGCTTTTTGGACTATTTATTTTGAAACTTTAGTACCAATTATAGAAATCTTAGAAGCCTTGATGGGATTATACAAAATAATCATAAGGATGGCATGGATTATCATGTTCCTTTCTTGTCTAGATTTGCCACCAAGGGTAATCAATGGATTGCAATCACAAATAAGATCTTATGGTAGTATGTTATGTGCCAATTGTGTAGGAGATTAAATATTGATGGAAACAATAGGAATGAAGAGAAATGATAACTCGCACAAGAGGGTAATAATAGCTACCAACATCAAGACATTTAAATATTTATGATCCTGTAATTCATTTGCATGCATTTATTTGGAGTTAATTTATTTTAGTTGCATGGAAATTGCGGTAGGAGAGGGGACAAGGCTAAGACTAAACCCACATCCATTAAGGAAGCCAAAAGAGTTGCAAACTCATGGCACATTTTTTCAAAAATTAGGATTAGGAAATTCAATTGAAAGAGTCAAAGGGCATGACTCAACTCTCTCAATTGATTTCACTAAAGATTGGAAAGGGAGAATGGTAGCTTTAAGAGGAGTGTCTATGAAAGTATTAGAAGAATATATTTCTCATAATACATGTATGTCAACAAATGGGTTGAAATTTTTTTAAGGGTAAAAGGTGTAAAGATTTAGAGATTAATAGATTTTAAAAGAAATGTGAACTCTTAAGTATTCAAAGGATGGGGAAATCTTTTAAGAATTTAAAGGATGGGGATGGTATTGTAAGAGCCTCCTTACCTTGGCCTTGGGAAAAGGCTAATTTGCAATTCATGAAACATCTCTTTGGAAGGCAAATATTCTAGAATGTATATGTATCATTTCTTTGTTTTGAACCAATTAGGCATAATAAATCTATGAGCATCCTATTCTTCCTCTTGATGTCTCTTGAAAGAATTGTCCTTGATGTCCAATTTGGTAATATGGAGGTTCTTTCCCATCAAGCCCTCATTTATTTCTCTTTTGAGGAGTCATGCCTTAAATCTCTCTTTCTATGGCTACAATAGACTCTAAATCCTTGGGTGGTAAAGGAAAATAAATTATAAAGGATGAAAATATCACATGGGGTCAACTAGGGATATAAAAGAGCATTGCCCTAAAATGGTCAAATTCATAATTCCTCATAAACCTACCTAGGCCCAGAAAGAAAGATAGACCTTGAATTCTCAAAGAGTCTAAGTGGTCGGGGTGGGGGAGTCAAATAAGGGAAAGAAGGTTTGAGGGATGTTGTCAAACCTAAGAAACCAACTTTAATGAGGAACACACTATTGAAAAAAAGTGGAACTCATGTAAAGGATTCATCCATACTCATTGACATTATAGACGAGTAAGCTACTACCCAAGTTGTTGAATATTTGTTATTGAGGTGGTTTGGATGACATTGTGGGGTTTTCTAACCAATTTAATGATATTTTGAGGGATATTGCCAAACCTAAGAAACCAATTTCAATCAAGAATGAACTAGTGAAACAATTGAAACCCAAATGAAGAATTCCTTCATCCTCATTGATATTATAGAGGAGGAGGATGCTACCAAATCTGTTGAAGATATATTTACCAAGAAGGGGTTTGTATGAAATTAGGGGATTTTATAACCAAATGAATGTTGGTTCATCTCTTGTGTAAAACTAGGGGAATTTTATCATGGTGGATCTTCAAAGGAAGGTTACTTGTCTTCAAGATGAGTTTAATTTTTAGAGGAGAAAGCTCAATTGGTTCATCAATGAAAATAAGATCAAAAAGGTAAAATTGAGTCTTGGAAACAATAGCACATGAGGAAAAGGCTTGTACGCTCTCCTACTTGTTTTAGGTTCAATCTCTTATGTTGCACTCTTTGCATGTAGATTGAAAAAATGATTTCTTGTTGCCCACCTGTTATCCTTCCCATTGCAGGTTCAATCTTGTTTCCTACACTCTCTTCTTGTGATGGGTTTGTTGTTCTTCCTTAAGCTTTTTTGGTCACCCATGGCACCCTATTGGGTGATAACAGTCACATTTTGGTGTGGGTTCCTTCTATCAAGCTTGAACATGTCCTAGGTGTTTGTATGCTTGTGCCTATGCTTAGGGTTGACTTGACCCCTACTTCTAGTGTCATGGATGTAGGTTGTGCCCCTCCTTTCATGTTTTATTCTATTGTTGGTGAGTGTATATTTTCTTAGGTGACTAGGTTTGGTCCTGCTTGCCCTTTAAGGGTGAAGTCTCATAAATATCATCCTTTTCCTTGTTCCAAATCATCCCAGATGGTGGTTTGCAGCTTGGATGTGATGGAAAATAAGGATTTATAATAGCATTGGCCTTATATTTCTAACTGTACAATTGGGTGATGTTTTCTTAGAGGCCTCTTATGGTTGGTAAAATTGAGCTCTTCCCCTGTGCAAAGGATTCATTCATTACTTCCTTTGTCTCTTTTCAGGATAGAAACTTGGTGCTTGGTAAGATGTGGGCTTAGGGAGAACACTCTCTCTTGATTAAACCTTGGTCAACTTCCTTTAATCCCCTTATCGAACAACTCAATTATTGAAAAAAAGGTGAAGATAGGTTGCAATACTAACTTATGCAAGTGATTGCAAACTGAAAATTAGATTACCAAATCAGATTTATATATGATTGCACATTCAACGTTAATATAAAAAACAACAAACCATAAGAGAAACCAAATTTACATGGAGAAACCTTTTCAGGAGAAAACTCCACACAAGAAGAGAGGGAAAGTATATTATTAATCTTCAATTAAGAGATAAACAATAATAAACTTCACTACTATTCTTTGATCGATTTGGCAACACCATATTACCTGCAAGAACTCAACATAAAACTACCATCCGTAGCTCCAATTTATAGAAACTTGTGGGAGGGAAAACCAAAAATGATAACCCAAAACAAAAGGCAAATACCACTTGCAAAAACCCATGCCTACCTCTTGGAAAACCAATAGACATATTAACATACTTAATTCCCTTCACATGACTTCTCTCATGAGCACCTAGCCCATAGAAAATTAGGATTTTAACTTCTTGATGCTCTTTGACTCCTTGATGAAACACAAACAAACACCAAACTCCTCCCCCATTTGGTCACCCAAGGCATAACCTTTTGTAGTGTCGTAAATTGTCACCCATGATAATTTCACCCTATGTTTGGTCCCCCTTTAAATTATTAGACCTAATTGAGTATTAAATTTCCTAAATTATGCATTATATGGACTATTTTTGACAATTTTCAACGAATTGCAAGCAGGAATCAATTGCATCTATCTAAGACCTTGCCCACGACACCTAAAATCTTAGAAAATAGGGCAAGAACACTCATGCCATAGGAAAAAGTGTCCCCCTATTTTGTCTACACATTCAAATATGTTGGTGTCAGCAATTTAATATTTACAATTGAATTGTCTAAAACCGACTATCGGGATTTAATTTTTGGGAAATTAAAAAAAATCTTATAAATACATAGTTATTGCATCATTTCAAATCTAACAAGGGCTAAGCAAGAATTTATTGGAAAAATTATGATCAATAGCACTATTAAGCAAGTCGAGAGCAACATTCCAGAGCTTAATTGTAGCAATTCAAGATCCTAACATCATGTCCAATTCTATGTGAGTTTATATGTGTTCATATTATTATTTTTTTGAAGGCTAACAATTTTGTAGGTCTCCAAAGCATTCAAGCATTGAAGAAAGAAAGATCAAGACCTTGATGTGATGTGCATGACTTTAGTCCTTCAAGGAAGCCATTTAAGGGTCGTAAGTTACAACACTTTGTGATTTCATCATTCCTTCCCATTCATTATCCATTTATCGTTGACATTTCTATTGTGGAAGTGGAAACACTTACATAGGGTTTGATTGAGGCAAGCCCCTAAAATGTACCAACATTTCTTCTCTTTGTGATTGTGCAAATTTCAGGTTGAAGAAGATTGAATAGGTGTTGAAGGAAAATTATTCATTATTTCATTTGTTGTCATACCACTTGTCAGGTCACAAAAACTCAGTTATAGAAATATCTAGACGTGTTTCAACAAATCCAAAGGCATAATTTTGAAGCTCAGATTTGACACTAGAGGACCCTGAAAAATAGATCTGAAAAAGCATATAAGGACACTCACGCCCTAGGTTTCTGTGTCCTCCATTTTTTTCCCAAAATTAAATGACAAGTGAATAATGTCTTGCTTTGCTCATTTTTATTGTTTGAATTTTTCTGTGAACTTTTGCACTTTCTATATTTGTATCAGAATAGTAAATTGCATTATTAGCCTAGTTGGATAATTGCATTTCATCATTAGGACATTTCTAGTTTTGGTTAAGGGCTGGTTGACTCACCTATCAGGTTATAATTCAATCCCATGCCTTGTCCAAATCCATCAAACCCTCATTCTATCCTTGCATTTCAATCCATTACATCTCTCCCCCATCATAACCCTCTATTCCATGAACATTTGGGAAAGGTGTCAAGCCCTAAGGTGAAAATTAAAATAATTTCATTTCCCTTCATTTCATTTTGGTGAACCTAACCTATTACCATTATATACCTTCTAAAAATTCACATTAGATCTAGGTTTTGCATATCATTGTTTTGCATTTCTCATTTAGGATTTCATTTTTGCATCACAAAAAACATAAAAATACAAAAAGTATTGCATTCATATAGCATTAAAGGTTAAAATAGGGTTTGTTTTAGTCATCATAGTTCAGATCTAAATTCAATTTTCATTCATTATATCATTAAAAATCTAAAATTGTTCATTGCATTCAAAATCAATTAGATCAAAAAAGTGAAAAATTACATAATTTTATCTCAAAATTGCATCAAATCATCATTTTTAAGACTCTGCATCTTGAAATTAGTCAATCATTGCATATTGTATCTAAAAATTTCATTTAGAATTTGTCATTCATATTTTATAGATTTTCACACTTGCATTTTTCATTTTCATAATAATAAAATCAGCAAAATATGGAAAAATATTCAATGTCAAATCTATTTGTGCACAAAATTGGAAACCTTAAATAGTAACAAGCTGTAAAGTTTTCTGCCAAATCTACCCTTAATTTTTTTATTTTTGGTGTTTGGGAATTTTGTCAAACACTTGTCTTGCAAACTGCTCTTGGCTAGTAAATGTTTTCTATTTTGCTTTTTCTTGTTTTTGAATGATGATATGATGCATAAAAGACTTAACCAACAATGCCAAATGACTTCAAATGCAATAGGAATACAATGCAAGTATTTTTGGATATTCCAATGCAATGAAATGACTGAAAACTTATGCAAATATGTAGCTACAACAAATATGGAATTTTTACAAACAATTTGTATGCAAACTCCAAACTCCCTTTGATTGATATGGCAAATATGATAAGCAACTTATTACAATCCTGAGGTGCTTTAATTTCAAAATACATCGAATGCTAATGACAATGCAACTACTTGGTAGAAATATAACCTCTTACATTTGCATACTTGAATTTCAATTTTACAATAGTAATATTGTTGTTTGAGGGCGATTTAACTTCCTACAGACCAACAACCTAAAGCAATGAAAATGCAGTTCCAAAATGCAAGTGATGACAACTATAAAAGAACCTAGGTAGACGCCTTATTGCAAAAATTCCATTGATGCAAATACCAATCGATTTCTCCTCCAAAGTCATCTTCTTGATGCCAAACTAGCTACGCCACCATACCCTGCAAGAGTTGATCAAAATCAAATAAAAAATCATAAAGTTGAATTATATTTGTAATAAAATGTGATGCGTCCCAGGCTGCCAAAGTCAATTGCCAACAATCGATTTCCTTGAAGCTATAAATCACACCACATATACAAGAGGAGCCACAAATTATTAAAGAGACAAAATCAAATTTATTTTTGAGACTGAAAATCGACCTCCAATCTGCACAATAGAATTTCTCCAAACTGAAAATGATCACCAAAAATCTGATATTGCCTTCTACAAAAATTGACTTATTCAATCCTCTCAAAATCTGGTCATAGACCATTTAATTTTGTAATGAATTCCAAGTAGGAAATCTGAAGTAATCTCCTCCACTATTTTCCAGCTAGGGTTGATATTTCACAACTGAACCTGGTATCCTAGAGTCTTCAAACCCTCAGACAATGCAAACATTCAAGCTCTCACCACACGGGCATGAAAATAGAACAACTCAAGATATATCAAATGGCTTGCATTTAGATCCTTCTAAAGAATTCTCAATCACCTCCAAGAAGCTTCTAAAAAATAATATTATTTTATTCCTCAAGTGACTTTATGATATAATATTTATTTTAGTCACTTTATTAAATTAATTAAATATAAAGCTATCTTAATATATTAATTTATTGAGATAACTTTACAAATAATTAATTTAATATTTATTCCCCTCTTTCTCTTGTTTAGCCTTCAAGAATAAATAAAGGCTAAATGCACTCTGAGTGGCTACTGAGAAGGGGACATTACAGTCCTCCCTTCCTGAAATTGCTTATCCCCAAGCAATTGCAAACTAGGATGTTGTAGAATCTTCTCTCCTTCCCACATGGCATCCTCTCCTAGAAAATCTCTCCATCTCACCAAATACTCCTTCACCACCCTGTTCCTCAATATCTTCTCCTGAGTATCAATTATCTTCTCAGGAGTGAGGACCGAATGTCCCTCATCCAACGGTGGCAGCTTCGATGAAGAAGTAATATGTTGTCCAAGTTCCTTCTTGAGGCACAACACATCAAATATATTATGAATCTTGTTGCTCTCTAGCATCTCCAACTCATATGCTACCTCTCCAACACCCTTGATAATCCTGTATGGTCCATAAAACCTAGGCTTGAGCTTCTCTGCACTGCTCTTCTTCAGAGAAGACTATCTATAGGGCTGCAAACAAAGGTAGACCAAATCATCCACCTCAAAACTATGCTCAACCCTGTGTCTATCAGCATAAGTCTTTTGTTGATTTTGTGCCACTTGCAAATTATCCTTGAGTGATCTCAAGATGTCCTAGCTCTCTTGAATCCAATCCTTAACCTTAGGAGCTCTACTCTCCCCAAAACCCAAGTCCATGAATGATGGTGCATCATATCCATATAGTGCCCGAAAAGGAGACATACCAATAGACACATGATAAGTGGTATTATAACAGTACTCTCCCAAGTGCAACCACTTAATCCATGCTCTTTGTTGTCTTGAGATGTAATTGTGCAAGTATCCCTCAATCCATTTATTCACAATCTCAGTCTAGCTATCTGTCTGAGGGTGATAGCTCATACCTGAGGCCAACTCAATACCTTCCAATTTGAAAACCTCCTGCCAAAAATCACTCAAGAATCTATTATCCCTATCACTGACTATGTACCTCGGTAACCCATGCAACCTGAAGATCTCTCTGAAAAATAACTCAGCTACCTGTGGTAGCTTATACTTTGTAGGTATAAAAAAGAAGTGAGCATACTTTTTCAACCGATTCACCACCACATAAATGCAATCTCTCCCATGCACCTTGGGTAGACCTGTGATGAAGTCCATAGAAATGCTTACCCACTTCTACTCCGGAATGGGAAATGGCTACAATAGACTTGTTGGATGTGAATTCTCGGACTTTTTTTGCTGACAAGTCACACACTCCCTGACATGTCTCAAAACATCCTCCTTGAGGCCCTTCCAAGAGAACCTCTCTCTAACCTATCTATATGTCTTAAAGTAGCTTTGATGGCCTGCTAGGGGAGTGTCATGTGAAGCCTACAAAATCTTCTCCTTCAATTTAGACTCTGGTACCAAGTAGATCTTTTCCTTGTAGAAGCCACCACCTGGTACCTATCATCTTGTATCCACCCTTCCATCACCTCACATGTGAATTTATTCTTGGAGTACTCAACTAACAAGAGAGACTTCCAATCAGTTGAAATCTCTAAAAGTGAACAAGCAGAAAGCTTCTTGGATAGGGCATCAACAACAACATTCTTCTTCCCTTTCACATACTCTATATCAAAATCATAGGTATGTACCTTACTGACCCATTTCTACTGCTTCTCGTTCAAATATTTTTAATCCAAGAAATACTTGAGATAATTGTGGTCGGTCCTCACCACAAACTTTCCTCCAACTAAGTATTGCTTGAACTTTGCTAATGCATGCATTATGGCAAGCATCTCCTTATCATATATGAAGTAAATTTTATTAGGTCCCCTCAACTTGTGGCTCTCAAAAGCAATGGGGTGTTGATTCTGCATCAAAACTACTCCTATACCTTCACCCGATGCATCACACTCAAGAAAAATTGGTTGAGTGAAGTCTAGAAGTGCTAAGATTAGGAAACTACTCATCACCTCCTTAAGCTTTTCAAAAGCTCGTTGTGCCTCACCGGACCAATTGAATGCACCCTTCTTAGTGAGATCTATCAATGGTGCTCCCAACTATGAAAACCCCCTCACAAAGTGTCTATAATAACTTCACAACCCAAAGAATCCTCGTAGCTCTGTAAGTGTCTTGGGTGTTGACCAATCGAGTATTGCCTAATTTGTTTCCTGATGAACCTATACCCCCTATGCATTGATCACATGCCCCAAGTATAAAATCTCTCTAAGGCCAAACTCACACTTTGAGGCCTTAGCATATAGTGACTACTCCTCCATGATAGTCAAGACCTCATCAAGTTGCCTCAAGTGATCCTCCCAATTCTTGCTATATATGAGAAGATCATCAAATAATACCAAGAGGAACTTACACAATTGCTTATTGAAGATGTGATTCATGTAGGACTAAAATGTAGCAGGTGCATTCGTTAACCCAAATGGCATGACCAAGAACTCATAATTCCCATAGTGATATCAAAATGTTGTTTTATGTATATCCTTCTCTTTGAATATGATCTGAAGGTAACCTGAATGAAGATCTACATTGGAAAAATATACTGCACTATTTAGCTCATCCAATAGCTCATCAATCCTAGGTATCGGGTACCTATTCTTAATAGTTTTCTTATTGAGAGCTCTATAGTTGATGCACATCTGCATGGTTCCATTCTTCTTCTTCACCAAGACTACAAAAGAAGCAAATGGACTAGAGCTTGGTCATATATGCCCCATCTCAAGCAATTCTTTGATTTATTTCTCAATCTCATCCTTAAATTTCTTAGGATGACGATAGGGGGTGGTGATGACTGGTTTCACCCCCTCCTCCAACTCAATGGTATGCTCAAATCCTATATCTAGTGGCCTCCTTGGAGGTATATCTCTAAACACCTTGTCATGCTTTCCCAATAGCTCTTGAATATCAATGTGATATGGCTTATTTGAACCAGGAATCTCCTTAGTGGTGATCAAACATTATGTTTCCCATACTACATCACCATGGACAAAAAATTTATCCATCTATTTAGATGACACTATCTTTGGTGCCCTAGTAGCCATACCTCTAAGCACCACTCTTTTGCCATTTTTTGCCCTGAACTTGAGCTCCATGGTTTGGAAGTTCTATGAATACTTCCCCAATGAATGTAGCCATTGAATACCAAGGATGGAATTTGTGTCACCCAAATCCACCACATAGAATTCATCAATCACTATGTAATTGTCCAATGTGATAGGAAACTATGAAACCCTCCGTGTGCATGAAATACTATATCCATCTGCCACCATCACATTAAAACCGTCAAAATCCTCTATTGGTAGCCCCTACTTCACCACTAGGGTTACATCAATGAATTTGTGGGTGACCCCACTATCAATCAACACTATGATGCGATGACCCTACAAAACTCCTCTGGCCCTGAAGGAGTTGAATCTAGGTGTGCTAGATCAAGTAGCAATGGTGCTACTCTTGCCCTTCTCTTGGGGCTGCTCCTCATGTGAACTATTGTCATCATTGTCCTATGACTACTCATCATCACTACTATCACTCTCTAATATGACCTCCATGAAATGAACCTTTCCTTTACCTAAGCAACGGTGTCCAAGCTCCCAATGTTCCTTGTAAAGGTAACATATTTGTTTTCTCTTGCATTCTTTTTTATCTTCTTCTTCTTGATCACTCCTCTTGTTTCCCTTCTTTTGGATAGGCTTCTTTCCCTTGTTCTTTTGAGGAATGAAGGGTTTAAAAGGGGGTTTACTGCTAGGTGTGGAGTGCTCCATGTCTCTAGCTCGAGTGATCACATCTTGTAGAGTGTCAAACTTGAAAGCCTTAATCCAACCACGAAGTGGATTAGATATACCCTCAATGAAAAGCATGACCGATCTTTACTTTGATATATTAGTCACCATGACTACCAACCACTGGAACTTTGAAATATATGCATCTATTGATCCACTCTACTTAATTTGTGCTAGTTCTCAAAAATGAAGCTTAGGATCCTTCTGATCAAATCTATCCATTAGCTTTTTGTGAAATCCAACTAGGAAGTAATGTTTGCATGTCCCAATGTGACAAGCCCATGATACCACCACTCATGTGCTTCACCCTCCAAGTGTAATGTAGCATACTTAATTTCCTCTATCTCTAACATGGGGTTAAGTTGGAAGTAGGTATCCAACTTTTGTACCCACACCCTAGCTATGCATATGCTAGACCCATCAAAGGAAGGGACAAAGAGTTTCCCAACCATGTGTTGTAAATCTTGGTTATACTATCCTCTATTGTTGTTTCTAGGTCTATTCCTATACTTGATAGTACATTAGTCCAATAGTGACATGGCAACATAAACTTCATCTCCCAATGATTGATATTCTCTCAAATAGTTCATGAAACCTTCCCCTTGTGCTTGAATTTCTCGATTTGTAGCAACTTGTCCACCCAAGAACTGAGGCATAAGAGGCCTCGAAGTTACCCTACAAGTTGTCCTAGCATTACTCTGAGTTGTGTTACTTTCTTCTTCATTGTTATCATGACCCTTGTTATGTCCATTTTATCCATTAGTCCCATTATTTCGATTGTTACCATTGTTGTTTCTATCACCCATAAATTGGTTTAGATTTTGTATCATTTGTTGCTGACCTTCAACCAATTCATTAAGCATTTGTTGTTAACCTCTAGCTAGCTCATTAAGAATCCGGCGAGTGTTTCCCTTTAGTATGTCATGTCTATCACCCATGATCTCCTTGGATGAAGAATCTAAATCAAATGGACTCAAACCTTTTCTTAGTCTTCTATAAATGTTATTCTCTTGATCTTCTAGATCCATAACCCAATATTGACCCCACAAGCTGGCAGAAAGTTAGCTTTGATACCACTATAAAGTTCCTTGCCAAATCTTCCCTTGATTTTCTTTTTTTTGGTGTTTGAGAATTTTGTCAAACACTTTTCTTGCAAACTGTTCTTGGCTGGTAAATGTTTTTGGTTTTGTTTTTCTTGTTTTTGAATGATGATATGATGTATAAAAGACTTAACCAAAAATGCCAAATGACTTCAAATGCAATAGGAATGCAATGCAAGTATTTTTGGATTTTTTAATGCAATGAGATGACTAAAAACTTATGCAAATATGTAGCTACAACAAATATGGCATTTTTACAAACAATTTGTATGCAAAATCCAAACTCCCTTTGATTGATATTGCAAATATGATAAGAAACTTATTACAATACTGAGGTGCTTTAATTTCAAAATACATCCAATGCTTATGACAATGCAACTACCTGCCAGCAATATAACCTCTTACATTTGTAGACTGGACTTTCAATTTTACAAAAGTAATATTGTTGTTTGACAATGATTTAACTTCCTATAGACCAGCAACCTAAAGCAATGAAAATGCAGTTCCAAAATGTAAGTGATGACAACTATAAAAGAATCTAGATAGATTCCTTCTTGCAGCAATTTCACTGATGCAAATACCAATTGATTTCTCCTCCAAAGTCACCTTCTTGATGCCAAACTGGCTACGTCGCCATAGCCAACAAGAGTTGATCAAAATCAAAGCAACAATCACAAAGTTGAATTATATCTGTAATATAATGTGTTGCGTCCTAGGCTGCTAAACTCAATCACCAACAATCAATTTCCTTGAAGCTAGAAATCGCACCACATATGCAAGAGGAGGCACAAATTATTAAAGAGACAAAATTAAATTTATTTTTGAGACGAAAAATTGACCTCCAAGCTGCACAATAGAATTTCTCCAAACTGAAAATGATCACCAAAAATCTGATATTTCCTTCTACCAAAATTGACTTATTCAATCCTCTCAAAATTTGGTCATAGACCATAAATTTTGCAATCAATTCCAAGTAGGAAATCTGAAGTAGTCTCCTCCACTATTTTCTAGCTAGGGTTGATATTTCACAATCCAACCTGGTATCCTAGAGTCTCCAAACCCTCGGACAATGCAAGCATTCAAGCTCTCACCACACAGGCATGAAAATAGAACAACTCAAGATATATCAAATGGTTTGCATTCAGCTCCTTTTAAAGAATTCTCAATCACCTCCAGGAAGCTTCTAAAAATTAAAATTATTTTGTTCCTCAAGTGATTTATGATATAATATTTATTTTAGTCACTTTATTAAATTAATTAAATATAAAGCTATCTTAAGATATTAATTTATTGAGACAACTTTATAAATAATTAATTTAATATTTATTCCCTTATTTCTCTTGTTTAGCCTTTGGGAATAAATAAAGGCTAAATGCACTTCGGGTGGCCACTGAGAAGGGGGCATTACACAAGCATAATCAAAATTTGAATTTTCATCCACCCTGTTTAGGACACAGACACCCTGTCTAGGACATAGACACCCTAGGCACCTATGTCATGATATTTTTGATTGAAATTTGAATCACATATTTGTTTTTGTGTTCTCTATTAGATTATGTTGTCTGAATTTTGTTTCTATATTTCAAACATGTCATTTACTTTCTGTATTGTTGCATGTTTGTATGGTTAAGTTCAAAATTCTCAAATTAGCAAAATCTGGAAAATAATTTACTATCAGACATGTTTGAATACAGATCTGAGAACCTTAAACAACACCCTGAACAAATAAAATTTGAAATTATTGAACCCTACCTAATACATAGATGCCCTAGGTGCCTTTCTATTACCTTTTGGGACTCAGATTTCAGTGCCAGAGCCCTCTCAGAATCTTTTGCCTAAATCTATTATTTGTTTTCCAACCACTTGTTGCATAGCAGTCTGAACCTTAGTACAAGCATTATATCATCGTGATGGCTCAATGTTTTGGAAAAAAATTGACCTCTTTGAAATCCTTGGTGGATGTTTCAAGTTGTGTTTGGCAGTAACCCTAATTCTGATAATGAAATTAGTGATACTTCATCTCTTATTACAACTCTTTTTGAATTCCTATGCCAAGATGAAGAGACCGTGTATGAATTCATACAAATTTCCTTACACAACCTTGAGAATAATGTAGCTTTTTATCCCTCAATGTAATGCACTACTACCCATACCAACAAGATCCTACCATACCACCACTTGAAATTTTCACTATTTTACACCCCAAAAGTGAGTCACAAAGCATACCTCAACTAATGCACATGGAAGAACCTATCAATAAAAATCACAAGGAAACTGCATCAACCAACCCTCCACCATATGAGCATAAAGTTACAAACACACCCATCAACTTGGAACAGACCTATGGGCAAGGATTTCAGATTTTGAGGGAACAAGGATGCGACATTAAGAATGAACATGAATTCCACTCCCTCTTGGAATAAACATTATATGAAGATACTAGAGAACTAGGTTACCAAGATCCTCCACCTTTACAACAAGCCATTGCTCCACCAAATAAGAAATATTAACTTAAGAAATTACATTTCTTACATCCTATATCCAAGACTGGAGAGGAATTGGCTACACTTGTTGATAAGGGCTTAATTATATTACCACTTGTGATTGAACAAAAAACCAATAAAGAAAAGAATTAAAATACACCCTACTATGCATATCATAGATTGTTAGGACACCATACAGATGAGTGTTATGCTTTAAAAATAAATTGAAAGAATTTGGTCCTTATGGAGACCACGTTGAATGCATGATAAAATAACATCCATACACTTTTCTCATTTCCATGTGGTGGTTGTAGTATCACACAATACTCACTACCATGCATGATGATATATAATACACTTTATGTGATCATACTTCATTTCACAAGGAGTAGCATATCATAACCATATAGGTTTATCTTTGTCCCTACACTTGGGGGGCAAGGGGTTATGTATCCTTGTCTAGGTGTATTCCTTCTAACAAGGGATCCTTCTCTATCTCCTTAAAATGTTAGTATAGCAAGTACACTAACATTTTATGGGGGCATATTGTCCCCCACTCATTGTTTGCATAGGAAATGGTCCCTTCTTAGTGATGATAGCATACATCTCCTAGGAAGAGTGACCTTTATTTGATTAAGGGTAAAAACGGGTTTTGATGGGGCCCAGAACCTAGTACAAAGGAAAGCAAGTTGCACTTATCATATACCATAAACCATCAACAGCACAACATTAGCCTCAACCAAGATAACTGTGACAACACACAACTGAAAACAAACAAGCAAGGGCCAAAAACCCTTACACAACCTGATTTTAGCTAGGACCGGAAACACTTTTATCTAGACCTAGAAGCCCATGGAAGTACAAATCACCTGCCTGCATCAGCCAAGTATCAGCACACCAGCCACTCAAGAAGTTCACCCCAGAGCTGAAGGAAATATCCACCTTAATGGTATCAAATACCAACTCCTCCAACAATCCCACCACAAGGGTGGGGTAAAACAACACCACAAACCACAGGAACCCAAAATAGGAATCAACAACCCTGCAACACAAAAAATGTTTGGTACCAGGAAACTGACTCAGCCTCCACCTCTAAAGGAGGGATCTCCCCTCTACTGGAAAAGAAACCATGCTGAGCTAATCCACCGCAACCTGTAAACTCCAGCCCCCCCACCCTCCATCTCCATAGGAGAAGCGCCCACCTCCATAGGAACCGCAACTGGGGGATCCAGAGACCATCTCCTTCAAATCCACCTCCATAGGGTCGAAGGAGATAGCCAGCACAACAACATGACAAGCAAGTGAGGGCTCCTTTAGTAACCTCTGAACCGGAACCAACACCAGGAGCACAACCCTCAACAGGGCCACCAAAAAAGAAGAGTGGAACCTCTTATAGCACCACCAAATACGAGAAGCCAAAACAAAATCCACCTTAAGAGGAATATGCTCCCCTCTACAGAAGCAGAAGCCATGAAAGGAAACCACCCAGCCTTCAGCAAGGAAGACCATGACAACCATAAGCACCATGAGAGAACAGACCACCATGAGAATGAAACCCATCCATAAAAGACCAAGGGTGCACAAGATACATAACAAGGGCCACCCACATAAGGGATACCAAAGAGATCCCAAAAATGAAAGTCCCAACAAGGAACCATAGCAAAAAATAGACAGAGAATCCCCCACAAAGCAATCTTTAGCCAAATGCGAGGGGAGAGTAAAGCACTGAGCCAAAACCATAAGCTACAGGCTTATCAAAACAAATCTCATCCAAAAGAGCCAAATAACAAGAGGCTGCAAATCCTTCCCACAAGCTAGAGAGAATAAGGAGGAATCTCCCTCCCATAGGAAGAAACACATTAGGGACTGCACCAAGATAGGAGAACCCCCAACACAAAACCGAAGAACAACCAAAGCAACATCAAGGAGGACCACATCCCCAACAGCCTCCCATGTAGATAAAAATTGAAGCAAAAACCTCTCGAGGCACACCAAACTCAAGGAAGAAGGCCAAGAGCGATGCAGAGGAAGAACATCAGAAAGAGAAGGAGAGACCCCGCCACTAGCCCAAGTCAGAACCATCCAAAAAAGCTCCAAAATATCTTCAATAAAGAGTCACCTTGTTAACCAAAGTGTGGCCTACTTGATCCTTGTGATGTGTCTTATTTGTGGTTGTCGACACCTAACAATGTCTTGATGGATCACATTGGCTAACTAACAACATTTTTTCTTCAAACCCATCCTTTTTTCGCTTGTTTAATTAAATAAGCCTAATTATTTAATTAAATGCCTCATTTTTACTTATTAATCTAATCGACCTAATTAGGTTAATTCAACCCCTCTCACACTGAAATTTCATCTGATTTAATTAAATAATGCAAAATATTTAATTTTAACCCTAAGTCCTCTTATTTAATTAACCTAAACTATTTAAATAAATATCATATTTGCATCTCATTTTCATTAAATAAATCAATAATTTAATGAATATCCTCACATTCCTCATCTTGAACATTCAAATGTAGTTTTAATTAACTAAATTGCTAATTGTCCTCTCATCCACTTGCATAGGGAATATTCCAAAGAAATATTCTCTTATTTTCCTCCAAAAAAGGTAATGATTACTCCAAACAATCTTTGAAACAACTTTTTAAAGTTGTTGCAAAGTGTGTTTGTTTGCATGATTGTGAGCTCTTGATATTTTCTTGATCCATGTGATCTTTGATTCTCATCCATTGATGAGAATACTTGATCCATGTTTCGTCCTCCTTTCATTTGTGGCCATTGATAGATCAAATCGATCTCATCCATTGCTTTTTCATTTGATCTCCATTAAATTAATTATTTAATGAATATCATATAATTCCCCTAATTTGCATAATTGAAACTTTTTTTAATTATCAAATTACTAATCCCCCCACTTGCAAAGAAATATTCTAAGGGAATATTCCTCCTTTGCACATTCCTCCAAATGGGAATATTCCTTCCCCTTTTGCACAATTAAATTTTGATTTAATTTGCAAAATATCTATTTTTCCTCACCCAGAAGGATATTTTAAAGAATA
Source organism: Sequoiadendron giganteum (assembly GCA_007115665.2). Lineage (NCBI taxonomy): Eukaryota > Viridiplantae > Streptophyta > Pinopsida > Cupressales > Cupressaceae > Sequoiadendron > Sequoiadendron giganteum. Next base: position 427,076,876 of record CM021102.1, on the reverse strand, counting down.
TTATTTTTCTAACAAACTTACTTAACTTCATGTGCAAGTTAAAAGTTTGTTTGTTTGGATTAAATGTAAGCCCTTGATTAAATATCAACTTTCATTTTCAACCTTTGATGAGAATCCATGATCCATGCCTCCATCTTCTTTCATTTTTGACCATTGATTAGCTTTTTCAATCTTAGCCCTTCATTTTTCATTTGCTCTCCTATAAATAAAGCACTTTTTGGAGATAAATGGATCCATATTTTAACATCAAATTTATGTTGTTAAAATCATTTGCACTTGCACTCGCATTTAACATCATTTTAGCTTTATTTACTTACATATTAGCTTAGCTTCCATTAATGGCTTCCATGATAACATAGATGCATACATTTAGCTTATTTGTTAATTAAGATTTTAATATTTTTAATCTTGCATACATTTAGAGTAGATTTGCATACACCCATATCAATCATCTTAGCATAAATCATGTTAAAATAGCTTGTGTCATACTCATTTAGCTTTAAATCATGTTTTCATACACATCTATCAATGGTTTCATCAGTTTCAATAAAATTGATTGAAAGAAACTCATTATCCAAGGGATTGGGAAAGGGTCATCATTCCACATCAATGCGACACCACTACCCCAATAGGATAAGTTTCAATGTCTTAGATTAGAGGTTTTTCAAACTCTCATGATTTAGAATGTCAGTTTTAATGGATTCTGTGTCTTTGTTTACAGTGAATGATCTTATTGGGATTGATGCATAGTGGGTTAAATATGCCTCGAATTCATATGGTTCGGGTGTAGTTAGCCTTCACTATGTCATTGGTCACATTCTTGCGCTAGAGGGAGGATGAGCTTTAATGTTTTGGTTTTTTTTTTTTAATTTTGGGTTTAACCTCTTAAATGCATGAGTTTCCTTAATTTATAATGAATTTTACATGACTAACCTTGTAGAAAGGTTGTTGGGTTTTGAAGATCTCATGTTTAGCTTTCCAAAACATTTTACGATTTCAAAATTGATCAAGATTTGAGGAAGTTGTAATTATCTGAAGTTGTTGTCCATGATTAATTTTTCCTTTTTTTTTCAAAAAAAAATTGGGTTTAATCTCTTAAATGCATGGTTTTCTTTAATTTTTAATGAATTCTACAAGATTAATCTTGCATAAAGGTTTTGGGTTTTGAAGATCTCATGTTTAGCTTTCCAAAATATTTTACGATTTCAAAATTGATCAAGATTTGAGGAAGTTGTCATTATCTCAAGTTGTTGTCCATGATTAATTTTGCTAATTATTTTTTAAAAAATTGAGTTTAATCTCTTAAATGCATGATTTTCCTTGATTTTTAATGAATCCTACATGACTAATCTTGCAAATGGGTTTTGAAGATCTCATGTTTAGCTTTCCAAAACATTTTACGATTTCAAAATCGATCAAGATTTGAGGAAGTTGTCATTATCTCAAGTTGTTGTCCATGATTTATTTTTTTATTTTTTTTTAATTTGGGTTTAATCTCTTAAATGCATGATTTTCCTTAATTTTTTAATGAATTATATATGACTAATCTTGCATAAATTTTGCTAGGTTTTGAAGATCTCATGTTTAGCTTTCCATAATATTTTACGATTTCAAAATTGATCAAGATTTGAGAAAGTTGTCATTATCTCAAGTTGTTATAATCTAATTTTCTAAAAATGTTTCTCAAACACTTGAAAGGATAAAATGAATTAGCTTTCAAAGCTAGATAAAATTGAACAAAACAATCTCACATTTGCTTTAAATTTTGACATGTGCTTTAAATTTTGGATTTCATCTAATTTCTAACATGTCTCTAACTTCTTGTTTTGGTTTTTTGGGTTTTGCAGGTTTGGACAATACAACTTGAAGAAAAGAAGCATACTATTATCATTTGAACTATAATTGTAACACATGTTTCGACACTTTTGGGATAATTTTTGGGATAATTATAACCCATTTTTAATGCTTTTTTATTTCATGCTTTAGGACCACACTAGTTTTGAATTGGGTCTTAAAAATAGCATTCAAACAAGACTAAAATTGAACCCTCATTTCATCATTGTATTTTGGGTCTAAAATTGAACAAGGCAACTTAACATTTTATTTGGTGCATAAAATGAATTCATCTTAGCTTTAGGGGTTAAATTTTATGAGTGTTTGATGTGTCTTGATTTATAACATTGTTATTGGATGGATATGCAGTTCTCTCGCACCACTCGACGATCTTGAAAAATAGAAACACTCCTTAAAACTTTGCAAAATCACCTACATCTTTCATTTCAGATTAAAAATGAATCCCTTGCTAGTGTAGGGAAAAGGTGTGGTGTGTGTTATCTTCTTGTTTCATTCAAACGAGGATGATCGAACTACAAACGTACTTCCTTGCTATTGTTTATCTTTAGAGGGCTTGCCTCCCTGCTTCAAAAAGAGGGAACAACCCAAGTGGTAATGAGCTAAAGCCAAGCTCTTCTAAACCACTATATAAATGTGTGGTTACGATAAAAATTCCAATAAGTGGGAAGTGGTATGTGATAGCTCTCCCATAATATCTTTATGATGTGAAAATCCCTTGTTCTAACAGTTGGGAGACCTCTCAAGGGAGTTTATCATAGTATTCCATGAATCAGAAGCCCTTATTACAAACCATTGTTTAAAATCCAAAATCCTTAATACTTATTAGTGCAAGAACGATCATTCTAAATCTGCCTCACATTTTTACTATTCATTGTTAAAACAAAAAATTCCTTAGGATCTTAGGATCTTCAGGATTTTGAGATTTGGTGGTCCCGAGAAGTGTGTGCCATGGAGGGGAGCCAATGTTGTCAAAACTATAATTGTTCGCAATGTCTTAGTGTTTGGATAAATCTGAGTGGGGACTCAACAAGTATGGTCATTCCAAACCTAGGATTTTAAATGATTGTGAGTCAATTGAATACCTTTCTTGGATCTAAAAAATGGAAAACAAACATTCACGATCTTCCTTAAAATTTTAAACACTTTCGCCTAAATATGGATACCTTTTGAAATTAGCCTTGATATTACTACTTGTCCTAAGGATTTCTATCCTTGGATATTTATAAGTATCTTGACCTATATCTCAATCCATATTTTCCAAAGACAACATAGGTAATTATGGTTTCAACCTCATGATTCTTACAAAATGGACATTTGTGAAAGCTATGATGTTTTGGACATAAACATTTTAGTTTGAAAAATTAATCAAGACAAGTGTATGTGGTAAAAATAACCTCATTAATCCAAGATTAAATCAAAATAACACCCCACATTGATGTGTGTTCAAATCGTTGACTCATCGAGCACAAGAAAATTGAGACAAGAAAAACATTGCAAACATTGAGTTCCATTATCCAAAATCATTGAGTTTCACTTTAATCTTTGAGTTCTTGGAGTATTATCATTTTAGAAGTATAGCATTTTTCTCACTACCTTGGTCTTGGAAAACAAAGGTTCACTCTAGGTCAACATTGGGTCAAACATTTCATCCACCCCTTATCAAAATCCAAACTTCACTTCACCAAACTTTGTAAAAAAATTGAATACACCAACACCTTTTGACTTAAAACATCTATCAAACCAACCCCTAACTTAGGTACTTTGTATGTGAAATGAATCCTTTTCCATGCATTTGATGAAGTTAGTTATCATCCTTGAACTAGTTTATCTTGAAGGTCACGAGTCTACCGTAAAGATTTCCAAGTTCATCAACATCCTTTATCAAAACATCAAAACTTCAAACTTAAGCCAAAAGTGTTGTCCCAAAATGTTTGCAAAGTTCACTTTCCACATCATTCATCTTTTCATCCCCCACTTTCATCATTGCTCCCAAAATACTTAGAGTGTCTCTTTTACCTAGATTTGAGTCAGCTAGAGAGTTAAAAGATTATAAATCTCAACACAACTCTCCCATAGGTGACCCACAATTTATGGTAACAACAAGATCACAACATGAGAGAATCATGGAGAAAACCAAAGTCTCATCTACCATCAGTGATACCAACCCTCAAGAATTTGATCCAAGAAGTCAATTCACCCCGTCACAACAACTCTCATCTCTATCAAAACCATATGAGATAGAGGACATCACGAACAATCTGTTTGGGATTACTAAGGAAGAAATCATGGTGTACAAACAAGAACATCAAGCCTTAGAAAAAGTAACTCCAATTTCCCCATCTTTCTTTGTGTAATTATTGACACAAGGCTTGACTTCATCTACGATTCAACCAACTCCATCCCTTGTGTTGATTCAACCCTTAACATCTAGTCTTGAAACTAGGCTAGGAACCAACTTTGGTCTCACTTCATCTCTAGAAACAAACACAACTATGGGTATTCACAACACAACCATTCCATTAACCGCCAACCATTCCATTAACCGCCAACCTTCCCCAAAACACAAGTTGGACACCAAATTTTTCCAAACCACTTACATTTCATGACGCCACAATTACCTTGAATTTTTGAGTGTAACCATCTTCATCCATCATCAAAAATACCCCAAGTATGGCTAACATTACACAAGGTAATGTGAACCAAGTACCTCAAATATGACAAGGTCAAGATAACACCCTCACACAAGGGAAACCCTTAGCAAGTGCTTACAACAACCCCATCGACACATCAAAACAATTGGTTACCCAAGCTACTCAAGTTAATCCACCATCCACATCAAACCCATCTATCATTGTCCCAAATCAAAACAACACCTCGGTTACGAACCCCATCAACCAAGGAAATGCCTTGACCACATCCCAAGCACAAGGAAATCCCCCAAGCATCGGTCAAGGGAATAATTTCAATCAATGGACTCAAGTTCCTAATGTGCCCTTAACATCACAATATCTAATGGCACCATCATCATATTTTCCCATGATCCCTCTCACTATGCAAAATCAAATGGGACCTCAAACTTACATCATCTCAATCTACCATCTTACAAGGAACGTTAAACCAAGGGAATCCACATCCTCTCATCAATAATCCATAACCTGTGCAAAACATCAACACCCAACACCCATCATAAATATCCTAACAAACCTACTGATCCTACATTGCAAGCTCATGCCTTAGCTTTGTAGCACGCACAACAAACTTATCAACAAGCCATCCATCAAAAACAACAATAGAAAGAAACCTTAGCAACACATCAAGAAGCCTTAGCAACACAACAACAACATCAACAATAGTAAGCAGTCTTAGTAGCACAATAACAACATCAAGCAGCTTTAGCACCACAACAACTGCAACAACAAAAACAAGTAGCCTTAGCAACACATCAAGTTTCCTTAGCAGCACAACAACAACAATAATAAGAACAACAAGCCACCTTAGTAGCACAACAACAACAACAATCCCAATAAGCCACCTTAGTCTCATAACAACAAGCCCAACAACAAGCATTGCTTGCTCAGTAATATTCCTGACAGCAACAAATTCTCACACAATAGCAACAACAAGTTCTATACTATAACCCTCAACAAAACATCATCAATCCAAATATGTTTGGAATATATAGATCAACACCACAATCACCTTCATAGAATCTCACACCGCCATACACCCCATACAACACATCATCATATCAAAGTCCTCCATACAACTCATCCATCATCCCACCATATGTTCCTCCACCAAACCCGCAAGACAATCTAGCATCGCAATTTAAAGCACTATCCCAAGAAATGTAGGATCTCCAAATGGGCAAGACAAAGAAGCCCCGTACACAAAACCTGTGTCCATATCCCTTCAACCGAAACATCGCCATGTTACCTTTCCCTTCCAGTTTTGAAGTCCCAAAACTTGATAAATACAAAGGGAGAGAAAGTCCCATGGACCATATGAAAGAGTTTAATGTCATGTGTATGGAGGTCACCTATAATGAGTCCTATTTGATGCACCTCTTTCCATGAAGTTTAACAGGTCTTGTCATGGATTGGTTTTCACAGTTACCTCCAGGCATTAAAACTTTCCAAGAAATCGTTGATAAATTCATAGATCACTTCTCCTTCAATCTTGGCATGGACGTAAGCTTGGAAGAGTTGTATACTTTCAAACAAAACAAAGGCGAATCCTTTGCCAATTTCTCGCAACGATGGAGGAAAAAATCTAGTAAGAGCAAGTGGACCATTCTGGATGAACATCAAGTGGGAATCATCATAGCAAATCTAGATCTAGATCTATCCTTCCACTTGAAAAATGCAATGCATTACCTCTTATGACGAGATTGTCCCTAGGGCCCTTAACATAGAGAGAGCCCTAATCTCACAAGGGAGCACACAAGTGTATAAAGACAACCGCCCATCCACTAGTTTTAACAACAAGCCCCGCTATTGGGCCAAGAACAAAAATGTTACTAGTGATGGTTTTGTTGATGCAAAGGTGGTCTTAATTGCTCCTAAACAAGAAAACACCCAACCCATGAACACACAACAACTATACGTACAACCACCAAACAATCAACCAACTATCAATGCTACAAACACTCAACTTGGACAACAAAGAACAAACAATGCTCCTAAGTGGAAATTCACTCCCTTAGGGGGAACCTATGGAGGATGTGTTGAAGAGGTTGATACAATCCAATCTTATCACACTCCTAGATTTCTCAAACTTTCAAGAGCCACAAGTCAAACCTTGTAGCTATAGAGACGATCATTTTTGTGAATTTCATCAATACAAGGGTCATAACACACAAAATTATTTTAGACTCAAACATCTAATATAAGATCTTATTGAACAGGGAGACATTCATGTCGATCAAAAATATGGGAATAAAAATTTGAAAATTTACACAAACCCTATGCCTGACCATACAAAAGAAAAAGATTCAGGAAAGGCATCAACCTCAAAAAACGTAAAAAATACTCGTGATACCACGGTGGGACATATTTATTTATCACAACATGAGGAATCAAACATGTATCAAGATACTATTTTAAAACAAAGCCAAAACCCATCAATAGTGTTTAGCACTATTTTATACCATAATGACATCAATTGGATATCAGATTGTGATATCTCTCCCACATATAACTCAATGATTGGGCATGTTGAAGAAATTCCAAATGAGCCAAAAATATCCTTTGTTGCACCCATACCTACTGACTATTGTAGAGAGTCTTTTACTGATGATATATCATCCACCCAAGGATCATGTCAAGAGGAGGCTCTTGAGGATAATGAAAGTTACTCTGAATCGAGTCAAGATCAAGAACCTCTATCCCCAGAGTTTCACCAAGAGCTAAGGGAAATCTTCAAAAAAAAATTAAACTCTAAATATGTCCCCAATATCACCCCTAAGATGTTTAATTTTTACAAAAATATAGACATTCTTCATCCAAAACAAGAGTCTCCCACTCTTGATATTCCATCACAAGAGAAAAAAATGGTCAAGATTCTTGATTCTTACAGTGATTGTGCATCATCGACATCTTTTGAATCAACACCAACATCTTTTGAAACAACATCAATAGAATCAGAGCAAATAGTTCATATTCCTGAATGGGATTGTGCATCATCGACATCGTTTGAGTTACCATCAACATCATTTGAAGTATTATCAACAGATAACGATGCCATAGAACTAGAGAAAATAGTTTATATTCCTGAACAGTAGGAACTCATAGCAATATCATGTGTTCATGAAAAGTCATATTCAGTGGCTATGGATCAGATGATACATTATCAGGGCAAAGGATTAGGTATTGGTAATACCTTCACAACATCGAGGGAAATCGTGTCTACAGAAAACATCAACATATGGGGCACGAAGGATCCTTATGATGAAAATAAAGTCAACGCTACAAGTAGTTGTATAATGAGTTGGAATTCACCCATCATCTCATACATAAATTGGGACCAATGTAAAAACAAGAATTCCTATCAAAGCAAGGTGAAGATCATAAAATAAAATGAAGTAGTAATGTAAAAGGGACAAGGAAAATACAAATGGATACCAAAGAAAAATAAAGAAAATCATCCCTCTAAAACTCCATTAGTCAAAGAAACTATGGGGAAAAATCAAAAGGGGAAAGGTATCCATAAAAAGAGACCTCAAATACAAAAGTATCATTCTCAAGCAAGGAATAGAGTATATCCAATGGTTGGTCCCAATTCCATGAAAACCTCCATTCCCACCCATCAATGCTCATCTTCCCAAGTTTGGAAATTCAAAGGTTCCAAACCATCAACCAATCCATCTCATTTTCATTCATGCATAACACCATACACTCCATTCACGATATCAAATTCTTGCATTGACTATGTGTTGGTAGCTACCCTTCATCATAAGGATTCTAAATTCACTTTATTGTGATCCATGCACATAGCCAAGGTTAATTCTGGTATCCACAAGGTAGATCAAAGTTCTTCAAAATTGCATTCAAGTGCTTGTATCTTAGCAAAGCAACTTCTTCAAGTAGGATGCTGGAACATTATGATAGTGGCCTCTACATTAGTTCCACCACATGGTTCAACATGAGGGTAAAATAAATAAAAATCAAAAAATCAAGAAAATAGTAAAAATAAAAATCGTGCTCCAATGAAAACCACTACGGTGGCGCTTTGGGCAAGTACCATGATGAAAACTTGAAAAAAAGGCATCATGAGTAGAACCGAGCATCTATATGATCCTTCTTAGACAGAAGCATCTCATCCTTGTCATGATAAATCCAATGTTCCCTCCATCCATCCAATATAGATTCATCCAGATATTCCACTTAATCTTGATCTTGACAAAGATTCGGCGTATACTTCAACTCTCCTCATGGAAATTTTTTGACAAGATCTTTACCATTTTATCTTTTGAAGTCCCATAGTCTATATCTAGCATGCTAAAAAAAAAACAAACTCTTCGCATATACATTACCTATCTTGATTTATTCATTGATCTATGAAACATTATTAGACACTGGGGGTAGGTTATTGCACTCTTGTTTTCAAATAACTCTTGATCCATGTCTTATATCTCATAATGTGACATCAACATCATGAGCTAGGTATCATTTACCTCAAAATATCATCGAGAAAATTCAAAAACATTTGTAAATCGTTCATCAAAAAATCCAAAAATATTTGCAAAATCCTATACAGCTAAAATCCAAAAACATTCACAAAATTGTAAAGAAAATCCAAAAAAAATCAAAATCACTAACCCATGGAAAATTTTGAAGAGAAGATGTTCCTATTACCATATTTTCACCTACTAGCTCAATCAGGAAGAATCATCTATGTTTAAAGATAAATGGTATATTTTGTTAAACCTTATATGCTACATTCAATTATACAAATGGAACAACTTTACGAGATTACAAGGAACATAAATTTATTATATTCATGCAAGTGAATGAAGCGTAAAATATTTTTACAATCTTTTGATGAAAATTAATCTTATTGAATGAAATCATAAACATGTGTCTCACACAGCAAGCCGTGAGACTGACTTACTCATTTAGTAAAGATAGGAATTAAACTATACATGAATGAGTAAATGCTAAAGAAAATGAACATGTAAAGAAGGTAACCAGTCATTGCCTGAATGAATGGTTTTGCAGAGGTGTTTGGTGTCTGATGGCTTTGGCTTGCTCCCTGGTCCTTAGGTTTCCTTATTTTTGGTTACCTACATTTGGTAAAGAAATGTGTTACAAATTTAGGTTCTAAGCAATGAGGGGTTTCAATTCGAACATGCACATCTACCCATGCATGCATATGCTAATTTCTATGTGCATCAAATTAAATTCCTATCTTAAGTGTCCATAAGAAGCCAAATAGAAGAATATTATACACACTTAAGGTAGGTGTTTTATTTCTGACTCGTTTGCTTCATGTGCAGCTACAGGTATAATCATATCTTTGTTTTTGTCAGATCTAATGAGTGGGGAAAATGTGGCTCCCACAAGGGTTGAGCTCAGCTCATTGCAATGAAAGTTACTTATCAGATAATTCATCTCCTCTTTATCTACTCAAGCAAGTATACATCAGAGATGATAGTGAAGTTTAAGTCACTATTTTAAATGATATATACTTGCTCAAGAAAATCAAATGAAGGGTGAATTTGATAATAGGTAAATGAAACAAATTGCAAAGAAAATCTATTTATTTAATTTAACCCAAGGAATGAATTCAGGTTAGCAAGGGATGGTTGAAGACGTGCATAAGAAATAAGCATAAATGACAGTGAGTATGTATGACAGTCAACAACTGTGAAGGGAGAGATCACAGTACTTATAAACATCAAGGGATAGTTCCTCTTTATCAATCACGGTGAACGTAACAATGAATATCAGGAAAAGAGGAACAATGTAGTGGCAATGCACGGAAAATATGAAAGGGGGAAATTACATATGCTCAATCATCGAGCATAATCTTAGAGTGTAAGAGCTTTCAGTTTATTTGTGCATTGGCAGGGCTGAGATAATTTTGAAGGGGTAGTGAAGCAGTTATAGGTTTATGAAAATACAGTGACCTTGGTGTCAAGGGAAATTGTTTTGGTAATGGCCTGTATAGGAGCAAATCATAAGGAAAATAGTGAATTTCATAGAGCAATTGAAGTCAGCTTTGGTGAAGCATCAAATTCACTGATAGAAGTGATAGAAAAATTCAATCCCTTGGTATGTTGGATCATATGGAAGTTTAAAAAATAAAGACAGAGCTATGTAAAGATGAATATAAACTTAGAATGGAGTTTGTGATCATCTTCAAGCAGTATCATGAAGTGAATTTGGTGCATGATGCAGAAGAAGGTTTCCAGAATAGAGCATTCTGAAGCAATGCCATTATTGCAGTAAGATAATAAATGATAGGCATGGGAAATTTGTAGGGAAGTCTGCCAAAACCTCTTCAGATAGTCCAAGGATGCATGACTGTTATAACAGCTAGGGGTCTGATATGTTACAGCATGAAGAAGATAGTTTAAAAGAACATGTCATAGTCATGAGAATATTGAGTACAAGATCATTATATACTAGTCTTGAGTGATGCTACAGGAATCTGAAGAACTACATATCTATAGGAAAGAACCATATCATGACAAGATTGTGATGACAGTGAATGTTGTCACGAAAGTAGGGTAGTAGCAGCATGAACAGTGCTAGAGGGAAGAGGCTTCATAGCAGAGTTTCAAATATTTTATGTCAGTAATAATTTTCACTAACCTAGAACGTAAACATTTTATTCCTGAATATTCATAACTTGCTTATACTAGAGATTCAAGGAAGAAATTTGAAAGTTTCTGAAAACCCTCATGGGTTTTCGTCTAAATTGCTTAGCGGCCATAGAAACCATAGTAGGGTTTTGTAAGGACCAATAGAGAAAACCTTGTGGGTTTTTATAGAAAAATCTGATGAAGGGTTTCATAATTTCATACCCTATAGCCCACGGCCATGAATGGTCACGCCATAAATAAACAAACAGCTGAGAAAGAAAAAACAATGACAATGGCACATTAGTCTCCATAGTGGACAGTGTGATCTTGACTAGGAATGAGGCAAAGGGAGCAACCGTTTTAGTTTCTTTTACAACCTAGTAGCTACTCGACACCTGTGTAGCATGAATGACCGTAGCCATTAGAGGTAAAATATCTCTATTTTTGCAAAGAGAAACATAAATTGCAAGGCTATCAAGGTTGTGCGACTATTTGAGGAGCTGTAAAATGTGTCTCAAGTATAAATGTATTAAGGGAATACAGAGAAAACAAATATGTGAAAAGCCCAGAATGTGTAGCCATGAAATGTACACAAAGAAATAGGAGAGTGCAGATTTAATAGAATACACTTAGTTTTTTGCAAATAGTGCTCGAGTTTGAGCCTTTTACTTTCGAAAAATGATTAGATCACAGATAAAGCTTATCTTAAGTTTGTTTGTCATTTTTTTTGCTCAAGATTTGTCTTTGCTATTCGAGAGTCTGCCATGAAAGTTCTTCTCAAAAAACCCTATGGTGTTGGCGAGGAGTCAAAAACTTGGAGTTGTAAATGAAATGCATTGAGAGCATTTTCCTTCGAGTTTACCTTTTTAGGGTTTTCAACCCTAGCTTTGCTAATAAGTAAAAGGTTTTGTTTTTTACCTTTTATTTTATGGGTTTTTCAATGTATTTTAATACCTGTGGTGAGTTCATTTCTTATGAACTTTACTTATCTCTTTATAAATGCTTGAGTCTCGGAGTCTTTAGACTTGGTCTTTTGTTGGTTTTTCACGTTGGCTAAATTTTATCTTTTGCATTCATTATAAATGTAAAACATTTGATTTAAGTGTTGTTTTTTACAAAGCACTTAATCAAGTTGTTATTTCTAATGCAAGATAAGATGCTTTGAGACTTCAATGCATGATGTGATGAAAGATAGAGATAGATTTGAATTTATGCTTTTGCAAGCATCTAGGAGGAAGTTAGAAGGAATCTAGAGTAGTTACAAACATGTGCCAAAGAAATAGGAGTCGTTTTGAACTTTTATGAGCTTTGGGAGGTATTTTGGAGCCATTTTGAGTTGTCTTCATATTTGTCATAGTCTTGCATGACTTTTTCAACAAGGAGGAGTTCTTTTGGAGAGGATTTAGGTCCTAGTTTTTTGGCTTTTGAGGGGGTTACGAAAAATGAGGTTTCTAGAACCTATTTTGGTGGAGCTTGGCTACTTAGCCACATTGGTAGCTCATTTGATAGTTAGTTCTAAATTGGAAGATTTCTGAAGATAGTGATTTTATAGTCCTTTATTAGACTTCAGCATATTTTGTAACTCAAGCCTGGATATGGAATATAGTGGAGACCTTTGAACACTAATGATTTCTTAGGGATTTTTTCTTTCTTTTAATTTGCTTCATTGTGTGCATCAAAGAGATTTCATCAAAGTTATTTGTGAGGTATTATCGTTTCCTTATAGCTTCATCTCTTATTCAGCACCTTTATGCAAGATATTGTTAGTGCAGGTCATATTTTGTGTCTGATTTTGTAAATGGCTTGTAGTTGCGAATCCATTTTCCTTCTAAAATTTTTGAGCATTAAGACCTTGTTATGAAATACTTATGTAGTGACATACAAAAATAAGTTGTGCAAACTTTTTTAAGTTTTCAGTCATTATAACCAGAGTGTTAAAATTATAAATTTCGTAGTCCTAATTTCAATTAGGTGCATCACCATAGAAATAGATTATTTCCATTTGTATGCATATCTTTCTTTCTTTTCTTCATCATTCAGTAGTTTAGATAGCACCGTAGGAAGCCGACCTTCTCCGAAGGTTGACCTCTGCCAACAAAGTAACCCATAGCTTTAGAGGTCTTCCCATGTTACACTGAAGTGTTGAACATCAAGTTCAACAAGGTGCATTTTCAATAGTTAACAATTTTGGCACGCCCGATGGGACTGTCGACTTAGATTGTACATTTTTTCAATTTTTTTACTGGTTTTGATGTGCAACCAGTAGATTTTCAAGCCTTTCAAGAGGTTTATAAGCACATTTGGCGACTCTGTGAACTGGAAGAATAGCAAATCTAGTGTTGTCACAGCTTATGAGAAGGATACAAATGAGAAGTTCCAGAGGTTTTGAGTATTTGTAGCTGTCTCCACATAGAAGACAAGGCAGAGCAACGAAAAGAACACCTCCCTCAAAAAGAGTTCAATCTACACCACCTGGGGTTAGGTCTGAATCAGTATTTTCACCACCAAGGAGGAGAGGAAGACCATCTAAGAGGCAAAGTGAAGATCGCTATGCTTCACCAAGTTTCAAAGTAGAAAAGTCACCTTCAGGCAGTCCAAGAGGAACTATTTCTACTGCAGGCTTTGTGCATGTTATTCAGTTTCAAGTCAATCCATCACAATCACCTCTAATGGTTGCAAGAAATCAGCCTTTTGTGCCATTTAATGGAGTCATTCCATTAAATCTCGCACAACACAATGCTATACCGATGGCAGCCCTTAGAATTTTGCCAATCTTCACTGGTCAGGATCAAATAACTCCCATTGAGCATATACGGGATGTTGCTTCTTTATGTGGTGTTCATCATATTACACAAGAGGATGTAGTGATAAGGTTACTTGCAACATCTTTTAAAGGAAGAGCATTACAGTCGTTTAGAAGTCTTGGAGTTGGTACCATTGCCACGTGGGATGAATTGGGAGATAAATTACATAAGAAATTTCAAGACAAGTCAGATAATTTATCCCTACTAGAGAAACTAACTACTATAAGAGAGCTCCTCAGGAGCAAATGAATGATTTCAACTTCATATTTCAGAGGACCTGGGATAGAATCCCTGCAATAGTAAGGCCACCTCCTGAATATGCATTTTTGTACTTTTTGAAAGCTATTAACATCGATATAGCTGTAATGACAGTCTATGAGAGGAGTGTCTCTACCTGATGCATTTGAAACAACAATTAGAGCAGAAAATTGTTTAATTCAAGCAGAAAAGATTGCTCCTAGGCCACCAATGCCTATTTTTCCAGAAATACAGTCAAATATGCCACTTCAAATACCACCTTTTGCCCCATTACATGTTGTTTCGGTATTACCAACTATTGGTGGACAAGAGGTTGTAGTCCCAAGTCAATCACAAGGGTTGCAGGAAATTAAAGAGAGTCAACAAAAGATTGAGAGCATTTTACAGACTTTTGGGAACAAATTGGTCAACTTGGAAAAGCAGCAGTCCTACATACCACCATACCAGCAACAGTACCAAGGCAATAAACAGAAATATCAAGGTAACTATCAAGGTCCAAGGAAAAATGTGAACACAAGACCTTTTTCAGGCTTATAATCTAGCACCTGTTAGTGCAGCTAGGGATCTTGTCCCTATTCAAAATAATCTAGTTGTTGATTATGAATGGTGCTATCCATGCAACCAACCTCACAATCAATCTACTTGTTCCAATGGACTCATAAATCAAGTCCTAATGGTGCAGAGCGTCGCAGGCTCACAACAAAACATCCCTAATGATGCAGCTCCACAACATCAAGAGTAGCCTACAAATGATGCTACTCTGCTGAACTTTCAGGGAGAAGAGTTATGTGGTATCAATATGGATGACCCAGTATCAGCAAATACAAGAGCAAAGAAAAGAGCTCTCGATCTTGAGCAAACAGTCGATAAGGGAAAGGTTGTAGTTGTTGAACCATCCACATCACAAGTGCCTCACGTTGCACAAGGGAACACTCAAGGAGCTGCTAAGGAGCGACTTCACTTGCAAGTTGATTCTGCTGGTGTAAAGGTTCATCATGAGATAGTTTCAGCTGTGCCTTTCAATATAATTAAAATAGGAAAAAGATGAATGTAACAATGTCCATGTGGGATTCTTTAGCTATCCCAGGTCAGAAGGATATGTTACAGTCAGCTCTGTCAAATTTGAAAGTGACTGACGAAATGAAAGTAGGTCAAGTTAGGACTGTCCTAACAAATACTCCCCAAGACAACAACCAGTAGCCCATTAAACAACAAGGTAAGGATGTTAAGCCTCCTCATTTTTATGTTTCCTTAATAGTAGGGGACAAGATGGTTCATAATTGCATGGTAGATAGTGGTGCTAGTAGCTCGGTCATGCCCAAGAAGATTGCAAATCAGTTAGGATTGACGTATCAACCATTAGAAAAGGGGGTCCTTCAATTAGATGGTTCAATTGTTAATACTGTAGGTATCATCAAGGACTTGAGTTTGACCTTGCAAGCTTGTCCTAATTTCTCCATACCACAAGATGTATTTGTTATAGACTTGCCTCCATTCTTTGCCTTATGTTTGTCTAGAGATTTCATAGCTAAGATTGGGGGTTATTTGTCATCAGAATGGTCCCATTTTCTTTTTAGGACGAGATATGGGACCAAGGTTACTATCAGATCAGATAAATTGGCTAAGGAACACATAGAGCCTTATAATCCAAGTGTGATCAATGTTGTCCCTACTGCTGCAGACACAAATTATGTCATTTTTACTGACAGTGAACTTGTTGTTTCTCAAGAGTTGCAGGCTAAAAGCATTCCTGAGTCACTTTTGTATGAGTGGGAAGAAGAGAATGTGGTAGATAACCCTAACAGTCATATTCTAGATGTTGGTATGGGTAATTATGTGTTGCATGAACCTGATGCAAAGATTCCTAACTTGGAAAAAAGTGCAAATTCATTGTAGTTGTAGCAGGAGGAGTTATGGGAGATGTTTTTTGACAGTTCTACAAGTAAGAATGGAGCTAGAGGGGGTGCAATTCTTGTGTCCCCACAAGGTGACAAGTATTTTTCTGCTTTTCATTTTGCTTTTGCCTGTTCCAATAATACTGTTGAATATGAAGGGCTTATCCAAGGTCTGGAATGGGCAAGGAAAAGAGGAGTGAACTGTCTCAAGGTTTATGGAGACAGTGAGTTAATAGTAAATCAGGTTAGAGGCCTGAGTGTTGCAAAAAATGATGCTTTGAAGTCCTAAAAAAATAGAGTGTGGGACCTGATTGAAGAATTTGATGCATTCAACTTGACTTTTGTTCCCAGAAGTCAGAACAAACATACAGATCGGCTTGAAGCTGTTGGAGCGCAATTTGATATTCCTAATGATATCAAGAAGGAGAAAACACAGAATTATGTGAAGGTTGTTGTTAGGCCATCAATTCCTGATAACAACATTCATTGGTAGGTGTTTGATAATGATGAGAAAATTATGTCATTTCTGTTGGAGGAAGATCAATTTTCTGTGGTAAATCAAGAGAAGCTCAAGCAACAGTATGATGATCAAGTCATACAGCTGAAGACGAACAAGCTACCCAAGGGACTTGTCACTTTGGAGTCCATTTTCAGCACAGATGATCGGCTTAAGAAGGGTAAAGCTGGTTTACAGATCAAAGAAGAACATTATGAAGAGCTAGAGATTTTTAAAGGTAAGCTCCTTAAAATAGGAAAAATATGCTCACTTGAAGATAAACAAGATTTTATTGCATTATGTCAAGAATTTCATGATGTGTTTGCTTGGGAATATTCAGATTTAAAAGGGTTTGACCCCCACATTTCCCAGCACACAATTGAGTTAGAACCTGGAGCCAAGCCTATTAGGCAGAAACAGAGGCCTTTGAACCCTAAGTTAGAGCCTTTAATGATTAAATAACTGACCAAACTAGTTGAGGGGGGTATTATCTTTCCTATCAAACATACTTCATGAGTTTCTAACCTTGTACCGGTTAGAAAGAAAAATGGAGAGATTAGGCTCTACGTAGACTTTAGGGATCTTAGCAGAGCATCTATGAAAGATCATTACCCATTGCCCTCGATGGAGCATATTTTGCAAGTGGTTGCTGGTTTCGAAAGGTTTTCTTTGTTGGATGGTTATTCTGGTTATAACCAAAAGCTGGTCAAGGAAGAAGACCAGTTCAAAACTACATTTACAACGAAGTGGGGCACTATGGATTACAAAATAATGCCATTCGGCTTATCTAATGTTGGTACCATGTTTCAAAGAGCCATGGATATGGCTTTTCAAAGTCTAATCAACAAAATTGTGCTGATATATTTGGATGATGTTACGGTATTCTCAAAGAATGTTGAGGAACATTTGTCACATCTAAAACAAGTGTTTGAGAAATGTAGGGAGTTTGGAATATCCCTAAATCCAAAGAAGAGTATCTTTGCAGTTCATGAAGGTAAGTTGTTGGGGCACATTGTGTCAAAACAGGGAGTTACCATTGATCCTGAAAGAGTCAAAGCTATACTTGAACTACCATTGCCCAATCATAAGAAAGGGTTGTAAAGCTTTTTAGGCAGGATTAACTTTTTAAGAAGTTTTATTCCTGATGTTGCAAATTTGTTGCAGCCTTTGACTACCATGCTTAAGAAAAATGCAGTTTTCAGTTGGATCAAAGAAGCCAAGAACAACTTTGAAGTGATCAAAGAGGCTCTAGCATCAGCCCCAACGCTGGTAAATCCAGATTTTTCTAAATATTTTACTCTATATGCTTTTGGTAGCATTAGTTCTATTTCTACTATGCTAATTTAGAAAAATAATGATAATTTAGAGCAGCCAATAGCCTTTTTCAGTCAAGGTCTTGTTGATTATGAACAAAGATATTCTTTTGTGGAGAAGCATGTTCTTGCTGTGATTAGAAGTTTGAATAAATTTAAGCCTTTAGTTTCAAATAGTATGATTCATCTTTTAGTCGCCCACCCTAGTGTGAAAGAGTTTCTATTAAGTAAGGATCTGAGTGAGAAAAGGGTAGGTTGGATCACGAAAGTGATGGAGTTTGGCGTTGACATCAAAATCATGAAACTTGTCAGAGGAAAAGGACTTTGTGAGCAACTTGTTGCAGGGTCTAGCAATGAAAAAGAATCAGAAATAGATGTTATTCTAGCTAATGTTGATGAGCCTCTGGATGCTCAAGATGATACACCTGTGTTAGGTGCAGGCTGGGTTCAAGACATGATCTATTTTCTACAAATTGGTGAGTGTCCACCAGGTTTAGATAGGGCTAAACAAAGATACTTTAGATTACAGTCCATTCCATATGTGTTGGTGGACAATATGCTTTTCAGAAAGGATCTTAACGGTGTAGTGTTGAGATGTATTAATACTAATCGAATAGAAAGAGTGCTTCATGAGTTTCATGATGGAGCTACAAGAGGTCATTTTTCTCCTAGGACGACTGCTTGGAAAATAATGAGAGTTGTCTATTACTGGCCTAGCTTATTCAAAGATGCCCATGCTTGGGCAAGGAAGTGTATTAAATGTGCTTTATTTGCAGGGAAGGAAAAGTTGCCAGTCATGCCTTTGCAGTTGATTCAAGTTGAACAACCCTTCATAAGATGGGGAATTGACTTTATTGGACCCATAAATCCACCTTCCAGTGCTAGTCACAGGTGGGTACTTACCACCATGGACTATTTTACACGATGGACAAAAGCAGTAGCTTTGAAAGAAGCTAATGAATCTTTTGTATTGAACTTCTATGATGACATAGTAACCAAGTTTGGGGTTCCTGATTCTATTATATCTTATAATGCTCTAGCATTTGTGGGATTAAGAGTTATAGATTGGGTTGTTAAACATGGCATTCATCTGAATACATCTTCAAATTATTACCCGCAGGGTAATGGTTTGGCTGAAAGTACAAATAAAAATCTAATCATAATCATTAAAAGAACTCTAGAGGATAATCAAAGGACCTGGCACACAAATCTGAAGTATGCACTTTGGGCAGACAGAGTGACCCCTAAAAGGTCTATTGGTAACTCACCATATATGTTGGTTTATGGTAAAGAGGCAAGATTGCCTCTATCTGTGGAGCTGCCAGCTCTTGACATTATACACCAGTTAGAGATGTTTGAGGATAATGAGCCTTTGACAGTGAGATATGCTCAGCTTATGGAACTTGAAGAAGTTAGAGACAAAGCAATGAAGCATATGGAGTATCATTAGCTCCAAAAAAAGAGGGTCTTTGACAAGAGAGCTACACCCAAAGTTTTTAGAGAGGGCGATGTTGTTCTTAACTGGGATGTACTGAAGACTAGGCCAGGTAAGCATTCGAAGTTTGATAACTTTTGGACTGGTCCTTATGTTATTTTTGAGTGCAAGGAGCACAATGCATTCCAACTGTCAACAATGGATGGTGAAATTTTACCTATCCCAGTTAATGGGATTCACCTCAAACGTTGTTTTGAGGTATGATCTACCCTTGTACATCTTAGGATAGGTTTTATGTTTTCAATAAGTGTTGTTGCATTTTAGTTTAGTTGTTGTTTCATATCCCTAAGTGTTGTTCCAGCATAGTTAGGTAGTTTCCTTTCCGTAGTTTTCCTTTTTTCATTAGTTTCCAGGTAATCTAATCTATTCTACTGAGTTACAAAGTGAGTTATAGCCACATGCAAGATTTCTCTAGGTTTGTTTCTGAGTTTTCCTAATAAATCCATGCCCAATGGAAGAGTTTAGGTCGCTGGTCTTTGATGTTTAGTAGGAAAACATCCAGTACATGTCGCCAAAAATATTACCAAATTTTCACCTACTAGCTCAATCAGGAAGAGCCATCTATGTTTAAAGATAAATGGTACATTTTGTTAAACCTTCTATGCTACATTCAATTATACAAATGGAACAACTTTACGAGATTACAAGGAACATAAAGTTATTATATTCATGCAAGTGAATGAAACGTAAAATATTTTTACAATATTTCGATGAAAAGTAATCTTATTGAATGAAATCATAAACATGTGTCTCACACAACAAGACGTGAGACTGACTTACTCATTTAGTAAAGATAGGAATTAAACTATACATGAATGAGTAAATGCTAAAGAAAATGAACATGTAAAGAAGGTAACCAGTCATTGCCTGAATGACTGGTTCTGCAGAGGTGTCTGATGGCTTTGCCTTGCTCCCTGGTCCTTAGGTTGCCTTGTGTCTAGTTACTTGCATTGGGTAAAGAAATGTGTTAGAACTTTAGGTTCTAAACAATGAGGGGTTGCATTCTGAATACGCACATCTACCCATGCATGCATATGCTAATTTCTATGTGCATCAAATGAAATACCTATCTTAAGTGTCCATAAGAAGCCAAATAGAAGAATATTATACACACTTAAGGTAGGTGTTTTATTTCTGACTCGTTTACTTCATGTGCAGCTACAGGTATAATCATATCTTTGTTTTTGTCAAATCGAATGAGTGGGGAAAATGTGGCTCCCACAAGGGTTGAGCTCAGCTCATTGCAATGAAAGGTACTTATCAGATATTTCATCTCCTCTTGATCTACTCAAGCAAGTATACAACAGAGATGATAGTGAAGTTTAAGTCACTATTTTAAATGATATATACCTGCTCAATAAAATCAGATGAAGAGTGAATTTGATAACAGGTGAATGAAACAAATTGCAAAGAAAATCTATTTATTTAATTTAACCCAAGGAATGAATTCAGGGTAGCAAGGGATGATTGAAGATGTGCATAAGAAATAAGCATAAATGACAGTGAGTATGTATGACAGTCAACAAATGTGAAGGGAGAGATCATAGTACTTATAAACATCAAGGGACAGTTCCTCTTTATCAATCACGATGAACGTAACAATGAATATCAAGAAAAGAGGAACAATGCAATGTCAGTGCACTAAACATCTGAAAGGGGGAAATTACATATGCTCAATCATTGAGCATAATCTTGGAATGTAAGAGCTTTCAGGTTATTTGTACATTGGCAGGGCTGAGAGAATTTTCAAGGGGCAATGAAGCAGTTATAGGTTTATGAAAATACAATGACCTTGGTGTCAAGGTAAATTGCTTTGGTAATAGCCTGTACAGGAGAAAATCATAAGGAAAACAGTGAATTTCAGAGAGCAATTGAAGTCAGCTTTAGTGAAGCATCAAATTCACTGACAGAAGTGATAGAAAGATTCAAGCCCTCAGCTTGTTGGATCATATGGAAGTTTAACAAATAAAGACAGAGCTATGTAAAGATGAATATAAAATTAGAATGGGTTTTTTGATCATCTTCAAGCAGTATCATGAAGTGAATTTGGTGCATGATGCAAAAGAAGGTTTCCAGAATAGAGCATTCTGAAGCAATATCATTATTGTAGTAAGATAATAAATGATAGGCATGGAAAATTTGTAGGGAAGTCTGCCAAAACCTCTTTAGACAGTCCAAGGAAGCATGACTATTATAACAGGTAGCGGTCTGATATGTTACATCATGAAGAAGATAGTCTATAAGAACATGTCATAGTCATGAGAATATTGAGTACAAGATCATTATATACTGGTCTTGAGTGATGCTACAGGAATCTAAAGAACTACATATTTGTAGGAAAGAACCATATCATGACAAGACTGTGATGACAGTGAATGTTGTCACGAAAGTAGGGTAGTAGCAGCATGAACAGTGCTAGAGGGAAGAGGCTTCATAGCAGAGTTTCAAATCTTTTATGTCAGTAATAATTTTCACTGACTTGGAACGTAAACATTTTATTCCTGAATATTCATAACTTGCTTATACTAGAGATTCAAGGAAGAAATCTGAAAGTTTCTGAAAAACCTCATGGGTTTTCATCTAAATTGCTTGGCAGCCATAGAAACCACAATAGGGTTTTGTAAGGACCAATAGAGAAAACCTTGTGGGTTTTTATAGAAAAATCTGATGAAGGGTTTCATACTTTCACACCCTCTAGCCCACGCCCATGAATGGTCACGCCATAAATAAACAAACAGTTGAGAAAGAAAAAACAATGGCAGTGGCACATTATTCTCCATAGTGGACAGTGTGATCTTGACTAGGAATGAGGTAGAGGGAGTATTCATTGCATTTTCTTTTACAACCCAGTAGCTACTCGACACCTGTGTAGCATGAATGACCATGGCCATTAGAGGTAAAATATCTCTATTTTTGCAAAGAGAAACATAAATTGCAAGGTTGTCAAGGTTGTCAAGGCTGTGCAACTATTTGAGGAGCTGTCAAATGTGTCTAGAGTATAAATGTATTAAGGGAATACAGAGAAAACAAATATGTGAAAAGCCCAGACTGTGTGGCCATGAAATGTACACAAAGCAACAGGAGAGTGCAGATTTAAAATAATACACTTAGTTTTCTGCAAATAGTGCTCGAGTTCGAGCTTTTTACTTTCGAAAAATGATTAGATCACAGATAAAGCTTACCTTAAGCTTGTTTGTCATTTTTTTTGCTCAAGATTTGTCTCTGTTGTTCAAGATTCTGCCATGAAAGTTCTTCTCGAAAAACCCTATGGTGTCAGTGAGGAGTCAAAAACTTGGAGTTGCAAATGAAATGCATTGAGAGAATTTGCCATCGAGTTTACCTTTTTAGGGTTTTCAACCCTAGCTTTGCTAATAAGTAAAAGGTTTTTTTTTTACCTTTTATTTTATGGGTTTTTCAATGTATTTTAATACCCATGGTGAGTTCATTTCTTATGAACTTTACTTATCTCTTTATAAATGCTTGAGTCTTGGAGTATTTAGACTTGGTCTTTTGTTGTTGGTTTTCCACGTTGGCTAAATTTTATCTTTTGCATTCATTATAAATGTAAAACATTTGATTTAAGTGTTGTTTTTTATAAAGAACTTAATCAAGTTGTTATTTCTAATGCAAGATAAGATGCTTTGAGACTTCAATGCATGATGTGAGGAAAGATAGAGATAGATTTGAATTTATGCTTTTGCAAGCATCTAGGAGGAAGTTAGAAGGAATCTAGAGTAGTTACAAACATGTGCCAAAGAAATAGAAGCTGTTTTGAGCTTTTATGAGCTTTGGGGGGTATTTTGGAGCCATTTTCAGTTGTCTTCATATTTGACATAGTCTTGCATGACTTTTTCAACAAGGAGGAGTTCTTTTGGAGAGGATTTAGGTCCTAGATTTTTGTCTTTTGAGGGGGTTACGAAAAATGAGGTTTCTAGAACCTAGTTTGGTGGAGCTTGGCTACTTAGCCACATTGGTAGCTCATTTGACAATTAGTTATAAATTGGCAGATTTCTAAAGATAGTGATTCTACAGTCCTTTATTAGACTTCAACATATTTTGTAACTCAAGCTTGGATATGGAATACAGTGGAGACCTTTGAACACTAATGATTTCTTAGGGATTTTTTCCTTCTTTTAATTTACTTCATTGTATGCATCAAAGATATTTCATCAAAGTTATTTGTGATGTATTATCGTTTCCTTATAGCTTCATCTCTTATTCAACACCTTTATGCAAGATATTGTTAGTGCAGGTCATAGTTTGTGTCTGATTTTATAAATGGCTTGTAGTTGTGAATCCATTTTCCTTCTAAAATTATGAGCATTAAGACCTTGCTATGAAATACTTATGCAGTGACATACAAAAAATAAGTTGTGTAAACTTTTTTTAAGTTTTCAGTCATTATAACCAGAGTGTTAAAATTTTGAATTTCATAGTCCTAATTTCAATTAGATGCATCACCATAGAAATAGATTATTTTCATTTTTATGCATATCTTTCTTCCTTTTCCTCATCAGTCAGTAGTTTAGATAGCACCGTAGGAAGTCGGCCTTCTCCGTAGGTTGACCTCTACCTATAAAGTAACCCATGGCTTTAGAGGTCTTCCCATGTTACACTGAAGTGTTGAACATCAGGTTCAATAGGGTGCATTTTCAGTAGTTAACAGTTCTTATCAAGCTTTATCTTTTATCAAACATCAATCCAAACAATCAATATTAATTGAATCTACCTTGCACTTCAATGTCACATCAAATCATTCCAACTTAATTTGTTCCAAATCAAGCTTCAAAATCTTGATCAATCTTATCCAATCAATCCATCATCATCTCGGGATATCCTTGCCAATCTTCATGTTGGTTAACACTATCCTTGCATTGTTGTGTATCCTCAACAATGTTATCATCATCAATCCATCAGTCAAATCAAACAATCCTAGCTTGGTTTTCAACAAAATCCCAAAATAGATCACTGAAATCACCATATCCATATACTCGTCAAACATCGTGCGAAAAATCCAAAACACATCAAAATCCCTAAAAAGTTCAAAACATCAAAAATCCAAAAATAGTACCCTTGTCGAACTACGTCATCTCTGAGCTTGAATGTAGGCAAGGACATCATTGATGTGCCCTCGAGACACCCTAGGTCAATCTTTAGGAGTCTTTCATAATAAATTGACATTTCATCAACTATTCATATCTCATCTTCCAATAAGTCAAGTTAGTCAAACTATGTGGTCTCTGTGTGTATAACGTAGGCAAGGATTATCTTTGATCAGTCCCTGAGGCCCCTAGGATATGTCTTTTAAGTTAGGTTCTTGGTTATAATCTTGAAAAATCCCTAAACATTCATATATCTCTTAAAACCCCAAAACATCCAAAAAATTAGAAAATCCCAAAACAACCTCAAAACATTTTTAAAATATCAAAAACATTAAAATATTCCAAAAAATCCAAAACCATCCATCTCATCTTTCTTTCACCCATAATAAACCTTCATCCATAATAAATCATTTGTCACCTTCAACCTTTGGTAAAACAAATAGAAAGGAAGTGTTGCAAGTCGTAAAGTGAAAATCTAAGTGTCAAAGTCTAAAGTCTAGATCATAGGTAAATGAGTCAGTGGATTTTGTATTAATGGATTATCATAAACCTCATTCTAACATCAAACCATCTAATCAACATGTCCTAGGATGTATCCTTCCTGCGATGGAAATCAGTATCAAAAATCACCTTAGCTAAAGTTAAATTGGCAAGAGATATAGATAACATTGATCGTCTATCTTTCATCTTTTCTTGTGATTTATCTTAATGACCCATTCTGAGGACCTCCCAATGATTTCTATCAAAATAATTTAGAGAGAAAGGAATGGGGCATCGATCATTATCTTTCGTTTGTTGTGCTTGTGGGTATTCTTGTAAAATAATCTTGGCACATAATTGCTTGGTTGTGTGTAGGAAGGTTGTTTGGAGTACATTGTTGACTATTACATATGTTTTGGTCCAATCTATTCTAAGCTTCTAACTTACATTCCAATGAGTTTTCCATATGTCAAAGTCTGAACAAGAACTATCCTATTTGTTTTCAAATTCAAATTCCATTACACTAGATACAACGCCATCCTGGTTATCAATACCTTGATGCATCTTATCTATGTGTTATATCAAAAATAAGGAATGACAAAAAATATTGATCCCAAGATATGAGAAAATCATCATAATCATTCATCCATCTCATCACCATATCTAATAAATTCTTAGTGGATCATAGACTTGTTGGACTTTTTGAATCAATCTCAAAATCAATGGTCAATCCATTCATCTTATTCTTCTATATTTACTAACAATTATATCCAAGTATCAAATATCTATGATTTATCAAAATATACATTAGGCTACCCAAAGTTGATGACTATCTATACATCATGAAATCTGTCTACATCAATATCTGACCTAACACAATAACAACCCCTCTTCAGTTGGGGCATAGTGGGGCATCTATATCATCTTCAGCAATACAATCTACAATGTTGCAGCTCTTTGATCCAAAAGCAACCTGAAATATCAACATCTCAAGCATGAGTCTAATCTTCACCTATCATGAGCTCAATTAGAACACTTTATTCCCTGATCAATCTCTCGAGGGGGAAACCAACCATCTTTCGATCATATCAATATCAAATCTAATAGACTTCGTTCCTAGCCTTGCTAAAAAAATCTTAATCAAATCTATCAAATCAACCATCATTGGGATATATCGTTCCCATTCAATCCTTGTGTTATTCAACACAATTATTGCATTGTTGTGAATCCTCAACAATGTTATCAATCAATCAATCAAATCAATCAACTTTAGCTTGTCTATCAACATCTCAAAGAGATCATCGATATTCATTTCTGCATCAAAATCAACATCAAATTAGCATCAATCTTGGAACCAATGCAACGAGTACATTGCTTCAAAGAGGGGAAAAATGTAGACACCTAAAATGTCTCGATGGATCATATTGACTAACTAACATCATTTCATCCTCAAACCCATTCTCTTTTCACTTTTTTAATTAAATAAGTCTAATTATTTAATTAAATGTCTCATTTTCACTTATTAATCTAATTGACCTAATTGGGTTAATTCACCCCCTCTCAGACTGACATTTCATCCGATTTAATTAAATAATGCAAATTATTTAATTTTAACTCTAAGTCCTCTTATTTAATTAAATAACTTAAACTATTTAATTAAATATCATATTTATGTCTCATTTTCATTAAATAAATCAATAATTTAATGAGTATCCTCACATTCCTCATCTTGCACATTCAAATTTAGTTTTAATTAACTAAATTGTTAATTTCCCTCATACACTTGCATAGGGAATATTCCAAAGGAATATTCTCTTATTTTCCTCCAAAAAAAGGTAATGATTACTCCAAACAAACTTTGAACCAGCTTTTTAAAGTTGTTGCAAAGTGTGTTTGTTTGCATGATTGTGAACACCCTTGATCTTTTCTTGATCCATGTGATCTTTGATTCTCATCCATTGATGAGAATCCTTGATCCATGTTTCATCCTCCTTTCATTTGTGACCATTGATAGATTAAATCAATCTCATCCATTGCTTTTTCATTTGATCTCCATTAAATCAATTATTTAATGAATATCATATAATTCCCTTAATTTGCATAATTGAAACTTTGTTTTAATTATCAAATTATTAATTTCCCCCACTTGCAAAGGAATATTCCCTTAATTTGCATAATTGAAGCTTTGTTTTAATTATCAAATTATTAATTTCCTCCACTTGCAAGGGAATATTCCTCCTCTGTACATTCCTCCAAAAGGGGTATATTTTCATGGAATATTCCTTCCCCTTTTATACAACTAAACATTGTTTTAATTTTCAAAGAATCTATTTTTCCTCACCCATAAGGATATTCTAAGGAATATTATTTTTCTAAAAAACTTACTTAACTTCATGTGCAAGTAACTTGTGACCTCTTGTGCAAGTTAAAAGTGTGTTTGTTTGGATTAAATGTAAGCCCTTGATTAAATATCAACTTGAATTTTCAACCCTTGATGAGAATCCATGATCCATACCTCCATCTTCTTTCTTTTTTGACCATTGATTAGATTTTTTAATCTTAACCCTTCATTTTTCATTTTCTCTCCTATAAATAAAGCACTATTTGGAGACAAATGGATCCATCTTTTAACATCAAACTTATGTTGTTAAAATCATTTGCACTTGCACTCATATTTAACATCATTTTAGTTTTATTTACTTGCATATTAGCTTAGCTTCCATTAATGGCTTCCATGATAACATAGATGCATACATTTAACTTATTTGTTAATTAGGATTTTAATCTTTTTAAGCCTTCATACATTTAAAGTAGATTTGCATACACCCTTATCAATCATCTTAGCATAAATCATGTTAAAATAGCTTGCATCATATTCACTTAGCTTTAAATCATGTTTTCATACTCATCTATCAATAGTTTCATCAGCTTTCTTTAATAAGATTGATTGAAACAAGCTCATTATCCAGGGATTGGGAAAGGATCGCCATTCCACATCAATGTGACACCACTCCCCCAATAGAATAAGTTTCAATGTCTTAGATTATTGTTTTTCAAGCTTTCATGATTTAGAATGATAGTTTAAATGGCTTATTTGTCTTTGTTTACAATGAATTATCTTATTGGGATTGATGCTTAGTGGGTTAAATATTCCTTGAATTCGTATAGATTGGGTGTAGTTAGCCTTCACTATTCCATTGGTCACATTGGTGATATTAGGCTTGATGTCCCATAAGAGTGAAAATTTTCTTGGAATATGACGTTTTCCTTGGCGGTAACATGATGATCGATGTTCCCTAAGGTGTGATTTTCTATTCCTCGACTAGTCCTCTCTTGGTGGTGATGTCATGTGTGATGTTCCCTAAGGCATGACCTTCAAGTATTGAGCATAGACCCTTTGTTTTTTTTGTAGATCACCTTTTGTGGTGGTTTTTTTATAACACCCCTTGAGGTTTTGGCCTTATCGTCATTTATGTGCCTCCTTAGGTTATTTTTTGCACCTCCTTAGGTGAATTTGGAATTTTTCTTTGCTTCACTTTGTTCACATGTGTTGAAATTGGTGTAGAATTGGCATATCATTTTGTAGTGCCTTATCAAGGTTATCAAGGAGTATAACTCTTGGTATGGTTATCGGTACACACCTAGTGTGAAATAGTCCCCACTAGACCTAGTGTGTTTTCTCATTTTGCTACCCTGGGGGATCACTTAATGAAAAATGGTCCTCACTAGCCTGTGTTTCCTTCTTGTTTGTAATTCACTTAGAAAATATTATAATTTTCTATTGTGTGAGTCATGAATGCCTTAACATGGCCACCTAGCATAACACACCTTGCTTGTTAGTGGAGCCATGTGTTTCATGAGTGTTTAGCATAACATAGCTTTCTAGTCTTATGGAATCCATCATATTACATGGACACCTAGCATAAAACAACTTGCTAGCCAGTAGATCCATGTGGACCATGAGTGATGTGGCATAACACAACTTTCTAGTCATCATGTGATCTAACAGTTGTTCGATGCATGATGTTTGGTATTTGAGACAATTTAAGACTAAGGTCACTTTACCTTACCGACTCAAATCTTTTAGTACTAACCCTTTTTTTTTTTTTGTATCTTCTTTGTGTTTACATCATATTTGTGTTCATTTATATGTTATGTTATGTCAAGTGTTGTCATCGTGTATGCTTTGTGTTTTCCAACATGTATGTTAGTGTATGTTGTCTTGTTGCATTCATAAATGTGTGAATTCCCTTGTACTCATGTTCTCTTGTCATGGGATCTTGGGTCTTGGGTACTTGTGTACACCCCCTCAATCCTTATTCATCTTATCTCTTTAACATTTGTGCGTTTGAACCCATCTTGACATTTATTTCTCTACTTTAGTGTGAGTCTAAGTGTAAGTTTGTACTCTCACTAAAGTGGGAACTAAATGTAATATCAAAAATTATCACCCATGATTATTTCACCTTATGTTTGGTCCCCCTTAAATTATTGGACCTATAATTGAGTATTTAGTTTCCTAAATTATACATTTTATGGCCTATTTTGACAATTTTTGAGGAATTACAAGTGGGAATCAATTGCATCAATCTAAGACATTTCCCCCAACACTTAAAATTATGAAAAAAAAAGGGCAAGGACATTCATTCCCTTCACGTGAGTGTCCCCCTATTTTGGCTCCAAATTCAAATATGTCAATGTTGGCAATTTAATATTTGTAATTCAATTGTCCAAAGTTGGCTATCAAGATTTAATTTTGGGGAAATTGAATAAATACCTACTTATTGCATCATTTCAAATCTAATAAGGGCTAAGCAAGAAATTATTGGAAAATTTATGATCAAGAGCACTATTGAGCAATTCAAGGGCAACATTTTAGAGCTTCATTGCAGCAATTCAAGATCCTAACATCATGTCCAATTGTATGTGAGTTTAGGTGTGTTCATATTGTTATTGTTTTTTGAAGGCTAAAACTTTAATAGGTCTCCAAAGCATTCAAGAATTTAAGAAAGAAAGATCAAGACCTTGAGGTGATTTACATGACTTTAGTCCTTCAAGAAAGCCATTGAAGGGTGGTGATTTGTATCACTTTGTGATTTCATCATTCATTCCCATTCATTATCCATTTATCATTGACATTACCATTATGGAAGTGGAAACACTTACACGGGGTTTGATTAAGGAAAGCCCCTAAAATGGCCCGACATTTCTTATCTTTATGATTATGAAAACTTTAGGTTGAAGAAGATTGAAGAGGTGTTGAAGAAAAATTATTCATTGTTGCATTTGTTGTCATACCACTTGTTAAGTCACAAAAACTAAGCTACAAAATATCCAAAAGTGTTCCGACAGATCTGAAGGCAGAATACCAAAGCTCAAATCTAACACTAGAGGACCCCAAAAGTAGATCCGAAAAAGAATACAAGGACACTCATGCCATGGGCCTCCGTGTCCTCCATTTTTTTCCCCAAATTTGAATAATAGTTGCACAGTGTCTTGCTCTACTCATTTCTATTGTCTGAATTTGTCTATGAACTTTTTTACTTTCTATATTTGCATCAAAATAGTAAATTACATTGTTAACCTAGTTGGATTATTGCATTTCATCATTAGGACATTTCTATATTTGAAAATTTTAGATGCATTGATTTACTTTAGATGTGTTGTATATTTTAAAAGTATCATTGTAACATCAATAGCATCAGAATATGAAAAAAGCGTCATCGTATTTATCAATTGTACCATTGAATATTTGGAAGTTGTAAAATAGAGAGATCAAATTTATGCATCTAGCCTCAAAAGTGTCCCTAAGTGTTACAAAGGTCTCACCATACTATCATAAGCATCGATTTTTTAGTCAAATGCATATGGGTTCAACTACGTTACTGTAACCTATAACCTAAATATCTAAAGAAAACTCAATTAAATGTTAAATTAGGGATGTGGGCCCCACCAAGCATGTCATAATGTGAATATAAAAACCAGGGTTAGAAAATCAAAGGGTATTCAATAGAAAATAGGAAATCAAATCAATAAACCCTAAATCTAATGACCAAATTAGACCTATTACCAATGAAGTGTGTGCACTAATCAATGAAATTAATCAAAAGAATGTAAATCAAACCAATATAATCTACTTTACGGGTGAGTGTAGGATCATGGTGATCCAAAATGTGGCGATATGACAAAAAAGTGGTTGATGACTTTTTATCCAAATTTGATGAAATAAAAATGATATATTGAGAAAATTTCTAGGTTTCCAAAAACATAAGATATGCCTTATTTGGAATTAAATAGATAATTATTATTAATTTTCTACATACATTTTGGCTAAAGTCTTGATTGATAGGTTGATTGAAAAAAATCTATAATTCTTAAACGATTTCACATTTTTTGAATCTGAAAGATGTGTCACATTCTATGCTTCCCATACTATAGGATAAAAAAAATGAATTCATAAATTTTGACCAAGTTATGGTGGTTAGACAAACACGTTTTAATATTTTAAAAAAATTAATAAAAAATTCATAACTAATTATTTTCTTGTAAACAAATTACAAAAAAAATGTGGCACATTCGGGCATGTTTCCTCTTCTTATATTGAAAGTTTAAAAAATAATTATTTTTTCTTGTTCTTAGGTTGGTAGACATGCACCTTTTCATTTTTTCTTGAAAATTTAGTAAAAACTTTATTGAAACATAAAAGAATTACAAAGCCAAAAGAAGCAACCCACCAAGGGCCAAACAAAACAAAGAATTAATTAGCACCTACAAAGCATCTCATGTCCTCCATAATCCACTCCTCAAGAATAGGGACCAACTCCCCAGGAAGGTTACCCCAATCATCCACATACCAAAAACCTCTCCTCTTAGTAGCCCATCTAGCTAGACCATCAGCAACCTTATTCAACTCCCTAGGAACATGGCGAAAGACAATAGACTCCAAATTAGAACAAAAAGAAACAATTTGTTTGACAACAATAGCCAACTGCCAATTCACATCCTCCAAGTGTTGCTTATTCAGCATATCAATAACCACCTGAGAATCAGACACACACAATCCGACACCACCCAAGGCCAACTACGCGCTCAATCGCCATAAGAATAGGAAAAGCCTCCATAAGATTATTAGTATGCCAACCCCTATACATATAAAAGAAGAAAACCACCATGCCCAAGCCATCTCTACCAATACCATCAACTCCAACATGCCCAATATTTCCCCTAGAAGACCCATCTGTATTAATTTTCAGCTTTCTCAGGACAGGGGGATACCAGTGACCAACAAGATCAACCTTCTCTCATCCACGCCCATGATGAACACTACTCAACTTTCTTCTCCACCTGCCACAAGACTCAGAGTAGTCACTATTCCCAAATCCCCAAGATCAATTGGCACCGACAAATCACACTTAGCAGTTAGGGTCTCCTGAAGAACCCCCAAAATTCTCAACCAGATCTTCCCAATAAAAAGCTTCTTATCTAAAAAAATCTGCCTATTATGCTCTAACCAAATATGACAAACAATCATACTAGGACCAATAATCTAGGCAATATTGAGAAAAGAGGTCCTAGCAGGAGAGGCTCCTTGTCTCCTCCAAAATTCACTCAAAGAAGAAACATGGCTACACATCAGCCTCAAGAGATTCCACCAGAGATGACAAATAGCTTTTGTAAAAGAACACTGAAAGAAGAGATGCAAGAAGCATTCATCATGCTGAGCACACATAACACACATGGAGGGGCCCTGAACCCCAGGCTTCCAAAGATTCTCCCAAGTAAGACACTTACCTTGAACCACCAACCAAGACAAAAAGTTACACTTAGGCCAAGAAAACTTATTCCAAACATTCTTCTACCAAGAAACCTTAGTGCTCCCAAATAACTACCTATCCAAAACCCGATAACCAGTGGCAACCGAAAATTTACCTTTCGGGTCAGGGCCCTAGGCCAACACATATTTCCTAGGAAGAGAATTGCAAACACAATCCAAAAAAATCTTAGCAAGCTCCTGACGATCCTCCTCCATACCACCAGGCAGCCACTCCAGAGGATCCTTCCACTGAGACACAGTAACCTGTCCCATGGCCTGTAGGAATTTAAAATCAGCCACGCAACACCAACCCACATCCATGAAAACCTGACACAAATCCTACAGGTGAGGATGGGATGACAAAATGGGAGGATACCCATCCCAAGAATCATGCTAGAATAGAGCCTCCCGACCACCATTACAAATCCAAAACAACCCTTTCTTAACAATCTTATCTCCCCTTTTGAGGGTCCCCCAAATCAAAGAACCCTTCCCCTCCAGGAAAAATCTACCAACCTCTAAGCTTTCCACCGCTCCCAAATATTTGAAGGTGAGAATTTTGGCCCACAACAAATGTTGTTGTGAGCACCAATGCCAATATAATTTAGCTGCTAAAGCCTACCCATTTAGATCCATCTGACATAAACCAAGACCGCCTTCCTACTTCAACCTACAAACATCATCCCACTTAACTAAACTCCACTTTTTGTAAAGCAAATTGCCCAACCACAGGAATTGAAGACAAAATCTCTCAAAATCCTTGATGAAGCTAGAAGGGGGCCAGGGCAGAGATAACAAAGCATTTGTAAAGAGGAAGAGCCTAAACCACCAACTTTAAAAGAGTTACTCTACCTGCTGAAGAAAACCACCTGCGGGTCCAATTACTGACCAGACTTCAAAACTTGTCAAGGATTTCTTGCCAAAACCGATAAGGGAGCGACCGAATAGTGAAAGGAAAAGCAGAGGTGTGGAATACGCTTTCCTAATGCTAAAACCACAGAGGAGAAGTGAAAAAACCATTATTTAAAACTTTCTTACGTTTGAGATGCACATACACAGTAAGACAAGAGCAACAGAAATAAAACATACACACAAATAACACCAGATATACGTGGAAAACCCTTACGGGAGAAAAACCCGCCACACCAAGCAAAGTATCTTTGTATTACAATAAATAGATTACATACAAAGTTATAGACTTCACTTGAAGATGTCATCTCTTAGCAGTAGCTAGTCGACCTCCTCACAGATACATTTAACGTTACAATGCTATCGCAGCATATAATGAATCTCAGCTATCTCCGTCACCTTAGTCACTATGCCTTTATCATTCCAACAACCAAAGGGGGAGCCAATTTAATTCCATAATTCACTGACAAGCAACTAGATCTCTGATCAGATCACCCTGTAATCATGCATTGGGCCGCCCAAGCATTTAATTATGTTACAGAGAATTACCTAGATTTGGATTTTTTCAACCTCTCAATCAAATCTTACAGTTAATGCACATATCGCTTTCACAGATTTAGACATTCGACCAATAACAGTTGATTTGCAATAGTGACGTAAAATCAATGAATGAGATCGTGCCATGTGTCATTACGCCATTCGTCCATCGCTTTGAATATCGAAGAAGTCAACTGTGCCTTGAGCTTCTCCTACCATGCTACCATGGCATGGCCTAACGACCACCATGGTATGGCGATAACCGTCTGATCGCTAGACCGCCAGAGTCCACCAAGACACACATACACATCTTGTGCAATTTTGGGGAATCAAAAGGGCATCTACAAAATTCCCAATAAGCTTCTCTAAAACAATGACATGTGTTTGAAGCCTGCACACCTCGCATGCCACCAAGTGTCGAACACTCACAATTCTGCTCGATTCACAAGAGTTCATCGATACTCACCTCAACTGAGCGTGGAATAAAATGATAACTATTGGATTAGTCAAATCTCAACCGTAGATCAAGATCCCCGTTCGCCGGTACACTATGTTGTGGTCCCCACCAATTTGCTTCCATCTACCATTGGTCCATCGGTGTAGCCCAGTGAAAGGTTCCACTGATGACCCCAAGTCACACCGATAGAGCATATCGTTCTATCGTTGAGACTACCGATTTGGTTCCACCGATGACGCCAAGTCTCACCGACACAACGTTTATCACATATCGGCATATCGTTGAGACAACACATTGTCACTCACCGATATGTGATCGTTTTGCCGATGAAGCCAAGGTCCAACGTGTTGCCACCAAAGAGAAGGAATGACTTCGCAGTAGGGAGAGTAAATTCGTCAAGTCCTTAATAGAGGCTCAAGCCAACAAGTTGAGGCACATTTTCCAACAAATAGCAAGAGGGATACCAAGATAGACAAAGGGAAGTGAACCAATCTAAAAATGAAGGATGTCAGCTAATCTCCTCTGAATAATCTTAGGGGTATGAAAGAAGTATATGAAATACTTCCCCTCATTAATGTGTTTCCTCGAGGCAGCCAAGTAACTATCCAAAACACTACGCCACCTACTACCTTCCTCAATCGTCACCCTACCCATCAAAGAGGTACCATCCACAAACTAAAGGTGAGACTGAGGGGGAATATCATTTCCCTAGCTCCAACCCTGAATCCAGCCACTCGCAACCTGAGAACAAATAAATCTCCCCAAACCTTCAGCAAGCATAATGAACAATTAGGGAGACAACGGGTCCCCTTTTCTGAGTCCTCTAGAAGCACCAAACAACTATGTGGGCACACCATTAGCTAACACCGAAAAAAAGAAGGAAGTAACACAACTCCTGACCTGATTGATCCAGTCACCAGCAAAACCAAAAGCTCCAAGGATCTTAAATAAGAAGCTCCATTTAACCCGATCATATGCTTTAGCCATGTCCAACGATGGAAACTATCTAAATCTGCATCAATGGATCAAATTGAATAAAAAATAGTTTACATCGAAGATACAAACCATGCTAGGTGGGGGGGGCATATGAGGCTCTTTTTTATAAAATTATGTTTTTATTGAATAATATTATATTCACATTAATGTTTGCTCACAATTGAGCCCCATCAAGTGGAGGAGGTGGGGGGTTATGATGCAGGAGAATCTGAGTGCATGGGAAATACTAAACACCAAAAAATATTTAAATTTTGTTCTTTGATTTTTGTTTTGGCTTGTTGGTGGTGTCTTGCAAGTGAGAAATTATTTATTTTAAAAACTCAGGTCAAAATTCAAACCTTTTGGCCGACTTTGAATTTAATTCCAATTTAAATTGGAATTATTGGAAGTGGGAATTAATGAAAACTTGGGAGTTACAAAATCCCACACCCAGGCATGAGGGAGTTATTCCCAGGATATGTAATTCCATGTTTCATTTTTTAAAAACAACATTGAATGGTGAATGTGGTGGTAGGCGCCTAGGAGAAGGAGCGTTGGAGTGGGATTGTGTGGAGGTAGAATTTGGGAAAAAGAAATATTTTTTCCACGAAAACTTGTAGAGGAGATTTCCCAATGCCTAGGAAGGAATAATAAAGTTGTAAATGTTGCTTGGAGGTGTAAAAGGCCAACGCCCAGTTTGGAGGAGAATGCTAGAAGGTGAAAAATAAGGAAAATCAAAGAAATGGTGATGAAAACTTTCCTAGGAGATCAAGGGGGATGCCTAAGAGTGGTGTTGGAGAATTTGTAGATACTTTTTTTTGTTGTAGTAATTTTTTAGAGTTGTTTTCTTGCTGCAATTTCTTTTTGAAGGTAATCTACCTACCTGTAGGTGATTTTCTATGTTTTATTTATCTCAAAAGTCTTCCATTTCAATTCTTAGCTTAGAATGTATGGAATGTAATAAAAAAATTATTGTGAAATTCATGTCAATATAAATGTTGGAGACTTTGACTTGAGTTTTCTATAATTTTATTTTTCTTATTATTTTCAAGCTTATTGCCTATGTGAGTGAAGGAGATGCAATAACCAAAAATCCAATAGGATTCATGGTTATTGTTTTGGATCAATTGGTATCAAAGTAGTTTGATTGAAGAGAGCATGGAATATAGAGATAGGGTAGAGGAAGAGTTCCATGAGGAGAAGAGAATCTAGAAATGGTGGAGATGTTGAGAGGAATAACAACACAATTAGAAGCCATAGAAACAACACAACAAATAGGAGTATATGTAGAGGATGTTAGTGAAGATGAAGTTGAAAAATATGAGGATGAAAGAGGAAGAATGGATGAGCAAGAATATATATTTCTAAAAATTATATCAAAATTAGGAAGCAAGCCTAGGATGGATCCACCAAGATACCATGGGAGTTTGGATCCAGAAGAACTCATTGACTAGATTATAAAAATGAAAAAATATTTTCATTTGGAATCCGTAGAAGATAAGAATAAGGTGAAGTATGCTTGCATAAGGTTGAAGAGACATGAATCTTTATGGTGGGATCAAGTACAAATTGAAAGGCAAAGAAAAGGTAAATAAAAGATAAATTCATGGGATAAAATGGTGATTAAATTAAAAGCCAATTTTTTCCAGTGGATTATCATATCAGTTTGTTTAGGAGATTACAAAATTTGAAACAAAAGGGTTCAAGTGTTATGGAATATATTGAAGAGTTCTACAAGTTTAGCATTTGATTTGGACATGTTGAAGATGATAAGGAGAAAGTGGAAAGATATGTTAATGTATTACAAGATTCAATCCAAGATGAAATCAATTTCCTTATGATGAGAATGGTAGAAGAAGCCTGCCACTATGCTCTCAAGGCAGAATAAAAGTTGGCAAGAAAGAAATGACATAATTCTAGAGGTAGAGGAGAACCTTTAAGAGGTAGAGAACAAACAAATAGTGGAAGAGGACAACCATTAAAATAAGAAGAAGCAAGTTGGTCTCAAACAAATTATAGCTCAAATGCAAGGGGAAGAGGAGATATTTCAAGAGGAGGGGGTGAAACTTCAAGGGGAAGAGGAGAATATGGAAGAGGAAGAGTATTTTTAGGAAGTCTTTTAATTATGGAGAGGAAGGTCACAGGGCTTTTGAATGTCCACAAATACAACATGAAGGTGGAAAAATCAATGTTGGAAGGAATTTTACTATAGAGTTTGAAGAAAAGGAAGAGAAAATAGACCCAAAATATAGAGAAATCCTTATGTTAAAGAAAGTGATCCTAAAACTAGAGAAAAAGTAGCAGGAGCCTGTATAAAAGAGGAGTTTATTTAAGACTATTTATAAATCCCAAGGAAAGTACATTACAACATAATTATGGAAAATGGTAGCATAGATAACTTGGTGTCACAAGAGATGATTGAGAAGCTGAAATTGGAGAAAATAAGGCACCTAAATCCGTACAAGGCTACTCAGTTGTAAAAGTGACATCAACTCATGGTAAGCACGAGTAATACTTGGTGAGTTTTCAGATTGGTAATTATAGAGATGAGGTAATGTGTGATGTTATTCCCATGGATTTTTTCCATATTCTCTTGGGTAGGGCATGGAAATATAATCGAAAATCTATGCATGATGGTGAAGCAAACACTTACACTATAGTCGAGGGAAAGAAAAAGTATGTTATGAATCTAGACTAAAGGACCAAACAAAGTAAGGGGGCAGCAATACATGCGTATGTGTAATCCCAAGAAATCTATTCTTGAAATAAATACAAAATGAAGAAATATGTTATGCATTTATTCCTATTCCCAAGGAAGTTGAGATGGCAAATGAAGAGCAAGAAACACCTATGGAGATCAAAGGTGTGTTGCAAAAATTTGGTGATATTTTAAAGAATAAAGCATAGAAGGCATTCCTTGGTAAGTTTATAATTTTTTTAGATGAAATTTCAAAGCATTTGAAGTAAATGAGAAATATTTTACAAAATCTAAAGGAAGAGAATTTGTTGGTTAACCTTAAGAAATCTATTTTTGTGATGGAGAAGTTAGAAATAATCACTAAGAGGTACAAAGGGCATATTGATTTGAAACAAAGAAAAGAAGAATTTGATGCTTCATAATTTTTTAATTTGGTTGATTTATACCATTTTCATGAAGTAGATCTTAGTAGAAAGGAGGATGTTTTCTCTGATTTTCAACACTCAAAGCAATAGGGGAATCAACTATCAGAGAAGAAGAAAAAATAAATTGATAGTAATGGATTCAAGAACAATAAGGAAGGCACTAGGAAAGGAGTACAAGGAGTATTTGATCAAATGGAAAGGGAAAAATATGGAAAATTAAATAGTGGTTGCAGCTTCAAAACTTAAGAGGCTAGGAATTCCAAATCCAAGTGAATTTTTATGAGCCTATACTCATGAAACATTCATTTTTTACCTGGGTTGTTTGATTTAGGAGCATCTAGGTGCATGGGCAATCTTGTACACCAAAAAATATTTAAAATTTTCCTTTTTATTTTTTGTTTTAGTTTGTTGGTGGTGACTTACAGGTGATAAATTCTTTATTTTGAAAAATCCTCAAAAATTCAAACCTTTCAAGTGAATCTGAATGTAATTCCAATTCAAATTGGAATTGTTGGAAGTGGTAATTAATGAAAACTTGGGAATTAAAAAATCCCACACCCAATCATGAGGATCATTCCTGGGATATGTAATTTCATGTTTCATTTTTAAAAAATCAGCATTGAATGGTGAATGTGGTGGTAGGTGCCTGGGAGAAGAAGTGTTGGAGTGGGATTGTGTGGAGGTAGAATTTGGGAAAAAGAATTAATTTTACCAGGAAAACTTGTAGAGGAGATTTCCCAATGCACATGAAGGAACAATGAAGTGGTAAATGCTACGTAGAGGTGGAAAAATTCAATGCCTAGT
Organism: Sequoiadendron giganteum; assembly: GCA_007115665.2. Lineage (NCBI taxonomy): Eukaryota > Viridiplantae > Streptophyta > Pinopsida > Cupressales > Cupressaceae > Sequoiadendron > Sequoiadendron giganteum. The sequence goes on along the minus strand of CM021102.1, from coordinate 427,037,254 downwards.
TTAGAGGAGAATGCCAAAAGGTGAAAAATAAGGAAAATCAAAGAAATGGCGAGGAAAACTTGCTTGGGAGATTAAGAGGGATGCCCAAGAGTGGTGTTGGAGCAGTTGCAGATCCTTTTTTTGTAGTAACTTTTTGGAGTTTTGTTTCTGCAATTTTTTTGTTGAAGGTAATCTACCTATCTGTAGGTGATTTTATGTGTTTTGTTTATCTCAAAAGTCTTCCATTTCAATTCTTGGAGAATGTATAGAATGTAATTAGAAAATTATTGTGAAACTCGTGTCAATATCTGTGTTGGAGAATTTTTCTTGAGCTTTCTATAAGTTTATTTTTCTTATTATTTTCAAGCTTATTGCCTGTGTGAGTGAAGGAGTTACAATAATCAACAATCCAATAGGATTCTTGGTTATTGTTCTACATCAGGTTAGAGGTGGGGGTATTTGAGGTGGAGAGTCTGGGGGTGGGTAGTTTTGAGTTTGAGGGTTATGCAAAAGATCATCTATCAAAAATTTATCAGATGAAGGTATTCCCTCCATCGGTCCATTGCATGTTAAACAATTAGAAGAAAAATATCAACAAACTAACTACATAATGAAGCATCATGCACTAAATTTTTAAATAAAATCTTTAAAGTGAATTGACACTTGTTGAAGAGATCATTAAGTAGTGTAAATTTGTTAAAGATCACATTGAACACACATTTAAAATACATCATCTAGACACATTCAAATAAGATAAATTTATAACATGAATTTGGACTAATTTATAATTTTTTGTATATTGAAATTAAACATTTAAAATTAGAAACTATATACATATGTACATTATAAAATTTGAACCCTAGAGACATGATAAAATTTAAACACTAAAAGAGAAGGAAATAGAATATAGGATAAAGTGATTTTAATCCTTATGGTCATTTGTTTTTTATAATATATTAAATTATTTTTGTGAAGTTTTTACTATAATTTTTTCCCCACATTAATTTTTGTTCTTGCACATAGATATATGTCAATGTGTATTTTTTTAATTTATATCACATTGTTCATACATGTATTAAGATATTTATTAATTTTATTCTATATGAAAATAATTTATTAACATGTCTAATACATTTAAATCCTATTAAGATCACAATTAAGAAATATTTTTGTTTGTGTACATAATAAACCTAAGGTACAATATTAAATAGTAAATTTAAATATGCATAAATATAATGCAAAAGGAAGATATTTTCATGAGGTTCATATTTTTTTTTGATATGCAAGTATAGATTTATATTATATATAAAAGTTTAGGCTACAAACAGCTGCCAACGTTGGATTAAATATTCACCTTCAATCACTAGGCAGTAATGCCAAAAAAACCCAGATAACTACCATGAAGTCCACCCGCCAACCAGCCCATCCAAAAAAAACTACCTAAAACCAAATTTTCCAAAATGGCCACCATGGCCAATGCCATCAACAAAATACATTCCCAGCTTTTAAAAGAAAAAAACCCAACCTACTAAACCAGGGCCCAACCTAACCAGACTTAAAAAAAATGGTTCAACTCTACAAATTCCTTGAAATATTTTTTCCATTCCACACCCCCAGCTGCCAGCAACCCGAATAATTTCTTCAAGAACTCCATTGCCACTGTCGCTACCATCCTATGCTTCATGAGTGCAGATCTGCTCAAGTCGAGAAGAAATGGGTACAGTTTGATAGCCTCGTCTGAACCCTATAGGAGCTCCAAGTCATAGGGACATGGAATGCCTCTTCCATCCACCACAACACTCAGAACTTCATCAACCCCTTCCACCAAATCTTCCCTGAACATTTTTTCAAGCAGCAATTTTGCATGGCTTTATCGACCTAGTTGTCCAGGAGAGAAGCCAAAAACCTAGATGAAATATGCAGATTATCCCTTCCATATTCCTTGTTCATCAAATTCCCAGTAGCCAAGATCATTTTGGTCACCACTACCACCAAAGAATAATTATTGAGAAGGACCCTTTTCAGTCGTTGATCCATTATTTCTCTGAAAGAAGCTTGTCGAGCCGACAACTTCAATGAAATCAGGGTATCCACCCCAAATCTTGTCAAACCCTCCAGCAACACCTCTATCAAAAACCTTGACCGCTTGGCCATTGACACCCAAGCATAGACCACACACTACCAGAAAGAAATTGAGCACCATCCACAGCCGAAGACAATAAAATGAGAAAGAAATCTTGCCTTAATCAGTCTTAAAGCCAGCCCAACATGGATTAATTCCAAGTACTTAACGATCATCACCTCCACTAATGAGGCACCTCCAAATGTGCTGAAAACCTATCAAAAGGACTAAGTCCATCAATCCATATCACTCTAGCTGGCCTCAGAAAGGGCGACAACACCTCGCCATCAATAATCGTACTAATAGGACATGACATTTCCTGCCAACTCCAACTCGTAAAATCCCTCCCACATCAGCCACTTGACCCAACTCACCACACAACGTGGCACATCTACCACGTCCCCTCCTCCATCACGAGGTTTATATTTACCCAAGTACCTATGCTAAAATATGGATGGGTCTAGAATTAATTAGATACTAAGGTATAATTATAGGATATGTCATCATGAGATAATATAGAGGTCAAGGAGAGAGAACAATAGGGTTTAAACTTGTCACAACCCAAAAGTTTTGAACTTAAAAATTAACTAAAATTTGACTAATTTTTATTTACTAATAATTGAATACAACTAAGTGAAAAAATGTTTTGATAATTTAGACCATGCAACATAAAGTTGAAGTCATCTTTTAAGTTTACTATCATATCATATTAAATAACCACCTAAGATAAAATTGATATCAATATCTCTTCTAAAATTTACTAGGCTTGTTTCAAACATGTTGAACTACATTGTCTATGATATATATGTCATTAAAATTACTATGATCTATTCTAGGACCACATTATTTGTAAACCCTAAGACTTCATTATTTATAATCACACTAAAATCCTAGAAAAACACTATAACTCTGGTTAAATAATGTACCCAAAATTTTGTATTTTCCTTATATCTTAATATTGACTAAACAGTATTGTACATTGCCTTGATCAATTATGTCAGATCATTTTCATTATATAATTTACTAGTTTAGTTTTGACCAACATAAAACATCATTTAAAGTGGAAAGTTTATTTAATCAATCTTATTTAAATGGACCATCAAACTAATCTATTTTTATAGATGTGAATTTAAATTTCCTTAGGTTGAGATCCCTTTTACATGAAAGTTGTAGTGACATAAGGCAATTAATGTTCTTACACATGATTGTGGTGATGAAGAAAAAATAGGTAAAAATATATTATGAGGATATTTTCTTATGATATAGCATAAAGTAAAATATGACATTGATGTGTAATTTTAAGAAAATATATAAATTTCATTAAATGTATAGTTAGTCTAGAGTAAAAAAATAAATTAAGTTGCATGAATATATTTAAATTTAGAAAGGGTAAGAAATAGCTATAATAATAATAATTGAAAAGTAATTTAGAACTAATAATGTTCATCTAGAGTAATTTTTGATAATATTTGTAATCATAACTAGGACCATACAAGTTCAATACATATGGTAACTAAAGTTAAATTGTATAACTTATGATTAAATATATATATATTAGTTAGAATGGATGTACCTGGTGATATTCATCTAGAGTAAATTTTGATAATATATGTAATCATAATGCTGGGTGAAAATTATGTAATCATCTTTTCAATAGATTACACAACCTAGATTTCAACCATAGTTGTGTGAGATATAATCTCTCCTCTCAGAAAGGGGAGGCGCCCTTCTTACTGCTTTCAAAAGCTAAATAAAACTAACTAAAAAATCACAAGAGGTACACTACAACTACGAAATGCAGGGGTGTGTTACATTAATTCTTCTCTCTTTTTTCAAAGAAGATGTTTTACAATGCTTCACAGTTGATCATTCTGATTCAAAGTAACCTTAAACTAAAAACAAGCAGTAATGCCAATACCTCTATCTTGTCAAAGCAAAGCATAGAGATACCAGGTATGATGATAATAACAATAAAATAGAAAAAGGAAATTTCGCAAAGGCACAAAGTCGTTCCATATCCTTTTCATCGATAGATCTGTGATAGATGTATTGTTTATAGTATTAGAAGCACAAAGTCTTCTAGATACAATAAGTCCATGAACAGCATGAACAATTACAAGCACAAAGTCTTATAGATCATTCAACAATAGTTAACCAAAAGTAAACGTAAATCCAAATAAATAATGCAACACAAAGTTTACATAAATTTATTTGAAGCCCTTCAAATCTCATCTACCAATCACTACCAATCTTATTCAAACCAAAAGAGAATTGATTCCAACACAAAGTCTAGTATGCAACTTCCTTCTTTATTAATCAGATTTAGATTCACAAAATTGAACACAAAGTCTCAATGTTTGTTTCACAAAAGAGCAACACTTCATTGCAAAATACTAAAGGTAAAGATTACAATAGAAATCCCTCTTATTTATAGAAAAGAGGGAAGAGCTAATCTAGGAAATTAGCTGAGTAAAAATAGGAAACCCTAACTTTGACTAAGTCAACATGTAACTCATCTCTGAGAAATTATATCTCATATTTTCCATGTAATTACATTTGACAAAAAGACATTTAAGATGTCAAAAACTATTTACAAGATGCATAAAGGGAAGCATCAAAAAGTTCAACACTGGAGATCAAAAATCTTCATGGTTCCTTGCTTTGGGCACGAAATTCTTCATACTTCTTCTTGGTCTCCTGAAAGAACGCATCATCTGGGCCAACTATGTAATCCACAAGGGTAAGAATTCTTGTGATTGACCTTCTGGCAGATGAATGGATTTTCTTGCACCTGTGAAGATGCATGTTAAGATTATCAATAGTCAGTCATATATCACAAATGACATGTATGGAGGCTTTGGAAAAATTGGCATCTTCCACTTGTTGCATAATGACTTCTTTGTAGATCCTAGAAAGTTCACTGGTTGGAAGGAAAATTTGGTTCTCTTCAAGAAGGTTGCCTGGAAACTCCTTGATTCCCTTCTCTAGAATAACACAATTTCCTTCGATATCTTCTTGTACATGGAAAAGATCTTCGACAAGAGATTTGATCACATGGATATGGTGCTTGAGTGATTCTCTTACCTCTACATATTGATCCTTGACGGGGATTACCTCGGCTTGCACCAATTTGCTAAGCTTTGCCTATTTCATCTGTGACCAAAATGATAAGCATTTTTCCATTTCTTTTTTCTCTTGAGTAAGAACACTTTCCTCCTTATCAAGCTCTAATTTGAGCTGGGCTATTTGTGTAGCCTTCTCGTATGTAGCAACTATTACCTGTGAACCGTCTTGTATCAATTCATCAATGAAATCATACAATGTGTTACCTTTGGAGGCAAGCTTTTCTACTTTATGTACCACTGGTTCTTCCAATATTTCAATAGCCATGGGTTGGATATTTCTTGAAAATTTTGCAAGTCTCCTCAAAACAGCTACATATTGTTCGGCCTTTTGCTTGTACATGTCTCGAGCTTGCTCCATCTTGTCAAGCCTTCCTTCCAATGCATCCAAGACTACTTGTGCATCTTCCTTTGCACTTTCATTTATAATTTTCCAATCCAAACTCTTGTTACAGTGTAATCTTTCATGTTCACATCTCCTTCCTCTTGAGGCAGTATTCCAATCACTACAAAATTTTGACCAGATTTATCAACCTGGAGCTTGGAATGTACCTTTTCCTTTTTCTTCCCCTTGGATTTTGGAGGGGCTATCTCTTCAAGATCAAGTTCCTCTGGAGAGGTCATTTGCTTATTTCTCTTTGATACTTGAGATACCAACCAAGGGAGAAGAGAGGAAGTATGAGCTTCTTGGCTGACTGTCAACTCTTCCATCATGGTTGCTTCTGTAGGAACAACTGGTATGGTGACAATTGGAATAGTGTTCATCATGATTGCACCAGTACATTGCACACCAAGTTGACCATGTAAATATTCCTACATGAACCTATTGAACTCAGCATTGAAAGTAATGTCATATGAGGGAGATGACAAGCTAGGAATGGATGATGGAGGACTTGATAAAATATCAACCGTTTGTGTATTTGAAATTGATGGAGGAGTATCAATTATGGTTGATGTTGCGAGAGGAATGGGGACATTCACTACATGTATGGTTGATGTAGGAAGAGGTTATGTAGGAAAAGGTGGTGTAGGAGTGTTTAGATTAGGTGGTGTGGGAGGAACATTTGAAGTTACGGGTGATGACGTGGGAAGTAGATCCTCAACAACATTATCATGTGGAGAAAGGATTTGTTCTTTGCCATGCCCGAGTTCATGTTTATCACCTTCTAATTCTTCAAACTTCAATTCACCTTCTTGTTCACCTTCTTGGCCCTCAAACTCTTGTTCATGTGGGGAATCTTCTTCCTCCTCAGATTCACCTCCTTGAGAATATTCTTCTCTTGAATTTTCCTCTTCTTTAGAAATGGGCCCTTTTCCTTTTGGGTGAGGTGTTTCAGATTCTATGGCTTCTTCTTCTTGAACTACCCGCGTATACTTCTTTCCAATAGTGAACTTTATTCTAGGGCCTCTTCAGGAAGAAGAGGGAATAGCCACCTGCTTGTCTTTTGTGTGGAGTTCCTATTGCGGGTTGATTTCAACTCTGGGTATTTCTCCTTCTGACTCTATCTTGAAGGCTTTCATATGGAAACCATGTTTTTGTAACCACTTTGCAATGTTAGCCAATATGGGAGAAATTATCTCCCTGATAGAAACACATTCCTTCTTCGACCACTGTACTGCAGGCAAGGGTTTCCTAGAAATCTCATCCTCATCATAGGCGGAATTCATAATGTCACCTAAATCTGTGAAATCCTCTGGTAGATCAGCAACACCAAGATCCTCAATTTGTTGCATGGTTAGCCTACACTAATCCATTTTATGGATATCTTCTTCATCTCTGCAATCAGCCCAGATGTCTTCAAAGCGGTATTTGTGCCTGTGATCTTTTTTCAACCTCTTTTTTACATTCCAAAAATCAAAGTCAAATCTGGATTTATAAGTCCTTATGGTCATGACCTGCATCTCTGCTTAGATTGATTTGGATTTTTGCACACTATTGATGGTATACCTACCAATTGTTAGTGAAAACTTGAATCCTGATTTGTGGATCCTCATCCATTCTTTGTGAATTGAAATTAGTTTTTTTTATAACTCCATGAGTACCCACTTGTCTGGGGGATATCTAGGAAGCATGTAAGGGCACCCAATGTAGCATCCTACCCTCATGTAAGTAAAAGTTGGAAATTGTAAGAATATGCATCCAACCTTGCTTACCACTTTATAGGCCTCTTCTAATACTCTCTTCTTTTCGAGAGCTGGATCAAAGTTGTATAACAGAGGTGCGAAGGAAGCATCTATAAACCTTCTGAAATGGTGAAGACTCTCCTTCAACTCCAATTGATAGAAATACTTGTACACTATTACGGAGTGTCGGTTCCCTTTTGTAGAAATTCCTGGGAACAATCTCATCACGGATGCCACATAAACCAAATAAGAAGTCATATAGAAATTCAAAGTGGTTGTTACATTTATCATTTGCTCATGAATCTCATCATTGATTTGAGTTCCCTGGTCAATGTGATCCCTCTTTCTTCGTATGATCTTAATTTATTCTTACATCCATTCATGAAAATGAGATGATTCTAGTAAGCCTTTGACCCTACTTAGGAGAGTGATCATGTCTTTGACATCCTCCTTGAAGTCACTTCGTGGAAGTCCTTTTGGCCATCTCGAGATAGTATGCTTGGGTTCTTTCAACCACTGACTATTTATCAAGTTCTTAGTTTTATTGGGATCTGAATCATAGACTTCTTGTGCCTGCTGAATATACATCCCTATGTGTTGTTACATCCCTATGTGTTGTTCCATGTGTGGAACTCCAAAAATAACATCAAAGAATTCGGGATCAAGTCTCATTATGACATGTCCAGAGGAGTCTATCACACTTCTTCTTTCCCTGATGTAGTGGGATGCAACTTCGAGTATGAACTATGTGTTGTGTGTAGAGGTTGGGAACGTAGACACTAGATGTAGATTGCTATGTATGATGGCTCTCAGGGGGACTTCAAGAGGCTTTTGCTCAGTCCTTTTCATGAAGTCTTCAAGGTCTTGATGACCGATCTCAGTGTCTTTTATCTCATCTACCTTGGAGAGCACCATTGTAGGTGGGAAAATGCATTGATACTTATATTTCATCTTGCACTCTTTTTTAGAAGACAAAGGAGGAGTCTTCACGGTCATCTAGAAACAACTAGATCAAAGAGATCACCTTGTGGATCACTTGACGATATCTAGGAAGAAGTTGCACAGATGGTCAATCAATAGGCATTAAAAAAACAAACAACATTGGGAAGCATGAAGCAAGCAAATGATGTTGAGCAAGTGTGAACAAAGCGACTAGGCACGAAAAATTATGCAAGGGCGAAGAAATGGGGTCTGAAGTGAAAATGGAGCATTTTGAAAGTGTTTAAGGCAAAAACTACCAAAAGTGTAGGAGCATTGAAAATAAATGCTCCTACACTTGGAGAGGTGACTTTCAAGTGTATGGGTGCTAAAAATCAGTGCCCTTACATGTATTTATGTAAGTTCAATGAAAAGCGTCAGGGAGCTTAAAATCAGTGCCCTGGCACTTGGTCTTAACACTTAGAAATTTTGAAAAGATGTGGAGTGCAATGGCAAACTTTTTCAATGCCAGTGCACTTAGAGGAAAATGAACCTCATGTAGGAGCGGTGATTTTCACCACTCCTACACTGGGAGTTAGTGAAAGAATGTCAATTGTAATACTGTTGAGTTTTTTTTCCTGGGCATCATGACTGAATCAAATGTGACGAAGTCGTTGAGTTGAATGCAAGAATTGAAGATCTCATTACATGGACATTTTTTTTGGAAGACCAAAAACACACAGAGGGAAAAGATTTGTTCAAAAAGAAAGATATGTTGGAGAAAAAGATGAGTTACGACTTTGTGAAGCTAGGGCACGAAAATAAAAGAAACATGCAGGAAAAATGAAGGAGCGTGGCGTAGAGAGTAAGCTAAGTGAAAATTAAGGTGACACAAACTAGTTTAAACACAAACAAGATCTACAAGAAATTGGCGAAGCCTTCATTTTCGAATGCAAATCGAATGAAAATAAGAAAACGTAGTGAAATAATAAATACATACCTGAAAAAAAATGCAAGAAAACCTTTACTTGAAAACAAACTTGGAGAAATCTTGAAAACACGTTTGAGTGAGGTGGATAACCGCCTAGCATGATGAGGAGAAAAGAAAGATGAGATAAAATGAAGTTGATTTGATCCTAAATGACTTAAAAGTCACTTTAAAACATTGTTAAATGAACTCCAAGTTGCACATTAATTAAGGCACGTTTTATTAGGAAACTGTGAAAAGTGTAATCGAGTCAAAAATCACTGCTTAGGTACTTTTTGACTAAGTCTGGAGAAAAAGTGCACAAGCGCTAAAAATCAGTGCTTGTGCACCAAAAACTGCTTTTGGAAAAGGTGCACAAGTGTTGATTTTTAGCGCTTGTGCATTTGAGACTTAGTCAAAATTTCATCAAAGTGTAGGAGCACTATTTTTTGCCACTCCTATACTTTTAACAATTTTAGTTAAGTATCAATATTTATACCTCGCGAAGGTACTCGTTTTGAAGGTCTTTGATAGGCGAACGCAAAGGGACGCTCAAACGGATAGTTTGAGACTTTGGAATGCATTTTGAGGTGGATTGAAAATTGTCTCATTTTGCATGCTTGAACATCACGAATCCTATGAAACAGACAAGTTTTATAAGGGGTTATCCATGGATCGAATGCTGCTAGATTCCACGATAACACATAACTAGGACCATACAAGTTCAATACATATGGTAATGAAAGTTAAATTGTATAATTTATGATTAAATGTCTATATATTAGTTAGAATGGATGTACCTGGTAATAATAAATTGGTTGCAAGATAAGGAATTTAGGTAATAGGGATAATGTAACCCAACCTCTCTATCCATATATCTCATTTTAACTAGGATGAAAACTTATTAAGTTACACTCTACACTACATAAACATAACTATATTTAATTATGATGGTTGGGTACATAATTTAGTTGATTATTATTTGATATGATGTATCCATGCCCTAGTGTGAGGTATATAGCTATTTATATCTTTCAAATATAGGGCCCAATCATATATTATTCAAGAGGAGCCCCACATACCAATATTGGATTAATAAGTGGAGCAACATCTAATAGTAAGATAATTCCCATGATGTTAGAAATATTTGAATTGATGTTGGAAGGAATTTTATAAGGGAGAAGAATGAGTTGGGTTAAACATATTAGGATATGTTGCATTGGTTTGCCTTAAAAAATGCTTGATAACTTGTGCATGGTGACTAAAAGAAACAAAATAAAAATCACCAAGTGTATTGAAAAATTAATGGATGAGGGATGAAGAATGAATAGAAAACATATTTAAGAACTCATAGAAATAATGAGGAAGTGATTCATATGAATGAATTTAACTAAGTATATTATTATTTGTTGTATTTGAAAGAGAAGGCATAGGTTCATTATAATATATAATGTACATACATAGAATATTGCATATTAATTTCAGAATGCTTTGTGTTGAATATATAAACAAAATATACACTACTTTGGTTTAGACCTATAGAAATGAACTTGTAGAAAACCAGCACTTGTTCTAGATGCACCTTAGCTTGTTGTGTGTGAATCTTAAGTGGGATTGTGTCTAGAGACATCATTTGGAAACTTGGTAGGAAAAATTTATTCTCATTTGGTTAAACCCTTAGGAAAATTGATTTAGTTGCTTTAGGACAACAATTAAAGACAAAAGGAAATCAGGAAAAGATGTCTAGGATATTGTATATTGATGTATCCTTTGATAATGTTAGTATAGATATATCATGAATGCTCTATGATAATTATCACTAATGATTCTTTGATAATCCTGGCATGATTTTAAAGTGAATGATGAATGTCCTTAAAAATAACTAGTGCACAAATATGCACTAGGTTGACTCACAATGCCTAAGATTTAATGATAATGACATAGGTTGTAATATGGTCATGAGCTTAATTTTACATGAGAATGTGCCACAACTTATAATTAAATAAATGAAACTCCCATTAAAATAGGCTCAAAACATAAGGGAAGATGGCATAGTTATGCAATTTTCATCTTTATAAATATAAAGATTATATTTGAGTGGATTTTTTATATATATGAGATGTTCAAATAACCTAGAAATAAATAATTAGGATTCATCAAATCGTTTCTAATTTTTCATCCTTAATTTTCTAATATCTAACTTTAAGGATAAGCAAGGGGCCTTATAGAGCTACTACATGATCTTTTTTTTGTGGAGTAGAGGGTCCCATGAGAAGAAAAAAGTTATACTGCATGATCATTTACAATCTTGTGCAAGACAATAGGAGCCACTACTTTTTATATTTTAGAATCATGAGGGTGTCTTTGGGCTTTGTAAAATTTTGTTGTCATTTCATTCATATATAATTTTTTAAATTTTTGTCAATAATTATTTAGATTTAACATTCTTTGTTGTTAAAAAGTAAACATGAGACCATCAACTTTCTAAAAATTTGGATCTTAAAGCATTAAGCTTACCCATTATTGCAAAATTCACAAGACACCCTACTTATAAAAGCCCCTAAAAATTCTCAGCAACATATAGTAAGATATTTTAGAGAGTCCACATCCATAAAACCGCTACCTAAGATATTAAAAACATGTGTAATATATGATTGGTAGTATGATACAATAAATTGATAACATACATCGCATTAAAATATTTTAAGTGATTTTTTTTAATTGTAAAATTGATTTCAAGATACACTCTTTTTAAATGTAGTTATTTGAGAAAAAGTATTTTTTGAAAGCTAAAAATGCACATAACAAACATTAACAACTAATCAACCATTTTATTAACCAACGTACACTAGGCAATAATATGCCTCATGAAATTACATTGGATATGCAGGTTTATATGAAGCAGTGTTTTATTGATATATACAAACACTATCTGCATATAAATGAGCAAAAAAAGGTTTTGCTCACAACGCGAATGCAAATTCAGTTTCTATTTGCCTTGGTTGCAGGTACCTAGGGGCAGAGCAAAAGAAAAAAGGAAAGTTGGAGAAGTGGCTCACGAGGAGGGTTGTGCCAAATAAGCAAGGCAGCCAACGAGTGGAGCATTTATATAAGTAGTAGGCTCTGAGTGTGCATAGTCATTTCGACCATCACTGAACTGGTCATTGAAGTCAGGACCTCCCACGACTGCTCCAACTAGAACATTTGGGTTAGGACCATTGTTATTCAATCCTTCACTAAAACCATCTTTGCACCCTATCTTGGCAGGTTGCTGTGATTTGGAAGGCAGAGAAGATCCCCTGTGATGAATATGCTGTGGAAACTTGGTGCTGTAGCCCACCATATATGATATTCCTAGGGGATTCTCTCCCAGTATGTAGTCAATCTGGATAAGTAGTACAATGAGATGAGATATGTATTTAAAACCATTAGAACTAGCTTCTTATTTTGCATGTAATCATACCTGTTTCTTCCCAACGCTTCTAATGGAGTCCGCAGTGAATTGTCCGTTTCCACACTTTACCACCTGGTTGGAAGCGCTCAGGTATTTGGCATAAGTGAATAGCAGGAAAGTCGTGGAAGTTACGTATTGCATGTTGCTTTGATCATTGTCACCATGAAAAAGACCGCCTGTAATATACACAGACACCTTAACCTCCAAAACACCAAACTGCCAGCAGCCAAATGCATTTCCGCTTGATGTTACAAAGCATAAGCAAAAAACTTGTGTAACCTGGCGTGTGTTGTGCTGACAAAAGAGAGCAAATGGTATTGTCACCCACGCTTCTGTATGGCTCATACGAACTAACCTTATTTACGAGAGCTTGCTGTTTACATAAATAAAGAACGTTTTGTTAAGTATAATTTTTTTAATTCCAAATACATAGAGCTGTTTAATGAGTTCTATTTGCCCAGCTTAAACTAGAAATTGAGTTAACTACATGCCAATCCAATGCACTAATTTGTATACAAGAGCTTGTTGTCTATATACTCATATTCATACTAACATATTTTTTTTAAATAAAATATTTAAATTTAATAAGTTTTGTCTGGTTTAAACAGCATATTTTAAGTTTTGATTTGTTTAAGTGATTCATCTGAATACACACTAGTTTATGTAGGAAGATTCATTTATTAGTGTGAATTAAGATGAATTACTTAAACAAATCAAAATTTAGAGTGTGTTGTTTAAATCAAAATAGTAAGTTTTATTGTTCAATTAATTAATAAAAGTATCTCAAAAAATTTAAAAATAGATAAACAATCAAATTGTTGAAAAACACAAATAATGAGTGCAGATTTGATTCCCTTGAATTTACTCTACATGATCGTAAGGTAGCTCATACAGAAGAAAGAGATTATAATGACACTCCCAACAAATATTGATTCCCCGTTAGGAAAAAGAAAAAGAAAAACTTACACCAGATAAAAGAATTCTAGCTCCAGCGTGTTTCTCGTCCCAGCTGAGAGCATTGTCCGAATTGAAGATCCCGAGAGACTGGGCGTTTGATACTACATAATTGACATAGGAAGCATCCTCTGTGGCTTTTTGCAACCAGCTCGCTCCCCACAGTAGCTCGTCCTGCATACATCCATTCCATTTCATTGTTTCTCGACACATCGAAACAATGCAATTCGAAAAGAATTAGGTCACTAGTTTATACATACTTGGTATCCTGAATAGGAACAATAAAATGGACAAACAGCCGAAGAGAGTGAATCACTGTATGCGCCTCTATACTTGTTCGCGAAATCAAACACCTATAATAGCAGTGAAGTGGCATGGTTTATATTTCACAAACATGACATTGAAATGATTTTGATTTACAGGATCTTTAAATTTTTATTTGTTTAGGTGGTTTATCTAAAATCACATTAATAAGTAGATTTTATTGAAAAATGCTAATATGATTTCAGATGAATCATTTAAACAAATCAAAAAAATGATGAAATATAATTTAAATATGTTAACAAAACCTTCTATCTTTTATCTTAAATTTAACAATCATTTACATGAATATTTTCAAAATAAACACACAATTTATAAGTAAATAAAATAATTATAAATCTATTTAAAATATCTGCACTGCTTGATTTCTGTATTTATTTTATTTCTAATGACATTTTGTAATCGAAACAAATGGAATACATTGTACACCTGCTTTGCCCTTTGAATAAGAGTCTGAGAGTAAGAAGCATCTGTGGTCTTGAAGACAAGGGAGGCAGCTGCGAGCGCTGCAGCAGTTTCAGCAGCAACATCTGAGCCTGGGTGTTGGGCATCAACACTGTAAACATTACGAGGTGTATCCATGTCCTCTGGCCGCTCCCAACACTGGTGATCACCATTCGGCTCTCCAACCTACAATCAGGTTAATAAATTCAAACATTAAATTCCACCGAAGAGTAAACAACCATAGGCTTTATGATCAAGAAGCCAATTCTAGAGTTCTCATATTTCTAGGCTAAGGTCTTTTCCCATTATTCACCTGTACATATACAACTTCTGGAGTACTAGTGGCTTTAAGAAGATAATCAGTAGCCCACTGAATGGCCTCCTGTGCATGTGGAAGGTCATCGCCCATGGAGTCCCCAAACTCCAAAACACTCCATGATAACATGGTGGTGGTGAAAGCCATTGGCAGGCCAAATTTCATGTTGTCTCCTGCATCGTAATATCCTCCACTTAAATCTATCTGAAAAGCAGATCAAAGATCAAAGTTTAGAACGTGTTATTTAAGTCAAATAATGACATGTTGATTTAGAAAAGAAGATGTTGTCTCCTGAATCGTAATATCCTTCACTTAAATCTATCTGAAAAACAAATCAAAATTTAAAATGTGTTGTTTAAATCAAATAATATAAAAAAAAGATTAAATACATTATTGACAGATCCATCTGAAAGGGCAGAATCGCCTCTCCATGTCATCCTCTGGTTGGGAGGAAGTTTGCCTGATCTTTGACCTTCAAAGAAAAGAATGGATTTGGTAAGAGCATCTTTATAGTTAAGCTCAACTGCCTCTGCTCTCTTTCCTTTTCCTCCTGCCCAACATGCTACCAGTAGTAAACCAAAAGCCATAAGAGCTTGCTTTTCACCCATTGCCATGTTCATTCTCACTCTCGTTTCTCTGTCTCGACTGAACTTCTTTTGCTTCTTTTTCGTCTACTTTCACTTCTCAAACTCCGTGAGATTTATAGCATTTCAATCTCCTTGTCGAACCAAAAAAAGAGAATGCTATTAGCTGGTGGCACATAATTAAGAATTCGGAGGCTGATGATACGGAGATTTTCAGCATAATCAGCCTTTTTATCCTTTCAGCGGCAACTTTAGGTCATTCTTTAACTACCAAATCCAGCCATATTAGACTACTCATAAATATAATCCTTCAAATAACATCCATAATAAATTTGGTGCGAGAAAGGAGATCTACTTCTTGGCAATTCATTGAACTTGTAGGTTAATTCGAAATTAAATTTTTATTATTATACTGATAGGTGTTTACAATAAAAGCTAATTTAATTTATTTTTATTATTATATTGATAGGTGTTTACAATTAAAGCCAATTTCTTGAGAATTCGTGTACATAAAAAAAGGTTGCTATTTTTTTGTTTTTAGAAATTTCTTTAATGATGTTCACCATACTATAAATGCAACAAATGCATAATCTCTGTTTTAGTTACTTCTTTTTTAGTGATTGTCTTTTGTGAGAACATTGATTGTTGAAGAGAAAAGGTAATGTGCAATTTATTGTTGTTTGTGATTATTAGGTTAAATAACATTGCATCATACTTTGTCTATGCTTGGATTTTGCATGCATGACTGCCAATGTGCTTCCCACCACATTTTCCATGCTTGTATGCCTTCTATATGTTCGAAGAGATCCTTCTATCCTCTATGTTTAGATGAATGTCCGTACCTCACTCAACACTCCCATTTATGTTTTGAAGGAGTTAGGTTTGCTTTTCAAATTCAATTTGGATATGAATTTGCATCTCGTTCTCTTTTATGCTTAGCAACGCTCCTACAATTCCTCTAGCGCAACTTTTACACTCTCAACTCCTTCTCAATAGTAATTTAAGTTGAAAGAAATGTCAAATTTGGTATTTGTATTTAGTTTTTATGTGCTCTTTGTTCTGTATGATTGCCTTTGAGGAAGTTTAGGTCTTAATTATGTGGATGTACATTTGAATATCGTTATGAGAAATGTGTGATCAGAAATTTGATGAATTATAGCAAAAATAGTTACCTTTTCATAATGATATTTATTTAAGTAATATTTTCCTATGAAACAAATATCTTAAAAAAATAAAGTATAAAAAATATATGTTAAATTATTAGACATAAAAAGAAGTTTCTAAAATTTAAAAAACTTAAGTATAAAACAAATATTCTAAATTTATTATTCCATTTAAGTAAGTTTCTAAATAAATATACTTAAAATTAAAAAATATTCAACATCTTTTTAGAAAATATATCTCTTCAAATTTATTTAAGTAATCTTTTCTAATAAAAATAATTATTATTTATAAAGAACTACATATAAAAAGAAGTTTGTAAAATTTATAAGATAAAGTATGAAAGAACTTTCTTAAATTTACTATTGCATATATAACTAATATACATATATTAATTAATAATATATATAAAAAATGTTGAAAGTTATCATTACTTAACATTGTTCTTAAATTTTAAATATAAAATATTTTTATGCCAAAGGCGTGTCCTATTTGAGAATAGGGGGTTAAGTTTGTCAATGGACGATGTGCACTGCTCGAGAGGGGAGGGAATACGGTTGAACCGTGCATAGCCGTCCATGATGATTAACTATGAAAAACATAATATAATAATAATAAAATTAATATAATAACATTATTATAATAATAAAACAATAATTTAATAATTTAATACTACAATTAATCATATTTTATTAATAATATAATATTAAGAATAAATATAATTTACTAAGTATAATATTTCAAAAATCATATAATAAGAATAATAATATTATAATAATAAGAATAATAGAATATTATAATAGTCGAATAATATAATAGTAATATCAAAGTAATAATACAATATTATGAATAATATAATAATTTAAATATTAATAATATATTATTAATATTAATAGTAATGTATTAATACAAATATAGCACTATAATAGTAAATATATAACAAAAAAAAATAATATAATAATATTATTATATTATAAAAATATATAACAATAATAATATAATACTAACAATATATAATACCTAATACAATCATTTATTAATATAATAATAATGTAACATAATGCAAACTTGATATATTAATAAAATAATAATAATATAATAGTAAATGTATAAAAATAATAAAAAATATATAATAAAAACTAAATTAATAGTAATAATATAACATTATAAAAATAGTAATAAAAATATTAATAATAATATATCAACAAAATCATTTCTTAAATGACCAACCAATTTTATCTTATGTATTGCACAAATGTATGCAAAAAAAAATTCTCCCTAATTAACTTTCCATACCTCTTCGCCGTACCTATTGCACACCAAGGTGCGATTGCTAGTTTAAAACTTTTTTTATCTTATACACTTTTTTCAATGTATTATAATAATATAAAATGTATTAAATCTATTTTTTAGTTTTCAATGTATTAAAGAGTAGGAAAAAACACTTCATATTATATAACAAGTTTTAAAAGAAATTACTATTTTTACTATTCTATGTTTTATTTTGTTTTGTTTTTTTATAAAAGTATAATAAATATTATATATTTATGTATAATTTATTATTTTATTGATGCGATAATAAAAACCTATTTTAAAAATAGTAAAAATATCAACTCTACACATAAATTACTTCCACCTGCCCGTCATTTTCAATGAAGCTTCAAAAAGTTTATAGAATATTCCTTGTTGCTTTCAACGCTTTCAGCCTAACTAAGTTTCTATATTAATATACTTAAAGTTAGAAAAATATTCTTTTATTCATTGTAAAAATGTTCTTTAATATCAGAATAGAAATAAAATTATAAGGAATGAAAAATAATTGTTTTTTTTTTTTAATTTAAATAAATTATTGTATTTTATTTTAAAAATTTAAAAATTAAATAAAAAAGAAATATTCTAAATTTATTATTACACATAAAAATATGTTTCTAAATTAATATATTTAAAACATTAAAAAATTATGTATTTTTTAAATTTTTATTCAAAATTAATATATATATATATATATATATACGTATAGAAAAATTATAAACTTAAGGTTTTGCTAAAGATTTAATAGTACAAAAATATAACTTAAATATACATCTAATATAAAATTATTTCATCATAAGTGTCCATCTAAAATCAATTTAAAATTACAAAATTAAATACAAAGAAAATATAATAAACTTATTATTACATATAAAAATAAGTTTTTAAAATTTAATATATTTAAAACTAGCTTATCTATCTTTAAAAATTAACGTAATTACGAATTACATTTTCACTTAACTTTATCATATAATTTAAAAATAATTCACATAACATTATTATTTATTTTTTATTATTTAGAATTTGGTTATGATTATGATTAGGATCAAATTAGGGTTAGGGTTCAATAAGAATTCTAAGATAAAGCTTGAAGTTAGGGTTTGGGTGATTGAGGCTAGATTAGGGTGACAATTAGGGTTAGGATTAGGGCATGTGCAAGATCACAAAAATGTTGACTTTTTACATATGGGTTGGGTACAATATATGGGTTTCCATTTTTTTATCAAAATGAATCTTCATTTTGGAAAGCGGGAACCCATTTTTTTGAAAAACAAAATGGATATCCATTTTGAAGACCTAAAAAATCTTTTTTAGTAAAATGGGCATAGCTTTTGTGTTTCTTATCAAAATTTTGACTTTTTACAGGCATTGGAAAGCTGATTGAGAGCTCTACGCAATGGACTAGGTGGTGTTTCTATATTGTACATAAAAAATAATTATAATCATTTGAACTTCATATTTTATTTTTGAAACATCAAATGCTCACTACTTTCACATGCAAAGTCTTTTTCATGATTTTTTTGTAACAAACATCTCAAAATACTTGAAACATTAGAAAAAGTAATGAATAATGAAATATTTATATTTTTTGTAGAAGGAGATGAACAAATCTCCATAAATCATCATATATCTTTATCCCTTTCTCTACCTCTCTATATATCACTATGTCTCCCCTTAAGCTCTAAACCTATCCCTCCCTCCTTTCTTCTCTTTTTTTCCTCTCTCTCTCTCTCTCTCTCTCTCTCTCTCTCTCTCTCTCTCTCTCTCTCTCTCTCTCTCTCTCTCTCTCTCTCTCCATCTTACCTCTCCCTCTCTCTCTCCCTCCCTTTGAAGTATCTCTTCCTCTTAAGTCTTTCTCCCTCTTAGGTCTCTCTCTCAAGTCTCTCCCACTCCCTTTCTCTTTTTGTTCTCTCCCCCTCCCCCTCTCTCTCTCAATGTCTCACTCACACTCACACTCTCTCCCTCTTAGGTCTCTCTTTCTCCCACTCTCTCTCCCTCTCAAATCTCTCTCTCTCTCCCTCTCAAGTCTCTAGTCACCACTCCTCTCTCTCCTCTTTCCCTCTCTCTCTCTCTCTCTCTCTCTCTCTCTCTCTCTCTCTCTCTCTCTCTCTCTCTCTCTCTCTCTCTCTCTCTCTCTCTCTCTCTCTCTCTCTCTCTCTCTCTCTCTCTCTCCCACTCTATCTCTCCTCTCTCCCTCTAGGCTCTCTCCCTCTCAATTCTCTCTCTCTTATCCCTCTCACTCCCTCTCCATCTCCCTCTCACTCTCCATCTCCCTCTCAAGTCTCTCTCTCTCACACACACACACACTCTATCTCTCTCTATCTCTTCATCTCCCTCTTAGGTCTCTCTCTCTCCCACTCTCTCTCTCCCTCTCTCCTTCCCTCTCTCTTTCCTTTTCTCCATCTCAAGTCACTCTCCCTCTCTCTCCCCATCTCAAGTTACTCCTAAGGGAGAGAGAGATAGAGGGAGGGAGGGAGAGACTTGAGAGGGAGAGAGGGAGAGAGGGAGTGAGGGAGACATACTTGAGAGAGAGGGAGGGAGAGAGAGAGGGGGGAAGAGAGAGTTATCTAGTTAGGGTGGGAAGGAGACACTTGGGAGAGGGAGTTGTCTAGTTAGGGTGGGAAGGAGACACTTGAGAAGGACCTAAGAGGGAGGTGGAAAGTGAGTGAGAGAGAGAGAGATAGGGGCAATGGGAGACCTAAGAAGGAGAGAGAGAGGGAGAGAGGGATAGGAAGAGGAAGAGGAAGAGGAAGAGGAAGAGGAAGAGGAAGAGGAAGAGGGAGAGGGAGAGGGAGTGGGAGGGACCAAAGAGAGAGGGGGAGGGAGGTATGGAGGGAGAGTGTGTGTGTGAGAGAGACTTGAGAGAGAGTGGGAGAGAGAGAGAGAGAGAGATCTAAGAGGGAGATGGAGAGTGTGTTGATAAATATGATAAATTTATTGGCTTGATCGAATTCTTGGAGAAATTGTATTTTCCTCCATCATCGACCTGAGTTAAGTCATTGGTTTTCAAGTTTTTCTAATGAAATTCATGGGGTTCTAAAGTTTCATAACCTTCCAAATTAGCAACTATGAAGTGAAGGAAAATGTCATCATGTCACAGCTTTTGAGAACTTCGCAACCTCCACCTTGAGGTTCAGAAATTCAGGTTTTGGGCGACAGAGCGATCCTTCCTTTGTCGACATGTCACGGGGTGATCCCACAATAATGGGTTACACTTTTTGGCCAAACTTGACATTTTATTCAGCATTTTTCACCAGATCTTCACTTTCTTACACCTATAGTAGCTAAACCATTAAGAATTTGAAGATGAAGCAAACTAGTGATTTATGAGATTTTGTGTGTAGATTGTAATTATATATTTTTTAAAGAATTAAAAATAAATTGTGAATCCTTTTATGTAATTTTTAATAACTTATTTTTTCTACAAAACAACATTTTTCAAAAGTGATGTTTACTTTGGCCTACATAACTTTTTTATAGAAAGAATACAATTCTAATTTTTGAAATACATATTTTTCACCCCAATATCTAGTGCATGGATATTTTTTCATAATTTTTTGTTGCATATTTTTTTTAATTAATTTTCCAAGTCAGAGTAATTATAATTTGGACAGAGGTGTACTTCGGCCCACATAACTTTTTTTGTATGCATTTACATTCACTTATTCTTTTTTTGTTGGAATAAGGACATCAATCCCTAGTGCACATATATTTTTTAGAAAAAAAATTCTCTATTTTCCTATTTTTTTGTATGTGTGAAACAAAGACCTTGATATTCGTTGAAAATCCTACATTCACAAGAAATAAAAAATAAATATAATAGTCAAATTAAATATATTTAAAATTATACTTTTTGGGAAGCTTATAATAAGGGCTACATTCCTGCAAAACATAAATTTTGAATGACTTCATTTGATCCCCCAAAAGGTAAATCAAAAGTGGTTTTTTATCAACATTTTGATAGGTGTAGAGGAGACTCCATTATAGGTATGGTTTAAAACTAAAGGGGTTCTATCCAAGGGGGTTTGATCTAACGGGGTATGATCAAACCCTCTTTAATTGAAATCCTTTGAATGGAACCTTTAAAGGATTAAATCATTATATTTTCCAAAAATATGTGATTTCAAGCAAAAATCAGGATGTCCCAAAAAGTGTAACCCATTATTGTGACAGCACCCCATGGGTTTCTGGTTTTTCCTAACATCTAATGGAGGTTGTGCAGTTTGGGTTTCTCTTGAATTGGCAACATCACTATGGGCATGTAGCGAGTTTTAAGAAATTCCTAACGTCCGATTGAAGGTTCTAAAGTTTGGGTTTCTCCTGACTTGGCGACCTCGTTATCGGCATTGTCGCAGGTTTTAAGAAATTCATAACCTCTGATGTTGAGGTTGTGAAGTTTGGTTTTTCAGCAACATAACCATTGGAGGGTGGGACCGGTCTATGTGGCTAGTGATGTCATCTAGACGAATGTGGGGACCACTTGGAGTGTTGGGAGTTAAATATTTAAGTCTTTTCCAGGAAAATTGTTGAGAATATTGTAGATTCACTTTTGACTCTCTGGAATTGCACAAGCAGTGGATGCATGTCTTGGTGGACCCCTCACCACGGCAAGCAGTATATGAAGGAGAGTTGATAGTTGGAAAGTGATGGTTGGTTTTTGACTGTCGACAGATGTGGGACCCAATAGGATGGTGGATCATGTCAAAGGCTGATAGGTGGCGATGACGTGGAGGATAGAAGGCATGTGGGCCCATGTGCTTAGTGAACTTGGTGAGACGGTAATGAATGTCTCTTTGACTAGGTGACATGGTGTTAGGTGGATAACCCTAAGTCTAACATTGGATATTTGTTCAGTTGCTTATCCAACGGCTAGAAATGTTGGATGATGACGTGTGGCTTGAGGTGTAACCCTAGAGGGGTGCGGTAGTTGAATAGTCGGAGAGAGAGAAAAATTATCTCTTGGAGCAGAGCCATGAAGGCAAAGCACGGCGATTATCTGGTTGGGTGATGAACTGGCCAAGAGGCTGGGGAGCTGTGAGCCAAGAAAAAGAGATGGATCTCGTAGAAGGTGAAGGTTGAGAGGTTGCGTGACAAAGACGCCAAGAGGCCGGTGGTTGATCTGTGATGTTGTGTAGTCGACTGATATGTCTCTCATTGAGAGGTGAGATCGAAGTAGGGTTATGTTGTTGGATTCTCTCCAAATGGAACAAGATGTAAACTCTGTAAAGGTTGTGAACCTGAATTGTATTGTAACTATTTTTGTTGTTGAATAATACAATGGTGATCTGGGCTTTTGGAGTGTGGGGTTTTTTACCCGATATTTGTGTTTTCATGTCTTTTGTTTTATCTTTCATGGTTGTTGGTTCTATTTTCTAAATTTTTAAATGGTGTTGTTGAAACTGATTAAGCATTAACTTCTCTCTAAGGATTAATGTGGGAAATGAACTATGTCTATTTTTGTTTTATGGCATAGTAGTACATGTCTTTGAGGTGATTTGAAGAAATTAAAATTACTGAAGGCACTATTGATCTCAAAGGTTTCTTTCTGAGATGCCCCCATATTTCCCCAACAAGTGGTATCAAAGCCTTCTTCTGGGTTTTGTTCCTCCCTAAAGATGTTGGTTCTAGGTATTCCTTTTGTGAAGATTTCTTAGTCTTTCAAGTTTGAGGAAATCTGGAGGAATCAACTGATGTATTAATCCTTTAATGAGTATAATTTCTTTCTTTTTTGTTTAAGTTTTTGTAACAACACGTAGCATGGAAGATGGAGAATATGGAGAAACTTGAGTTGGTCATATTGAAATGATGTGACCTAAAGCTCGTGAGTTGGCAATGGTATAACCCTCATGCATAGGGTGGAATATTATTGTCTCTATGGTTGTGTTGCAACAAGATTTCATATTGGGTGTCTGTGTGAGAGGCTCCTTGGTGATATGGAGAATTTTGGGTTGTTTTTCAACCACATGGAGAAGTGTGCTTATGATGGGTGTTGTTCCTGGCATTGGAAGGCACGGTCTTATGTTACCCGATTGCATGAAGGCTATGGAGTTGATCATTGGATGATCTGGAAGCTTCTGAAATAGCCTGACTCTCTGGAATGCATGTGCATGTTGGTGGTTTTGGAGTTGGCTTGAAATGGGCCTAGATTTCCTAAATTGTTGTTTCCTTTTAAGGATGGTTTGTACTTGCATGGCTCTGTGGTTTTGTAGGTTTTACACGGTAAAGCAAAACTTGTGGTAATGTGGAGCGACTATTAAGCTATTTTCTAGACCCTGGCTTTTGGGGTGTGACTGGATGAGCTAGTTGCATTCAGCATGGTTTGAGGAGGTGTGATGTCTTCTCTACATGGGAGTGTTGGTATGTGATTTGTAACTCAGCATTCATGTGGTGTTTCTTGTTGGGTTCCTAGACTATGGTGCTCATTGTGGACATGATTGGTGAATCATATATGAGCTTGATCTAGTGTTTGAGTCATATTTTCTACATGGTTATTCTCTTTAAGACCTCGGTTTTGCAGTTTCCAGTGTGATGATGGGTTTGCATGTTTCTACTAAATGGAGCTAAGATTTGTGCAATATTGTGGGACAACTCGAAAGTGGACTATCTATATCCATGAGGTTGATTCAGAGTTGGTGCAAACTTGTTATTTGGCCTTGTCTTTGGTCACTTGTGCATTATTGTAGTTGCTTTGAGATGCAAGGATGAATGGTGTTGAGTACCTGAATAGTCAGTTATGGGGACCTGTAGCAGTTTGTATCATTATGTCATGGATAGCTTGAATACACAGGTTTGTGTAAGATTTTGACAGTGATGGTGTTTTTTGCTTGGTTTGGAGATCTTGGTGACACTTGGTATTGTTGTCAGATGGACAAGTTGCTATATGGACCTGAAGGATTTTCAAACTAGCACATTTTTGGTCATGATTCTTGGAGAGCTCGGGTGTCATGGTCCAGTGGGATCTTTTAGCAATGACTGTGGATTCATCACTTAGTGGTGAATGATCTTCTTTAGTGTTGCAGATGTTATTGGGAGGGACTCTTACATCTTGTTGTTGTAGAAGGGTTCTTTCACATTTGCATGGACACTATTTGAAGATGTGCAGCATCCTGGAGCCATGGAGAACTCTTGGGAGTCTTTGGTTGAGGTGTTGGTGGTGCTTGACAGGTGATGTTGGTTTAGATTTTGTTGTGTTTCATCTCATGGTATACTCTTGATTGCCCATTATATTTTTGGCATGATGCATTGCTCTTGAGACCATGGTATGTTCACCTAGAGCATGGGATCTCCTCAGGGGGGTGGTAATATCATGGTGTCATGATAAGCTCATGTTTTAGACGTTTGGAGCTTTGACGATGGTCTAGTAATTCTCTATGTTTTGGGTGCATTAGTCATATGCTTGAGAACTTCACGATAGTGCAGTGATGCATTTGGAGTTTAGCATGAGATGATCGGTTGTAGGTGCTCATAGATGGATAATAAGGTGACACATTTGGCATTTAGGGATGTATGTAGGAGGATTTTCTACAAGTACATGATGTGTAGTGGTTACTCTCTTTTATCTTAGTTGTCTTACTAGATTTTTGTTTTCACATTACTTTGGTTTGAGATTTAGTCGGAGCTATTGTGATCACTAGCTTGTGGTCATGTGTCTTCACTCATGTTCTTGGGTGATGACATGGAGGTTCTTTATCTCTTTCCTTTGTTGGGTATGGAAAACTTGGGAGAGCTATGGAGACTTGTGGTGAGGGTTGTACAGGTTGCGCATATCATTGTGGATGGTTCCTTGAAACTACATGTTTACACTCTCTATGTGATGTTGCTAATAGACTCATTATTCCTTGATCTTTTCAGATTTGCCATTACCCATGTAGTGGGAGTTCCTGGATGTGTTTGGCCTTCTTCGACTAGTTGGCACTTGGAGCTTGTATTTTTTGTTGTTGATGGGTTGGCTATGTAAGTGGCATGAGTTTTCTGATGTGGATACCTTGGAGGTATGTGTGATTAGATGGATTAGCACTTGATGTGTGCGCTATTTTCAGTCACATGTGTTGTTCAGTTGGATGGGAGCAGTTAGTTTTCTAGTTGTTGTTCTAGTTGATGTTCTATATATCTTGTTTTTGGAGAATGATTTCACGGTTGTGTTCATGATTGATGGATTTGAAGCCGATGTTGTGTTTCTTATGTATAGCTTGTGAGCATAGTGGAGTGGTGGTAGTGTTGAATCCCTTGTCATCTATAGGATCTGATGCTTGTGTTCTTGAGACTGGTGCATATACGCCTTGGCACATTCCTTTTTCCTATGGTGGATGGTTGGAACTATTGCCTGAGTTGGTAGACATCTTGGATGTTGGTGCAGGTGTCTTGGTTGGAGCATGGAAGCATTGTTTAAGATTCTTGAGTTTGCTTTGGAAGGAGTCAGTAAGTTCTTCGTCAAGTGGCAGAATGTTGAAAAATGTGACTCAAATGTATTGGCTTGATCGACTTCCTAGAGCAGTTGTATTTTCCTCCATTATTAGCCTATGTTAAGCCGCTAATTTTCAAGTTTTTCTAACTAAAGTCATGGGGTTCTAAAGTTTCATAACCACCTGACTTAGCAACTATGGAGTGAAGGCGATTGTTGGTATGTCATGGCTTTTGAGAACTTCACAACCTCCACCTTGAGGTTCAGAAGTTTGGGTTTTCCGTGACAGAGTGATCCTTCCTTTGTCAGCATGTCGCGGGTTTTTGGTTTTTCCTAACCTCCGATGGAGGTTGTGAAGTTTGGGTTTCTCTCAACTTGGTGCCATCGCTATGGGCATGTTGCGATTTTTAGGAATTTCCTAACCTCCAACTGGAGGTTTTGAAGTTCGGGTTTCTCTCGACTTGGCAACCTCGTTATCGGCATGTCGCGGGTTTTGAGAAATTCATAACCTATGATGTTGTGGTTGTGAAGTTTGGTTTTTCAGTGACATAACCATTGGATGGTGGGACCATTCTATGTGGCTAGTGACATTAGTTGGATGAATGTGGGGACCACTTGGAGTGTTAGGAGTTAAATATTTATCTTTTTGGGAGACTTGTTAAGAATATTGTAGATTCCCTTTTGATTCTCTGGAATTGCACAAGCAATGGGCGTGTGTCTTGGTGGACCCCTCACCATGGCACTCAGTATATGAAGGAGAGTTGACAACTGGAAAGTGATGGTTGGTTTCTGACTATCGATGGATGTGGGACCCGATAGGATGGTGGATCGTGTCAAAGGCCAACAGGTGGTGATGACATGGAGGACAAATGGCATGTGGGTCCATGTGCTCGGTGAACTTTTTGATATGGTAATGAATGTATCTTCGATTAGGTGGCATGGTGTTAGTTGCATAACCCTAAGTCTGACACTAGAGCTTTGTTCAATTGCTTATCTAATGGCTAGAAATGTTGGATGATGGCGTGTGGCTCGAGGTGTAACCCTAAAGGGGTGTGATAGTTGAACAGTCAGAGAGAGAAAAATTCTCTTTTGGAGCAGATTCATAAAGGCAGAGCATGGCAGTTACCTGGTTGGGTGATGGAGTAGCTAAGAGGCTGGGGAGCCATAAGCTGAGAAAGAGAGATGGATCTCGCAGAAGGTGAAGGTCGAGCGTTTGTGTGACAGAGAGGCCGAGAGGCTATGTAGCTGAGCAAGATGTCTCTCACTGAGAGGTGAGATCGAAGTAGGGTTATGATGTTGTATTCTCTCCATATGGAACAAGATGCAAACTTTGTCAAGGTTGTGAGCCTAAATTGTATTGTAACTATTTTTGTTGCTGAATAATACAATGGCGATCTGGGCTTTTGGAGTGTGGGGTTTTTACCCGAAATGGTTTTCCCCATGTATATTTGTGTTTTTATGTCTTTTGTTTCATCTTTCATGGTTGTTGGTTTTTTTGTTGAATCTGTTAATGGTGTTGTTGAAACTGGTTAAGCATTAACTTCTCTCTAAGGATTAATGTGGGAAATGAACTATGTATGTTTATTCTTTATGGCATAGTAGTACATGTCTTTGAGGTGATTTGAAGAAATTAAAATTACTAAAGGCACTACTGATCTCAGATGTTTCTTTCTGAGATACCCCCATATTTCCCCAATAGAGTGAGTGTGAGTAAGTGAGAGAGAAGAGAGAGAGAGAGGGAGGGAGTGGGAGATACCTAAGAGGGAGTGGGAGAGACCTGAGAGAGAGAGAGACTTCAAAGGGAGGGGTAGAGAGAGGGAGAGAGGGAGATGGAAAGAGAGGGATATGGAGAGGGAGAGAGAGATAGAGGGAGGGAGAGATAGACTTGAGAGGGAGAGAGGGAGAGAGAGAGGGGGAGGGAGAGGAGGGAGGGAGAGGGAGAGACTTGAGAGGGAGAGAGGGAGAGATATAGATGGAGGAAAATGGAGAGACTTGAGAGAGAGAGAATTGAGAGGGAGAGAGGGGGAGAGATAGGGGAGAGAGAGAGAGAGTTATCTAGTTAGGGTGGGAAGGCTACAACTGAGAGAGAGAGGGAGTGGGAGAGAGAGACCTGAGAGGGAGTTTGAAAGTGAGTGAAAGAGAGAGAGTGGGAAGGACCTAAGAGAAATAGAGGGAGTGGGAGAGAGAGAGAGAGAGAGACTTGAGAGGGAGAGAGGGAATGACAGAGGGAGAGAGAGACCTGAAAGGGAGATGAAGAGAGAGAGATAGAGTGAGAGAGAGAGAGAGATACTTGAGAGAGAGAGTGGGAGAGAGAGACTTAAGAGGGAGATGGAGAGTGTGAGTAAGAGAGAGCAAGAGAGAGAGAGAGATGAGAGAAGAGAGGGAGAGGGAGAGACCTTAGAGAGAAAAAGAGAGAGAGAGAGAGAGAGAGAGCGAGTGGGAGAGACCTGACAGATATACCTAAGAAGGAGAGAGGGAGCGAGAGAGACTAAAGAGAGAGAGAGAGACTTAAGAGGGAGAGATACTTCAAAGGGAGGGGGAGAGAGGGGGAGATAGGGAGATGGAAAGTGAGAGGGAGAGGGAGAGGGAGAGGGAGAGGGAGAGGGAGAGAGAGAGAGAGAGAGAGAGAGAGAGAGAGAGAGAGAGAGAAAGAGAGACTTGAGAGGGATAGAGGGAGGGAGAGAGAGGGAGGGAGGTAGGGATGGGCGAGGGAGGGAGGGAGGAAGAAGGAGAGAGACTTGAGAGGGAGAGAGGGAGGGAGAGGGGGAGAGAGAGATCTAGTTGTGGTGGTGGAAGGATAAACCTGAGAGAGAGAGGAGAGTGGGGGAGGGGAGAGAGAGAGAGCTGAGAGGGATAGAGGGAGGGATAGAGAGAGAGAGAGAGTGAGAGTGAGTGAGAGTGAGAGAGAGAGAGGAGAGAGAGAGACATGAAAGGGAGTGGGAGAGACCTAAGAGAGAGATAGAGACTTCAAAGAGAGGTAGAGAGAGAGAGAGGGAGAGAGAGGGAGAGGGAGTGGGAGAGAGATAGAGGAAGGGAGAGAGAGACTTGAGAGGGAGAGAGGGAGATAGAGGGAGGGAGAGGGAGAGTGACTTGAGAGTAAGAGAGGGAGAGAGAGTGGGAGAAAGAGAGAGAGACCTGAGAGGGAGAGAGTGTGAGTGTGAGTGAGAGATTGAGAGAGAGTGAGAGGGAGTGGGAGAGGACAAAGAGAGAGAGAGAGAGGGAGTGGGAGAGATCTAAGAGGGAGAGAGGGAATCATAGAGACTTGAGAGAGATACCTAAGAGGGAGAGAGACTTAAGAGGAAGAGAGACTTCAAAGGGAGGGAGAGAGAGAGAGAGAGAGAGGGAGAGGGAGAGAGAGAGAGAGAATGATGGAGTGAGAGGTAGAGATATAGGTCTATATCTCAAGGAAAGAGAGACAGAGAGAAAGATAGGTATAAAGAGGGATAAAGAGAGAAGAAAGGAGGGAGGGATAGGTCTAGAGCTTAAGGGGAGACAGTGATATATAAAGAGGTAGAGAAAGGGACAGAGAGATATGATGATTTATGAAGATTTTTTCATCTCTTTACTATAAAAAATATAAATATTTCATTATTCATTACTTTTTCTAAAGTTTCAAGTATTTTGAGATGAGTGTTACAAAAAAATCATGAAAAGAAGACTTTACATGCGAAAGTAGTGAGCATTTGATGTTTCAAAAATGAAATATGAAGTTTAAATGATTATAATTATTTTTTTGTGTACAATATAGAAACAACACCTAGTCCATCAAGTGTAGAGCTCTCAATCACATTTCCAATGCCTGTAAAATTTCAAAATTTAGATAATAAATGCAAAAGTTATGCCCATTTTACTAAAGAGGGTTTTTAAGTCTCCAAAATAGATATTTGTTTCAAACTGATATACGTTTTGTTTTTCAAAAAAAATGAGTTTCCGTTTTGTCTGACAAAATTTGCAGCCTTACGATTTCCCTAGGGTTTGCGTTGGTTTTTGGCTTGGGATTTCCTAACTTGGGAAGTCAACCAAAAAAATATGTTTTTCAAAATTTTCTTAGTTTTCTGAAGTTTTCCCTTGTGGCTGACAACTTTTTTTTATCTGAATTTCATGAAACAAAAAGGGTTTATAGAAAAAATTGTCAGCTTTCCACCAATATAAGTTATGCCTTATTTTGAATTTAATAAATAATTATTATTGATTTTCTACATACATTACAACTGAAGTCTTGATTGATAGGTTGATTGAAAAACTATAATAACTTTCAAACTACTCAACATTTTTCGAACCTACAAGATGTGTCACATTCTATGCTTCAAATACTATACGATAAAAAAAAAAAAAAAAATTCATATAAATTTTTGACCAATTTATGGTGGTCAGACACAGACATTTTAATAATTCTGAAAAGTTCTAATAAAAAAATCATAACTAATTATTTACATGGAAAAAATTACAAAAAAAAAATTGGCACATCCGAGCATGTGTCCTCTACTTATATTGAAAGATTCAGAAAAATGTTATTTTTTTCTTGTACTTAGGGTGGTCAGACATACACCTGCTTCTTATCTTTTTCCTATAAATTTAGTACCACTGCATTGAAATTTCAAATTTTTGCAAAACATATTTACTTTTTTTCCAAAAAAGGACTAGTAGCCTAGAAACTACATTCAATTTTCTACAACTTTTGTTCTTACATATTTTTTAAATTATGTTAATAACCTATTCAAATTTTTATGTCAAGTTGCCTAACTCTGATTTTTTGAATTTTCATCACCACTTAGAGGCCTAGTTTGGACCCCCATGATCCTACACTGACCCTTTATGGATGTTGCGCTCCTATCTTTTTATAAGGTCACTAGTGTTGATGAGGAGGTTTCTATTAATTGTAGAAGGTTGGCAGTTTTGTTGGTTTTTTGGACTGGTCCAAAAAATGCTTCACATTTCTCTGTATTGATGTTTCTGCTCTTTTCTCTTATGAATGTTCTCTCAATGTTTGTGTAGGGTCTTAGTTCAAATTTCATGTGTTGAAGTGGTCTACAAGTTGATCTATTAAGGTTCTATCTCATGGTTGTGTATTATGTGCTTTTGGGATGAAGTGTTCTATTCTTGTTTAGTTTGCAGTAGCTATTGGTGGCAAGATAGTATGAAAGAAGTTTTTGGAAGTGTTGTTGGATGTTTGAAGATGAAAGGAACATCTCTTTGTGGTTCACAGATCAGTCGTTGATCTCTTTTGGTGTTGCCTTGTGTTTGAGTTGGTCTTTTGGGTAATTTTTGGATATTTGGTCGACAAGGCTTGTTACCTTACTTACGCTATATGCTTGAGGGTTTGTGCTAGCATATGAAGTTGTGTTAAGATGTATTTGGATCCTAACCTATCTAGGTTATAACCACTTTGATTGAATTTAATTGGAAGAATGTTTTTGGTCTGACTGGCATTGTGCTTCATGTTTTATCTACATATTTCCTTGTTACCAACTTGGGTTGTTTTGCGCCAGCATGTGAGTTGTTTGGGCTCACATTGGAAGATGTCATGAGTTTTCTTTGGTCCTCTCTATCCCCTAGATAGGACCGCATTGATTTTTTGTGGCTGACTTGTTGAGATTATTGTTTATCCTTCTTCTAGCCTATTGAGAAAGGGTGTCTCAAACTTGTTGGCATAAAAGGCTTCAGGCTTTGGGTTCATTGGGCTGACAGGTGAAAGTCGAGGGGATGAAATTCTTGGTCTCCTTGAAATCTCGATGAGCACTCCATGGGTTGGCGTTAAGTGCTTGGTCGGGTTGACATTCACATGTCGACAGGTCTCCTCAACATCCCGATAGGCGCTTGACTTATTGCTAGGAGTGTTTGGAGCTTGCATTGGTTGAAGCTTCATCAATGAGACAAGTGAACGTCGATGAGACTGAATGAGCAGTCTCTTTGACATTTCAATGGACTATCAAAAGGAACATCAGAAAGAGAAGTCACTATCAGAGGGAGTCACTTAGCAGTCCCTTTGACATTCTAGTGAATGACATGAAGGATAACTTTAGTTGTACAATGGTGACATGAGTGACACATAGGCGGTAGGGACCACTCGATCAAGGCTACAAGGTTTTTCCTTAATTTTTTTGTATTGGAAGGAGTTGCTATAGTGTCCCTTTGGAATTCCAATGAGACTTCATCGATAAGACTTTTTCGTATCGGAAGGAGTTTCTATAGTGTCTCTTCGACACTCTAACGGAATGATGAATGATTCGGGGTGACGATGAGAACTCAGAGAGACATGGTTTTATGTCTCTTTGACATTTTGATAGAACTTCATAGAAGTGGCGATAACTGTTCGGTTCGGTATGGAAGATGGAACGATGGTTTCTTGGAATGCCTAAGATGTATGTATGAATTCCATAGTGCATTGTAAAACTGTGAAGTGTTGATCAGAGTGAATGTAATCAATTTTTTGTCAAATTCTTTCTATGAATTAACACCTAAAAGAGCATAGCTTTGTAACTTGTATGTAATTTTTACTATAATACAAGAGATCTCTGCTTTGGTGTGTGGGTTTTTTCCCGAGAGGGTTTTCCTATGTAAATCTTGTGTTCTTTCTTTGTTGTCTAATTTTTTATTCATGTATGTGAATCTTTATATTCTATAACTGCAAGTTTTGAAAGATTTTTTGTATCTCTTTCCTAAAGATTAGTATTAGGAAGGCGTATTCTGCACTTTTCTTTCCTTTCAGTTGGTATCAGAGCTTGGTCAGCTTTATTGTCCTCTTAGGTAAGACGGGTTTTTTGTGTTGATCTTATTTAGTGGGAGTTTTGTAGATAAATCTTGTTGTAATCTTATTGCAAATTTAAGATGGTGAGCACATCTAGAAGAATAGAGATTGAGAAGTTCAATGGTGGCAATTTTGAGTTGTGGAAACTCGAAAGATTTGCTCGTGGATCAAGGGTTTTGGGATGTAGTGTCCTCTAACAAACCATCAAAAACCTCATAGAATGATTGGGATGCAATGGAATGGAAAGCCAAGGGTCTGATCAAGTTGTGCTTGGTCGATACAATTCTCTTGAACATCCATGAAGAGAAGACAGTAAACCTCTTGTGGAAGAAACTTGGTGACATTTATCAAGGGAAATCTTTGGTAAATAAGTTATTCCTAAGAAAGAATTTATAGTCTTTGAAGATGGAGGAAGGAGCATTTGTTGCAGATCATTTGAATGCATTTAACATGATCATTGTTGAGTTGGGGTCTATTGGTGTGAAGATATATGATGAAGATTGTTGCATGCTCTTGTTTTGTTCGTTGCCTGACACCTGGGTGTCACCTGGTAATGGCTATTGGAAGTACAACAACCACTTTCAAGATGGAAGATGTGGTTTATTCTATTAAGATATGGTGTTGTACACCATTGCATAAATTGATTTATCATAATATTATAATTAAATAATTATTTAGTTGTGATACACCTTGGTGGTGTGGTTGATCACACTAGGTAATTATTTGAGGACCACTTGATGTTGTATTGTAACATTGTATTATAATTTAATGTATGGGAGACATGTGATAATAATTTAATATTGGGGAAATATTAAATAATGTGATGTCTTAGTACCCAATATTAAATAAGGGGTTAGTGGTTTTGTATTCACATGGTTTTGTGGTACATAGTTTTACCTTACCAGTAGTTGTATTTTGTGTGAGATTATTGAATATTTCTAAGAAGTACATTTGTGAAGCATGACATGGAATGTGTGGATTCATGTTTGGACACATGGGAATGCATTGAGGACTTGATGCTTCAGATGTATTCATTATAACTTGTATCACTTTATTGCTAAATAATATGATGGAGTATGATTCTTTTGGAGGTTGGTTTTTCCCTCTTGAGGGTTTTCTCAAGGTATATCTTGTGTTATCTTGTGGCTTGTCTATTTGATCTATGCATTGTGGTTACTTTTATGCATATTTATCTCTCATGAGTTATGGAGTAAATGGATTAAGATCATGGGTTAAATGCAATATTTTCTAACAAGTAGTATTAGAGCTTTCATGGTTGAAGAATTTTTGTTATAACCCTAGTTTGAGAGTTTTTGCAAAGTTGAAGCCATGGACATGCATGTAGGGTTTGAGGCATTACAATATATGGAACACATGTTGCAAGTTTTTTTATTAGATTTGGGTTTTTGGGATGTCAAGATTTGTTGGGTTTATTGCAGATTTGAAGTTTTCCAAATTTGAGTGAAAAAAAGGTTTCTTGGTTTCAGTTTGTATATGAGGGTTTTGTAGGGTAAATTTTATAGATGACCCCTTGAGACAAAACAGACCTCATGGTTGGATTCAGGTTGGTTGAGAGACAAAATTTGACCTATTTTGGAGAAGTTGAAAAAATGAAAAAACATTTTTAGCAAAAAGGCCAATTTGCCCAATTTCGGCATGTGCATGAAAAAAAATTACTAAAAATAAAAACCCCTGATTATTAAAAACCGCGGAGAATTTTTTTGTTGTTGGGCTTTTGAAATTAAATATTACCTATAAAACAAAAGAAATAAATGTTAGAAATTTAAAAAAATAATAATAAATATGATTTGGGGGGGTTAGACCCCCCACCCACTCTGCAATCCCTATGACAGAGGGTATCGACAACGTATTGTCGGCTCTCTATCGTAGTATGTCGTCAACCCCCCTATCGGTGGGGGTACCACCAGCAGTGGCCCTCGTCTGACAAGGGTGTGTAGCCAGAGCGATATTACAACCACCAACATAAATTTTTAATTTGCAAATTTTAATATTTAAAATATTAAATCTGCCATATGATTTGAATACCGCCAGATCTCAAAAAGATATATGCCAAATTTATTGTGGCGTCGGGTCCTTATGGGGGTGAGGGGGAAAAATTTTGGAGTTAAAAATTAAATCAAATTTAATAGATTTTTGGATTCTGCTGCCTAGCTCTTCTCGAGTGCCGCCCGAGCACCGCCGTTGTTAGTGGAGCCACCAGAGCACCACCTCAGCAGGCCTAATAATGCATTTTCTAGCAGTTTTTTTCAAATTTGCATAACTTTTTCCCACAATCTTGGATTTTTGACTTCTTGTAGTCGTTGGAAAGTTGGTTCTGAGCACTACATAGTGGTATAGATTTGGTCCCCTATTTTTTCAATTTTGACATATTTTTGGAGCCATGAATTTAGATGTTCTCATTTGCACGGTTTTGGTCATAACTTTTGTACATGGGATAGGATTTTCAATTTCGAAGAGGTGTTAGAGAGCATTTGTAGTTTACTACACAGTGGTTTAGATTGTTTATTATTTTGAGGAGAAGGTTGAGGTTAGTATTTGTTTGATCACTTGTAGGAGCCTGATATTTGAGGTGTGATTATGTGAGCATCTGGATGAGTCAAGAGGTGAAACCTTGAGGGAGTACATGTTTTTATATGCTATAGCTTATTATCACATTGGTGCTTCTAGGTAGAGGTTTATAGGTGTTTTTTAGAGTTGGTACTTTGATGGTGATAGGTACATAGGTTATCTTTGGTTTTGAGGACATGGTTTGAGACATGGAATCTTGTATGGGTGATAGTTGAGTGCAGGTATAGAAATGGCTATGGTTATGGTGTCATGGGTATGTAGGTACATTTGATGCATTGGCATGACATGATCATGTATGTTATGTTTGGTGGTGATATGATTTGATGTTAGTATATTGTACTTATCTTCTTTATTCTTATTTGGTTCCTTGACTATGATTCTCATTTGTGGACATGTTTGGAAACTCAAATATGTGGTTTATTTGGTGTTTGAGTCTTGATGTCTATAAGATTATCTTCTTTGATATCTCGGATTGCAATTACTAATGTGATGATGATTTTGCATGTTTTAGTGATTAGATCTATGAGTTATGTAGGTTGTGGATTAGATACCCATTCACTTGTAGTGGGATGAGTCGGATGTGGGCTATCTATATCCACTAGGTTTGATTCATTATTGTTGCAGATTTCATTAGTTGGCCTTGTCTGTGGTCATTTGTGCATTGGAATGTTGTTTCAGGATTGAGAGGATGGATAGTTAGAGTACTTGACTATTCAGGTGATGGGACTTGTAGCATGTCGTTTGATCATGATGTCACGATAGCTTGTTACATTCATTGGTTATACACTTTCAGTGGGAGCTTTTGACAATGATGATTTGGTGGTGTAGGATTGGTTTGTGATGTTTTGATGGTGGTTGTATGTATCTTCTTGGCTTGGAGATCTCAGTTTACTTGTATTTTACTAACATTGTAGTTGAGTTTTTGTAGACCTGGATGATCTTCATGGAGAAAATGGTTGTCATGATTCCATGTGTAGCTCATATCGCAATTCAGTGGGAGTTGTTGGAAGTGACATGGATGCATCATTGGGTATGATTATCTTCATGTGATTGGAGATATTTATTCTTGGTTTAGAGTGTTTGTTATGATTTCATGGTAAACTCTTGATTCTAGATTAGAGTTTGGCATATTACATGTTCTCTTGAGACCAGGATATATGTTTTGGTACATGTGATCTCCTAGGATGAGATGGTTAGGTCATGTTGTCATGATAGGTTCTTGATTCTACGGTTGGAGCTTTGACATTGATCTTGGTAGTTCTCTTTGTATTGAGTATATTGATAATTTGCTTGATTACTTCATGATGGTTCTATGTTATATTTTGATTTTGGAATGGATTGATTGGTTACAGGTGCATACAGTGGATACTTAGAGATGTAGGTGATGGTCAGAGTTCTCTTTTTATTAGAGAAATTTTCTTGAGACGGTTACTCTTTGGAGTTTTCAATAGGAAGACCGAGGAGCTTTCACCTGGGTATGGATGTGAGTTCATGATGGAATAATAGAGTATATTGTTCTTGGAGTGAGTCATGATGGCTTGGTTATCTTGGAGGAGCATTCTCATTCCCCACTCATGGTCTACTCAAAAACTAATTATTTGAGAGGTATTTTCCTATTATATCTTTCAAATGTGTTATGTTTTGTGCTTTTATTTCTCATGGGATTGAGTTGATTCATGGTGATTGATTTGGATACTCATTTCAGGATGGTTTAGCATGAGTTTATATGCTTTATCTTTCATAGATATGGATCTTGAGCTATGGATAGATAGTTATGGAGGATTCATTTTGTGGGATTTTATAGCATGGTTATCTCCTTGTGAATTTTAGTTTATGATAGCAACATAGGTTGGAAAAAAACTCACTTTCCCAATGAAAAGGATTCAAAAACACTTTTCTTCTCACAAAACCAATTTTGGCTTATTTTCCAACTTTTCACCGAGACACTCTTGTAGGTCTGTAGACCTCTTTTCACAACCTTAACTCTCAAATTCCCTTAACAACCCCTAAAAAAAACCACCATTATAGGAAACCATTTAAACCTTCTTTAACATGCATAAAACCCTCCTAAAACTCCTTTGAATCAACTTTCCCAAAAACATGAAATAGCGTTGTCTAAGACCTCAATTAGGTCAAATTTACAAAGGAAGTGCACTTTAAACTTTCTCTTTCACCCAAAACTCAATTGGGAAGCACTCACCAGCCTGATAAATCACTAAATCCTCAACCTTAGGGAAATTTAGGCCCTGCAACACCCCTAACTCCAAAACCCTCTCTTTTCCCTATTTACCCTAGGGTTTGTTGAAAAACAATACTCCAGACTTCCCCCTGGCCAACCAAGGCCTCAATCACACTTGAAATTTTCTACACAAACTTAAAATATCTTAATATATTTCTTCCCTCAAATATTTCACACTTTTCAACACTAAAACCTCACAATTTCACTTAAAATTGCATTTTTCTCAACTAAGGTATCACCTTAAAATTCACAAACTAGGCTCCCTACTTAAACCAATCCCATAAATACAATCCCTACACCCTATTATTAAATTCCACTGAGTTACAATAAATGGAAATGGATGGAATGGCCAAAAAATCACATTTTAGACTTCCAAAACCCTTAATTTGTTGTTACATAGGCAGTTGCACTAAAAAGCTTCTAAAAATCACAAAAAATGATGAAAAACCTCAAACTAGGTTCAAAGAAAAGTAGATTCACTCCCTTATCATTTCCAATTCACCTCATACCAATATCTAGCCTGTACGGGCTATACAGCGCCTATAAACTCAAAAATTACAGTCCAAAAGTGTAGGGAAACGTGTAGTTTGATATTCAAATTTTGAATCTTACATCCAATCTGCTTCTACAATGTTCACAATGGATTTTTAAATCATTTTCAACTTCCTAAACCATGCATAACTACCTATTAAACTTATATGACTCTTGGTATTCCAAACCTTGCCATTTTGTGCAACATTGCATTTTTACGTTGACAACAATTTGACACTTTTGCAACTTTTAACACTTTTGACACCAATGACTCAAAATCACTCAAATTACATTGAAATGGTCTTGTTATACCTTATTGGACTCAAAAGACATGAAAACCACCTAATATCCTACTAGTGGACCCCTATTCACTGAATTGGCATTGGTGATCCTGCACCATACGATCGGCCAAAAGAAAAATCTCATGTCCCATGAGGACTGTACTGCTTCATTCCATAGCTTGATCAACTTGTATTCTTTCTATAGACATCCAAATTTGATCACTTCCATATGATCAAAATCGTCTACTTTATTCATCTATTTCATTAATAGTGATTAAATAATTTATTTAATCATTATTTCATTTTCTACCTAAGGTTCCTAAAGTATGTAATTAAATACTTTACCCCCTCATTTCCCCCATTTTGGAAGGATCAAGTCTTTTGCAACAAAACTCTTGCAAATTTGTCATTCAAGCTCTCATCTATCATAAGCACTTAGCATCATCTTGCACCTTGCAGCCACTTCACTTCGTTGTCATCCAAGGAGCACACAATTCTTGAAGAATCAAAGGGCCAACCAAGGAAGGAGCAGCAAAGGAAAGGTATAACACACTTAAATCATCATTTGATTTTATCTTACTCCTTTGTTTCACCATTTTCTTAGGCTAATCTTATTGAGGTGCCCTTTTATCTTGTTACTTCTTCTCATTGCACTATTGGTTTTTATCTAGCATCTCACATTAGGAGTAGCATTTTATTAAGATCACATTTCTAGCACGCCCGGTGGGACCCACAAAGGGGTCTCTTTCTTTTACGTTTTATGTTGTTTAGCTTGTTTGCAAATTCAGGTCGCAGAGGGGTGGACTTGCCCTCTCGGACGCTGCAGAAGGGCGTACTTTCCCTCCCTGATGTTGCAAAAGGGCGTACTTGCCCTCCCAGACGCTGCAGAGGGGCGTACTTGCCCTTGCTGTTCTAACTTTTTTTTTTTCTACAGAGGGGCGTACTTGCCCTTGCTGTTCTAACTTTTTTTTTTCTTTTTTTTCGCAGAGGGGGTGTGCCCTGCATTCAAAACTTTTACGTAGACATACTTGCCCTTGCTGTTCAAAACTTTTCTTTCTACAGAGGGGCATACTTACCCTTGTTGTTCAATGTTTTTAACCTTTTTTTTCTACAGAAGTGCAAACACGCCCTCTCAGTTTAGCATTTTTCACTACAGAGGGGCGGATTTTCCCTTAACAGCACATTCGAGAAGGTAAAAAAGTGACATTTTAGCTTCATTTTTGTCTCTTTCTTTTGCTATTTTTTTCTCTAATCCACTAATCCTGTTTGTTGGTGAGTGAAGTCAGATTCCTTGCTGATATCTTGAGTATTTTGCTGCAAATCACAAAAGGGAAAAAGATAAACAACTAACATTTGCTTGCAGGGCCTTTATTTTATTCTTTGAAAATCTTTCCTTACTGTTTTATCTATTTACTTAGTATAATTAGGGGAAAGTAAATTGGTTGCTTGCTATGTTTGTTTTATTTGTATCACCCTAAGGGGACATTAATTCGTTTTCATCTTCTCCCTTCGCACTTTTGTGTGGATCCGAAGGGGGTTCTTGGAAACGGTTAGTTTTTTCTTCTTAGAGGGACCTGCTTAGGGATTTCATCACCCCAAGGGATGATCCCAGCCACGCATACCGGCGGGGTATATAAAGGGGGGAGAGCCAAAGTTGTACCTCAATCCAGTTGCGTCGTAATTAGTGAAGCGTTGAAGCTAGGGTGATACCTAGATAAACGTGAAGAGTTGGTCTGAGCCTTTCAGTATCTCACTGGGGTTCCCAACTCACGCTTGTAACAGACTGGTGTTCATAGTTTGTGCCTCACGTATCGATCGTATATCGAGGACTCCTTAGAAACTTTGTTCATCCTAGAGTAAGACCTTTGCTAGCCATACCCCTTAAAACACTAATCATAGGATTGTGCTTGTTCAAAGTGTCTTTCTGTGAAGAACCAATGAATTTTGATAAATCAAACTATCATTGAGTCATCTTAAGTCCTTGCCAAAATCCTTCATCCAAACCAAGTTGCATTTTCCACTGTAGAGGGGTGAACTTGCCCCACTATTTCAGCCTTTTCCACTGCAGAGGGGCGAACTTGCCCCACTGTTTCAGCAATTTTACTACAGAGGGGCAAACTTGCCCCACTATTTCAGCCATTTCTACTGTAGAGGGGTGAACTTGCCCCACTGTTTCAGCAGTTTTATTGCAGAAGTGCGGATACGCCCCGCTGAACAGCCAGTTTCGGCCATTTGACCATTTTAAACCTCCATTCGAACCCCCAAAGCCTCCGTTTGACCATTTGATCATCCTAAAAACTCATTTGACCAATCCAAACCTTCATTTAGCCATTCCAAGCCTCCATTTAATAATTCCAAAACGTCCATTTACCACATTCACATTGATCATTCCACCATTTGGGATACCCATCTTATCGTAAGACCTAAACATCTTCAACAACACATCTTCCCTTTGCATCCATCATTATTCCTCAACACAAAATCCTTTAAAACCTTGTTTTAGGAGTTGTCTCCTGAATTGACCAAGGCGTTAAATTGATCGTTATCCTACATAATCAATCCTTGTCTTCAACCTAATCAATCCGCTTCTATCTTGAGACGGATTTGTGTTGTAAGTCAACATCATAGGCCCAAATCAATCCCCTGCCATCTCAAGGTGGATTAGGCACCATAATAATTGATTTAATCCGATCAACCAACGTTACAAGTCACCTAGGGTGGTTTCCAAATCAAGTTTTAGGATCCCTTCCATCATCCAATCATCATCCAAATCATCCAATTGATACCATCAATTGACCCAATTAAATCCAACATCACCAATCCAATCATCCAATTGGGACATCATCAATTTATCCAATTGATCCAAACAATCCAATCCTCAAGTCGATACATCATCACTTGATCCAAACAAATCCAATCATCATCCAAATCGTCCAATTGATACATCATCAATTGACCCAATTAAATCCAACATCACCAATCCAATCATCCAATTAGGACATCATCAATTTATCTAATTGATCCAAACAATCCAATCCTCAAGTTGATACATCATCACTTGATCCAAACAAATCCAATCATCATCCAATCATCAAGTTGATACATCATCAATTGACCCAATTAAATCCAACATCACCAATCCAATCATCCAATTGGGACATCATCAATTTATCCAATTGACCCAATCCAATTGATCCAAACAATCCAATCCTCATCCAAAGCATCAAGTGATACATCATCACTTGATCCAATCAAATCCAATCATCACCCAATCACCAAGTTGACACATCATCACTTGATCCAATCAAATCAAATCCTCATCCAAATCAGAAAATTGATACATCATCATTTGATCCAATCAAACCCAACATCAATCATCATCCAATTCAAATCAATCAATCCAAATCATCGCCTAAATCATCCTCTAGAAGTTGAATCTTGAAATCACTTAGTCATTTTGCACATTCATGCCCGTTCAAACCCATTCACAAACAAAAAAGCAAATGGCAGAACAACAAGCTCAAGGTTCCCAACCAAATATCCCTCAAGATCCTAATAACATTCCACACGATCCTCATAATGGCATCTCATCTCAATAAAACACTAACATCCAGAATATCACACCACCTAGTGACGAAAACATGGTCAATCAACCCGAAGTCACCATCGACGAATATCTCAGTAATCCATCCAATGTCCAAATGACGGATCTCCTCCTAAATGAATGTGGGGACAAGATCCTTTCCACCTTACTCATGAAGGGAGTCAAACCACCATCCGGTTTCAATACATCACAATATGCCCTTCCCCCATTTGTTGACCTACAAACCTCACAAAATGTTCCAGAAAGTTCCTATGTTCCTGAAGGTGCACCCGCTGAAAATTGGTACCACCCCAAACTTGGAAATGTTGTCATCCATCAAGTCCAAGAATATCCTCCTCTTCCAACCACAACATCTACCATTCCACCACCTAATCCTAATGACCCCCATACCTATGGCATGCCATCATACATCCCATCTGCTCCACCGCTTCCTCCCCCATATTCTAATATTGGGGGCACACCTCCACTTACCAATGCACTACCTCCTACATTTCAACAACCCCCAAATAATCCACACCAATCCACCACACTACTAGCACCGCCACAACATGTTGCTACTATTATAGCTTCATCTCAACACTTGCATCCACAACATCCGCAACACCCTTCCATTCTCACATAACCATCACATCAAGTGGTGTAACATACATCTCAACAACAACAACACATCTCACCTAACCCATCTCAACAACAACAATACATCCCATCTCACCCATCTCAACAACAACAAATCTTATCTCACCCATCTCAACAACAACAAATCTTATCTCATCCACCTCATCAACAACAACAACAACCTCCACAACAACATGTGCACATCCCTACGCAAACACACCATAACCCGCTTACCAAATACCTCTATCATCCCACTAGCACATACACTATTCCATCCCATATGAATCCTCATCAGAATGTGCAAAACCAAACACATACCCAACCACCACCTTACGCCAATCTTTCACAACCTCAACACAATCCCCATCAACAAACGTCAAATCCATACCCATATGCCACACAACAACCCACCATTGCACCACAATACCAATCCCATCCACCCTACTTGCAACAACAACAAACTCACCAACAAGCGGCACCTTACGCTTCTTATTATCAACAATCATCATCACATCTACAAAGAGGCCTTACCTCTACACATTACCAAAATGCTATGCAGCAACAGAACCCCTCTCTTGTTTCTTACTATCAACAACAAGTGGCTCCCACTCAATACAATCAATCATCCAATTATCAAACCACCTATAATCAACCAATGCACTCATATCCGACCCAACCCATCTATGATCCAACAATGGTAGGGCCATCCTTATCATACCCACAACATTATCCATACACTCAATCCACTTTGACTCCCATGACTCCCGTCAATAAAGACTTGGAAGAAGTAAAAGCTGCATTAAAGGACTTACAAGCTAGAACGGGAAAACAATCCTTCAAGTTTGAAGACATATGCCCTTATCCATTTGATCCCTCCATCTCCTTGATTCCTTTTCCTAAACATTTCGAGATACCCAAATTTGAAAAATACAAAGGAACCAAGGATCCTAGAGCTCACCTTTAAGAGTTTTATGCTCATTGCCAAGAGGTCATGCACAATAATAATTATCTTATCCAACTTTTCCCTAAAAGTCTACAAGGGGTCGCCCTCAACTGGTTTATGGGTCTGGAAAAGGGATCTATCAAAACCTTCGCACAACTATCTGAATAGTTTGTCTCTCACTTCTCTTTTAACTTAGAGAAAGATACTGACACACTTGATCTCCTCAAAGAAAAACAACGTGACGGAGAGACCTTTGCAAGCTACTTGCAAAGATGGCCTGCCTTGGCTAGTAGGATGAAATCCCCACCAACAGAAAAAGGCATGGTAACGTTGTTTATCGAAAACTCCCACCTGGAT
This sequence comes from Sequoiadendron giganteum, assembly GCA_007115665.2. NCBI lineage: Eukaryota > Viridiplantae > Streptophyta > Pinopsida > Cupressales > Cupressaceae > Sequoiadendron > Sequoiadendron giganteum. Next base: position 426,993,169 of record CM021102.1, on the reverse strand, counting down.
ATGGTGCATAATTTCCAACTCCATTGTATCACTACCTTTGCGGGACTTGTGGAGAAAGGCCCCATCTTAGAACGAGCCCTTGTCGCAAGAGGACAAGTCAAACATTTCAATTCTGATAGAGAGAAATCCTTTGGGGATAAACCTCATTATTGGAATAGAAATAAAAATGTTGTCAATGATGGTGTCACTGACACTAAACATGTCCAAGTGGCCAACACCATGCAAAGATATCCTCTCCAGTAACAACCCTCAGTTCAGAATGCCATATTCGTCCCCCAAGGGGCACCACGACAACAAGCCAATCAAAATAACCAAAGGGGAAATAAACGACAGTTCACTTAGTTGGGAGAACCCCTTAGCGCGGTGTTTAATAAGCTTCTTCAAGCCAATTACCCATAACATATCCTATCACCAAACCCCTTGATACGTCCAAACCCAAGCCTGCTTGGTTCAAAGCCAATGAATACTATGAATTTCACAAAATTAAGGGACATACCTTGGACAAATGTCAAGGCTTAAAAACCTACATCCAAGGTCTCATCGATCGAGGTGAAATACATGTAGATGCTAATGCAACATCCTCATCCAATGCTCAATTACAAATATACCAAAATTCCTTTCCTAATCATAATCAAGGTCCTAGTACATCCAACTCAAATCCTGGACCTAGCAATAATAACTAGCCAGGAAACAGTACCAATAACATCAGCTATAAAAATGTACGATACAATTATCAAGGTGTGGTTTCATATGTAGAACAAGTGGAACCACGTGTATCCATGATACATGTTAAGGGAAAAGATCCACAATGTGTTGTTACTACTTGGTGAACTCGCATCACAGTCCCAGCAGCATCTCCATCCACCCAACGACCATCCACCAATTCCCAATATAACATTCTAGACCATCTAGGTAAGACTACAGCCCAAATATCCATTTTGGATCTACTTAAGTCATCTCCCGTACATCAAGATATCTTAACTAAGGCTTTGCAAAGCACACAAGTGCCTGATAATATTGACCCTACCCAATTTCAAGAATTGGTAGGCAGTCTCTCATCGACTTATTAGCTAGCCTTTAGCCAAAAGGACATGCCACATCTTGATTCAAACTACAACTGCCCCCTCCATCTCGAGGTCGGTGTCAACTATCAAAAAGTAAAAAGGGTACTAGTAGATAATGATCCAGCCCTAAATCTCTATACATTAAAGTTCATACAACAGGTTGGATACACCCAAGTTGATCTGAGAAATCAAGTGATCACCATCAAGGCCTATGATAATACAGAGTGAGATTTTGAAGGCATTATTTTCCTCCCTATTCAAGTGGGCCCCATTGTCCAATACACTATGTGCCATGTTCTGGACCTTGATCTCCCATACAACATCCTTCTCAGTCGTCCATGGATTCATTCTATGCAAGCCGTACCATCCACCTATCACCAATGCATAAAGTTCCCATTTCAAGGAATGGAAGTCACCATACAAGCTGACGCTCAACCTTTTGAATATTTTTGTGCCTTGGAAGCCTCTTTTCCACATTCGCATTATTGCCCAGGAGTCAAAATGGGGGCATCCCCAATATCCGATCCTATCTCATCCACCAATACCCTAAACACTTCATCCCCACCATCATCCACACCTGCTTCCACCATCACCAAGGTCCAGATCATAGATAAGGGATGTGGTGAATATGAAATGCATACCACACTCAATGTGGCAACCATGCCACCTTCACCCCACACATATGGAAAACCAATTCTGCCACTACCAAAAGAGGAAGAAAAGACGCTTACCCTCACTTCCAAGAACATGGGGTCAACAACATTCAATGATTTGGGATCCTTCCAAGATCAAATGGACCAAGATATCAGTCAATGGGTTTATCGGGAGGAACCTAAGCCACCACGTCCTCTTATTGAATACTTTCAAGAAGTCTCTCCACGTGCCTCTAAGTTCATTGAAAAGTGTCACTACGAAGGCAGAGGCCTTGGTGCAGAAGAACAAGGAAAACGTCTGCCCATTGAAGCAATTGCCATCCGACCAAGAAATTTGGGCTTGGGTTATGATACCAAAAAAAAGGGTCCTACAACATCCTCTAGCATTTCTAACAATCTTAGTGTTGACAATGGTTCCCTCGAAGACATACCAAAGGAAGAGTCCATCATACACACGTACGATGATTTGGAGCACATTGACCTCCCCGCCATGTTTGAATGCTTATCTGTTTGTACCATAACTTTATCCCTTAAACATCTTGAGCTTATCGATCATGACCTACAAGGTAGCGCACCTGTCAGCACATTTCCCTCAGAGGATACCTACGTACATCTAATGGGATTGGGGGAAGATGAACACCCTAATCACAAAAACAAAAAGAAACAAAAGAAAAATGGGTCATCAAGTGAAAACCTCACTGAGGCGCTTTTTGACTACGAAAAAGTAAAAACAAAGGATGTATCTGACAGTGAAAACCTTGATACGGCACTAGAAAATGGGGATGTTCATCTTCCCCTTGTAGGAACATAATTATCTGAGCAATCTTCAATTCTCATTGAAGAAACACAAGAGGTAAATTTGGGGACAGAAGAAACTCCAAGGATCACCTATGTGGCCAAGTCTTTATCTGAAGAAAAATACATCACCATTGTCCAAATTCTCCGTGAAGGGGTTATCAACTTTATGTGGGCTTACTCTGATATGCCTGGCCTAGATCCCAATCTTGTTGTCCACCATTTGGATGTCTGTCCAGAGGCTAAACCTGTCAAGCAGAAGCTCTGAAAGATGCACCCACAAGTGGCATTATTGGTTAAGAAAGAACTAGAAAAGTTACTGGATGCTGGTTTTATCTGACCCATTGATTACTCTGATTGGATCTCCAATATAGTACATGTTGCTAAACCCAATGGAGACATTAGAATCTGTACGGATTTCTGAGATCTTAACAAAGCTTTCCCAAAAGATGACTTCCCCTTGCCTAACATCGACATGTTAGTCAACATCACTATGGGACACGAGATGCTATCCCTCATGGATGGCTTCTCTGGCTACAATCAGATCTGGATTGCCCCCAAAGATCAACATAAAACCACTTTTACAACACCTTGGGGTACTTTCTGTTACAATGTCATGCCCTTTGGTCTCAAAAATGCGGGGGCAACATATCAATGGGAAATGATGGTTATATTCCATGACCTCATCCACATCATCATGGAAGATTATGTTGATGACCTACTGGAAAAATCTGGAACCAGAGAAGAACACCTTGCCATTCTGAAATGGATCTTCGAGCGCTTAGAACAGTACAAGCTTTGACTGAATCCAAAAAAGTGTGTGTTTGGTGTCACATAAAGAAAATTGTTGGGATTCATAGTTTCTCGAAGAGGCATCGAGGTTGACCCAGGTAAGGTGAAATCTATCATGGATATGCCTCCACCGAGAAACCTGAAACAATTAAGGAGCCTCCAAGGGAAGCTGCAATCCATCCACTGGTTTATCGCCCAGCTTGCGGATAAATGTCAGTCATTCACCTACCTTCTCAAGAAAGACACCAGCTTCAAGTGGAATCAACAGTGTCAGTTGGGTTTTGACATGATCAAAGGATACTTGGCCCACCCGCCGATCTTGATGCCACCTATCCCTGGAAAACCCCTCTTGTTGTACATATCTGCCACATCAGTTGCATTGGGGGCACTATTGGCACAGCATGATGACTCCTCAAGGGAATGGGCGATCTATTACATTAGCCGCACACTGGTCAATTATGAACTCAATTATTCACCAATGGAAAAGGCACGTCTCATTGTGGTCTTCAACACACAAAATCTATGCCACTATATTCTTAGCCATCCTATAAAATTGATATCCAAAGTCGACCCCCTCAAGTACCTGTTATCCAAGACAACCCTGACTAGTCAAATGGCTAAATGGATCATGCTCCTCAGTGAGTTTGATATAGAATATGTGGATAGAAACGCCATTAAAGGACAAGTAATAGTGGATCAATTGGTAGATGCCCCGTTAGTGGACGCTTATGCCATAGAAACTGAATTTCCAGATGAAGGAGTATTTGCAGTCTCAGAAGCCACCACTTGGACACTATACTTTGATGGATCACACACTCATAATGGATCGGGGGCAGGAATCTTGCTTATCACCCCCCAAGGTGACTACATACCGAAATCATTCAAGCTGGTTTTTCCCTACACCAACAATATCTCTGAATATGAAGCCCTTCTCATAGGCCTCTGAATTGCAGTCCAATGGCACATCACTCATCTGCACATTTTTGGTGACTCCTAGTTGGTCATAAAATAGGTCAACGATGAGTTTCTAACAAAAGATGAAAATTTGTTGCCTTACAAACAAATGGTGGATGACTTCAAGAAATATTTCACTACCATCCAATTTGAGCAGATCCTGAGACTCCAGAATAAGGCAGCAAATGCTATGGCTACCATTGGTTCTCTCCTTGACATGCCAAAAGATTGCACAAATTGTCAGTTCCTAGTTGAGAAACTCCTAATCCCAGCGTACGATATCCCTGAGAATGACATGGTGTGTGCTATTGTAGGTCCTAAATCCCCTTGGTACCATGACATTTACACCTATATTCATGACAACACCCTCCCGCCTGACCTCACGAGAAACCAATGCAAATCATTTATCCAATGCGCTGCCCGTTACACCATCATTGGTGATACACTTTATCGACGCCAGTATGATGGAACTCTCCTCCATTGTTTAGATGAAACTGAAGCCCGCACATCATTAACAAAAGTGCATAGCGGTATTTGTGGGGCCCATTCTAACGGTATGGCCCTAGCCAAACGGATTCTCAGAGCAAGATATTATTGGCCCACAATAGAACAGGATGCTTGTGAGTATGTCAAAAAGTGTCTTCCATGTCAACAACATGCGGATTTGATTCATGCTCCAGCACAAGACCTCCAACCCATCACGACACCTTGGCCATTTTCACAATGGGGTTTTGACTTGATTGGCAAGATCTACCCTCCATCTTCTGATGGACACACATTTATCATCACAACCACTGAATACTTCACCAAATGGATGGAAGCCATTCCACTCACTCAAATCACTAGTGTTCAGACCTGTAAGTTCATCCTCTACCATATCCTCTGCACGTATGGTATCCCCTTCGCCATCATCACCAACAATGGAAAGCCATTCAAAAATAAGTGTATGAAGATCCTTTGTGACACATATCATATCCAACATCATTGGTCCACTCCCTATTACCCCTAAGGTAATGGACAGGTAGAAGCAACCAACAAAACATTGATCAAAATCATTAAGAAGATGGTTAATAGCACTGGACGTGATTGGCACCTCCATATCCATCCTGCTCTTTGGGCATACCATACATCCATCTGTACCCCTACTAGAGCCACTCCATACTCTCTTGTCTATGGCACTGAAGCCATCTTTCCAATTGAAGTTGAAATCCCTTCACTCTGCATCTCCCTCAAGAATCTCATCACTGACGAAGACACCCGAGTGGCACGCTTGGCACAATTGGAATTGCTGGATGAAAAATGGATCAAGGCTTATAACCATCTGCAAGCTTATCAACACCGACTCAAAAGGAGCTACAATAAGAAAGTTTTCCCCCGCCAATTTGAGGTTGGTGATTTGGTCCTAAAAGAAAATCAGTGGAATCAGCAAGATAGAGAGAAAAAGGGTAAGTTTGAAGCAAACTGGTTGGGCCCTTTTGTCATCACCTTGAAGTATGGTTCTGGTGCCTACAGGCTCTCCACCCCTGAAGGCGAGCCCTTGGAAGAACCTATCAACATCATGCACCTGAAGAAGTTCTACACTTAGGTCAGCTAGGGTATCCTTCTTGGTAAAAGTCAAAAATACAAAAAAAATTAAAAAAATCAAAAAAATCCAAAATAGTAAAAAGAAATAATTCATCCTATGGTGAAAACCACCCCTGCGTGGTGCCTTGGATACGTACGATTGGTGAAAATCTGGCAACAGACGCCTCTCGCATAGGGCTGAATCATTATCTACTTCACGTCCTGGTTACTTTATGGCTGATCCGTCGATTCCTCAATCCCCAAATCCTCCCATCCGCTTGCATCACCTCGTCGCTTGGTATATTTCGGTTGAGCATTGGATGACCATCATTCGCTATCTACAATCTTGAGCTTATTATCCTAATATGAGCTTGTGTCACCTCATTGTTTTGTTTGTCTTCATCTAGGCTCACTCTTCGTGATCGTCTCCATATAGGTCTCATTGTGAACTATGTTGCCCCTACGCTTGCACGTAGGCAAGGTTGATCTTTTGATTTGCCCCCGAGGCTTCTCCATGTCTTCATCCTCCATCTTCTGCCATCATCACCATCTTTTCACTTTTATCATCATCCCCTCTTGAACTACGACGCCTTTGCGCTTGCACGTAGGCAAGGCTAATCTTTGGATCGGCCCCTGAGGCATTATGTCCTTCATCATCTGTCCTCACAGTCCACTTTCTGATCTTATCCATCCTCGGTCTTTTGTCATATCCGAACTACGTTGCCCCTGCACTTGCACGTAGGCAAGGTTGATCTTTTGATCTACCCCCAGGGCTTGTGTTTGTCTTCGTCATCCATCATTTTCCATCAGTCCACTTTCCGCTATTTTATCATGGTTTTTTCTTGAACTACGAGGGCTTTGCGCTTTCACGTAGGCAAGGTTGATATTTTCATAAACCCTCAAGCCCCTAGGTCTTTACGTTGTGTCTCATCCTCTTGATGTCTTGTTGTCAAGTATGTCCCTATCATCGTTGATTCTCCACAAACAAGATCTCCTCGTATCAAGAAATCTGCCCAATGACAATCATCCTGTGTCATCTAGGTCACTTTAGCTTAGTATCCATCATTGGTCTTAACAGGATGCATCCTTCCTAATAGACCACATCAACCCCATCCATCCTTGGGATCTTATGGCAATGGATTCTTATAATTGATTACGATCTTTTGGTACTTTTGGATTTTTTTTATCATTTGAGCTCCCTATAAACACTAATCAAGATCACAATGATCCTTCATATTGTGGTGTATTTTGCCTAGTTAACATAGGGACATCTCTTGACTTTTTTTGTCTGCTGGGATGCCCCAAATGGTACCAACCAGGATTCCCTTTCGGATCCCGTGTTATGTGGGGGCATCTCTTTGTGCTTGTGGTTATTCCAATACCTAGCCCGACCAAAGTCATCGCAACTTTGGGGTATTGGGATATCCTTCTTGTTTGTCGTGTTTTTTTTATGCATTAGACATTAATCCGTCTTGGTTTACATACCCTGACGCCCGATGACTTATGCTATAGTAAAATTCAGTGCTCTAAAGGATGGCAAACTGCATTCATGTTGCATTTTATCTCATTGCATATTCCCCCCCCCCCATCCTATCTTGCTCCTACATCTATGACTCGTGCTTTTGGTTGTGCAAACCCTCATTCACTCTTACTAACTTTTCTTCTCAAGATCCTTACGGTCTTTGATAGGTACTGCCACCCACACACCCTACACATATCACCTACCCATTGATACTTATGCATACATTCATTAAATTCATTTATCCATTTACATCCATCCATTTATCTATATTACATCATTTACATCCGTTCATTTATCCATTTTGCATACATTCATTAAATTCATTTATCCATTTTACATCCATCCATTTATCCATTTTGCATACATTCATTAAATTCATTTATCCATTTTACATCCATCCATTTATCCATTTACATTAAATTCATTTATCCATTTTACATCCATCCATTTATCCATTTACATTAAATCCATTTTAACATCCATCCATTTATTCATATTGCATACATTCATTAAGTTCATTTACCCAAATTACACCATTCACATTAAATTCATCCATATTACATACATACATCATTCATAGGCCCATATTACTTACATCATCATTAACATTATCCATAATCACACATGCATAAGTAAAATATTCACATCATAAAACAACATCCATATCACCACGAACACATCATATACATATGCATAACATACATCAACTATCATAGGAACATCAATAAAACATCATATGCATACCATACATCACCAAAATGTGTGGCATAATATCAATAGGGGACCATCACATATCATCATCGTAATAATATAATGTCCATATCCAAAATATAGTCACCACATACTCGCCTCCATATCATGCTCAAAATAAAGTGCATCTGAAAATATGCACTACACTACCATCTAGTACCTGTCAAAAGCCCCTATATCCTATCACCTGTCCTCTGCCTGTCCTAAGCTGCCCACACCCAACCTCTGGGGAGACTCAGGTACTGGTCCCCTGTATGTCAGAGTCCCCTGAGACTCACGCCCTAAGGTCCCAAACCAAGGAGTTGGCTGGAAATCACTGTATCCTCTGGTCCGTGTCCCTAAAGACTGGGACGGTGCTGGCATCTGGAGTGTCTACCTAACATACTGCATTGTACCCTGCACTGAATCTGGCACTGTTTGCTCGTACGCACACCTTCGATACGCTGCCTCCTACATATAATCATCTCTCTACCCATCTTGGTACCGAGTGGCATTTCACTCATGCCTATACCTATCCCGCTCTCTGCTCATGGCCCGTCACTCCTACTCCCATGCCTCTTGTGCCACTGTCACTAGTCATATCTGCTCTGCGAACCTCTCCCTCTCTGCCCGCATAGTCTTTAGCATTGTCTCATCACCCTGCCCTCGATGTGCCTGCATCTGTGCTATATCCCTCTTGGCGTTCTCTGCCCGGCCCACTGCTGAGTCCTTCTAGAACTACAAGATCTGCAGCTATCTCCATAAACTGTCCCTATCCCCCTATAGTGTCTGTATCTGTACTTGTACACTATCCCTCTCCCCCTGTAGTGCCTACATCTGTACCTGTACACTGTCCCTCTCCCCCTGTAGAGCCTGCACCTATCCCTATGCACTCTCTCTCTCCCGCTGCATCGTCTCTAGTCCGACCTCTGCAGCCTTGAGTCTCACCCTCATCTCCTCTAGAAATGCCTCTGCCAAAGATACCCTTTCTTGCAGTGTTGTCCTCTCCTCCTAAAATCCTACCACCTAAAGTCTCAGTGCCTCCATCTCCCCCCCTCCTGCTGACTCCAGTTGACCTCACATCTGTGCAACTATCATCACTACCTCTAGTCTGTCTCGGTCCCATGTCACTCGAGCCAGCTCCCCCCGTACTCTCTCCATCCCTACTCGCATCTCATCCCTCTCCCTCTTAGCCACCTGCATATCTCTCGTCAGTTGCCCCACAACACGATCAAACACTATCATCTTCATCTCCTTCACCCTCTCGACCTCCACCTCTGCCCTCCTCAACTCCTCCTCTACCACGGATATCCTCATCTAGGCCCCTCTCAGTAACACCACCGGATCATCTACTGTAGCTGCTGGTACTATGGCTAAGGGCTCCATCACCTCTACATCCAAGTCCATCACCTCCCCCCTGCTCTCCTCCTACATCAGCTCTGCCCGACTCGTCACCCGAATCCGCCGCGGCTGTCCTCTCCTCCCCACCCTCATCAGTCTCCTTGGCTCCTGCTCAACTAGTTGGCCTCTCCTCCGTCGACTACTCTCTGGCCTCTCCCCAAGCTGTCCTCTAACATCCATCACCCTCTCTACCTCCTCCTGAGGATCTCTAGCTCTCACATCCACCTGCGGCTCTAGGACTCTCACCTACACCCACCTCCGCCGTACTCTCTCGCCAATCCCTGGCTAAGCAGCCCTCCCCTCCACCACCTGAAGCATCTCCACCTTTGGCTCGCTCTCCAATCTCACCACCTCCATCTCCTCACCTCCACCACCCGCTCCTCTTGCCTCCCTCTCCTCTCCCTCATCACCTGCCCCTCCTGCCTCCATCTCCTCTACCACAGCTCTCCTCGCCCGTCGACTCCTCTTGACTCTACCCCTCCTCGTCGGCTGATCTCCCGCAACACCCTCCTCCGCACCACCACTCTCATGTGCCTCATCCTCATGTCTACCCTACCTCGGCTCCCCCTCCTATCCCTCCTCCTGCTCATCCTCTGGTCCCCCCTCTACGGCCCCCACGGCTAGCACCTCCGGTGTCACCCTCTCCCATCGGTGGTTATGAAACCACCGATCATATCGATCTGTCACTCTAGCATCCTCTAGACCCTCCCACCTCCCTAGATAGGTCACCCCACCTGCCATCACCCATGCCTCCATCATGCCCCTCACTGACAACGTCACCCCCCAGGGTACCTCTCTGGTAAGCCAACGAAACATAACCGGCGCTCCTGGAATGTCCTGCACAAGTCCAAACTATCGCGCCACTTGGTCTGACCAATGCATCTCCACTATATGCCCTAGGCTCCCAATCAAGAAACATCTACACATAAAGAACCCTCGTTGTCTCTCCTCCTCGGTCCTCCATCCTCTAAACCGCCGAAACATGTATGGCCACCATATAATGTTCTCTCTCCGTAAATCATCGAACGCTCTCCTCCACTGCTCCACCTCTCCCTGTGTCTCATACCATAAGATGCAGCCCCTAGCTGCCTCGAACTGCCATGCTCATGGCTCTCTATCATCCAAGTCTCCTCCCTTGATCACTATGGGCCTCGTCACCGCGATGTGCGTCCATCCCCGTACCTGCAGTAGTGTCCGATGCGTCAAGCTCTACACCCCCCGATAACAAATCATGTGCATATCTCGATATAACTGGGCTAATACACGACCCCCAAGAAAATTTCCCATCCCCCCACTCGATAATATGTCGAATCACCCCCATGTACCGTAGGCTGCAGAAGCGCCTACTCCGGTCTGGCAACAGAATCCCGCTAATCAAGCAATATAGAAACAACGGTAATGTCGGCACCCCCAGGGATAGGCATCTATCTACATCCAACCCCCCCTCTCTATCGGCAAGTCATCTCACCCAAATAACACCAGAACAGCCTAATCTAACTACTCTCCTCTCAACTCCTCCTCGCACATTAATCGTCCCGCTATTGGTAACCTCAGGATCCGCCACACATCCTCCAGTGTCATAGTCATCTCTCCAATTGGCAAATGAAACGTCGACGTGGCCGAGCTCCACCTCTCTATTAAGGTTGTCAACATCACCCGATGAGCCCTCATCTCAGGAAACTGCACCAAGTGCAGTAACCCCGCCCGCTCCAAAGCTACATGATTCACTCTGGTCATCGCCTCAATCAATGATGCCAACGCCTCCGACCTCCGCTCGTGAGTCTGCACTCTACCAAAATCTTGCAAAAAAATTTCCCTTTTATTAAAAAAAAATTCATCTCAAAATCCTCTTCCTCCCACTTTTTTTCTCTCTCCTTCTTTCTCTCTTTTTTCTCTTCTTATCCTATCTTTCTTTTGCCCCTGCAGTGGGGCGGACCTGCCCGCGCCTTGCTGGGCCGAATCCACCCCCTACAGCGGGGCAGATCTGCCCGCTGTAGTGGGGCGTATCCACCCTCGGTCGATCGGGGCGTATGCACCCTCGATCGGCCGGGGCATATGCGCCCCCACTGCGGTAGACGCCCGTATTTGTGACGTAGCCTCCATGACCGGCGTGGTGGGTTGACCCATTTGGTAGCGCCATAATCGCTTAGCGGTGCGGTCCAGCCCATGTGAGGCGAGACCACCCACGCAGCGGTGGACTTCATTGCCGATTAAACCTCCACCCATTTTGGCGTGGCGAGAGGCTGGCCAGCGCCAGCGGTGTGACGGTATTTGTCCACCGTCGTGGCGGACTCACTTACCTGGCGGTGTATCGTGACCCTCGGTCGGTGTACTAAACTACCGGCCGGATCCCTGCCTATAAACAGGCGGATCCACCCGAGTCGGTATCGGCTCCCCAGCAGTTTTCTTCCCCAAAACATATTTTAAAAAATTCTAATCTATTTCCTACCCATTTTTTTATTTTTTCCCACCCACAAAACCCATGTTCTACATTTTTGATAAAATTATGACAAATGCGTTAAAATTTCAAAATAATGCATGAGGGGTTTTGTCACTTACCTGGTGGGGCCCATCCTGCTGTCTGTACGACCGTCGAACCTCATCTATCTGGTGGACGATCTCGGTGTCATTATCTCTCGACATCTTCATTCCTCGTCTGCTTGCTCTCTCTCTCTTCTTCTCTCAACTGCTACAGTGCAAATGAGGTGAGGTAATTTTCAAAATTAACTTATATTCACTTTTAAAAGGTATTTTTACCTTTTATTTACCCTTTTATTTCTCTGATTAATCTCTTCTCTTCCCGGGGCCACCATTTGCACCCCGTTTGTCCGATTGACTTCGTTCAAAAGGAAAACTTGCCTAATTTTTTGCCCTCTTTCCAACTATACCATCCATTTCTTCTTATCGAGATGTTGCCCAGGACGCTTCTTTTCCCTCGTCACCCTCTCGAGGGGGCATACCCTTCACATTTACCAATTTTCTCGGCCGTAATCAAGTCTTCCCTGGATTGGGGCATATTCATCCATTACTCCGCTAATTCAGATAGCTCAAGTCCTCCTCCCCACACTAGGGCATCATTTTCTGATTAATTCCTCTATTGAGTCATCTGCACTTTCTCTTCTTCGAAGCACGGTTATTCTAACAGTACTTCTCAGAGGGGAAAAATGTAGACATCCAAATTTGATCACTTCCATATGATCAAAATCATCTACTTTATTCATCTATTTCATTAATAGTGATTAAATAATTTATTTAATCATTATTTCATTTTTTGCCTAAGGTTCCTAAAGTATGTAATTAAATACTTTACCCCCTCATTTCCCCCATTTTGGAAGGATCGAGTCTTTTGCAACAAAACTCTTGCAAATTTTTCATTCAAGCTCTCATCTATCATAAGCACTTAGCATCATCTTGCATCTTGCATCCACTTCACTTTATTGTCATCTAAGGAGTACACAATTCTTGAAGAATCAAAGGGCCAACCAAGGAAGGAGCAGCAAAGGAAAGGTATAACACACTTAAATCATCATTTGTTTTTATCTTAATCCTTTGTTTCACCATTTTCTTAGGCTAATCTTATTGAGGTGCCCTTTTATCTTGTTACTTCTTCTCATCACACTATTGGTTTTTATCTAGCATCTCACATTAGGAGTAGCATTTTATTAGGATCACACTTTCTTTCCACATTCTCTTCCACCTGGTAGTCCCTTCCACTGGGTCAAATACTAAAAAATTTACATCATGCTTTGCTCTCTTGTACTTAATGTCACCTAGACCTTGCTCCACCTTCACAAACCACTATGTTGAGGGTCCTCTGACCTTTTTATCATCAAGAATTGATGTTGTATCTATTTCACACTGATCACTATCAACCTTTCCTTTGAATATCTTCATCTTCACTCTTAGAACAAACTCAAACTCAACTCTTTGTCTTTGTTTGACACCTTGATATGGCTTCCTTGTTGCTAACTGATCAGCTACATGTCTTCTAACCATCCTCTCATCAAAACTTGATGTCATGCATGTCCTTACACCTACAAATAAACATTTATCCAATGCTCAATGAACTCTCCTTCTCATCATCTTAGTTTCATTCTTGAACCTACCCCATTGGCCTTTCCAAACACTGATGTTCACCACACTTTTCATCTTCACATCCACTCTTAGGTTATCAGCTCTTGGAACCCCACTGTAATCAAGTTTTTAAATCACTGTCATGGCAGAATACAACTACCTACCAATCACTCTTTGCATCAAAGGACAAATTAATTCCCTTACCTCACTATCATCCAACTTCTCCAGCTCATTTGGAGTCTTCCAAATTGACCTTTTGTTGGCCTTCTCTTGGCCTATCACTTACAACATCTCATTCTTGGTCTCTTCCAACACTAAGACCCTCTTCCAATTCATTGTTTTATCTTCTTCACCACTTAGGGTGACTGAAACTTCCCTCTTCTCTACAATCTCTACAAACTCTTTCACTAAGCGTTTCCACTTTCCTTAGCTCACTACCCTCTCTATCCTTTTGTCTTTCACTAGACTCTCTTGTTTTTCCTTCAAGGGACACAACACTTCCCCCACCATGATCCTTTCACACTTCACAAGCCCATCTTGGCTTTCCATTGTCAACTTACTCTTATCCTTTCCTCTTCTTCCTCTATCCTATCAGACTCACAATCCACTATATTGACATTATGTGGCTGCCTTTTAACCTCTTTTTCTTTTAATGCACCAAAATTTGTCATCACTATGTCTTCATCATTATTTTTAGGCTTATCTTGAGCCTTCAAGGTCAATTCATCCTTGACCTTCTCTATTTCATTCATTGACACCAGCATATTACCATCCACTTTGCTCTTCAACCTTGAATCTTCCTTCACACTTGTTGTCTTAGCAACTTCTTCACTTGTAGTGGTTGCACCTTCTTTGTCTTTGTCTTCCTCATACCTTATGAATTCCTTTTTTCCTACCATCACTATCCTTTTTGACTTATCTTGTGCCCCATCATCCTCTTGCAATGGTGTTAGTGTGAACTTGATTCCATCTTTCTCAATTTCATAACTATTCTCCCTACCATCATATATGGCATGCTTGTCAAATTGCCCTGGTCTTCCAAGTAACAAATGGCAGTAACACATGGATAACACATCACACCATACTCTATCCTTGTATGGACCAATGTGAAATTCAACATAAGCTTGCTCTTTAACCACTATTGACTGATCATTATTCAACCAAGATTCTATATATGGTGTTTCATGAGGTATCCTCTCTAAATTCAACTTATCAACCATTTCACTTGAAACCAAGTTATCAATTGAACTTGGATCTATCACCACTTTGTATACCTTGTTTTTGCATTTGCCTCTTGTCCTGAATAGGTTCCTCCTCTATTTCATCTCCTTCATCTTAGCATACCTTTCTCTGAACTCTCTAATTTATTTTGTCATTGTATCTTTTGGATGCATCTTGTCTTTTCACCTTGCAACTGTCAAACTTCAATCCTCAACTCTCAAAATATCTAATCCTTGTGCTCTGATACTAATTGATAGCAACCTAGTCTTGAAAACAACTCACTTTTCCAATTCAAATGATTCCAAAACACTTTTCTTCTCACAAAACCAATTTGGCTTATTTTCCAATTTTTCACCTAGACACACTTATAGGTCTACAGACCTCTTTTCCCCACCTTAACTCTCAGATTCCCTTAACAACCCCTACAACAAACCACCATTATAGGAACCCATTTAAACCTTCTTCAACATGCATCAAACCCTCCTAAAACTTCTTTGGATCAACTTTCCCAAAAACATGAAATAATGTTGTCCAAGACCTCAATTAGGTCAAATTTACAAAGGAAGTGCACTTTAAACTTTCTCTTTCACCCAAAACTCAATTGGGAAGAACTCACCAACCTGAGAAATCACTAAATCATCAACCTTAGGGTAAGTTAGGCCCTGAACACCCCTAACTCCAAAACCCTCTCTTTTCCCTATTTACCCTAGGGTTTATTGAAAAACCATACTCCAGACTTCCCCCCGACCAACCAAGGCCTCAATCACACTTAGAATTGTCTACACAAACTTAAAATATCATAATATATTTCTGCCCTCAAATATTTCACACTTTTCAACACTAAAACCTCACAATTTCACTCAAAATTACACTTTTCTCAACTAAGGCATCACCTTAAAATTCACATACTAGGCTCCCTGCTCAAAATAATCCTATAAATACAATCCCTACACCCTATTAGGCCATTCCACTGAGTTACAGTAAATGACAATGGGTGGAATGGCCAAAAAAACACCTTTTAGACTTCCAAAACCCTTAATTTGCTATTACATAGGCAGTTGCACTAAAAAGCTTCTAAAACTCACAAAACTTAATGAACAAACCTCAAACTAGGTTCAAAGTAAAGTAGATTCACTCTATTATCATTTCCAATACACCTCATACCAAGAACTAGCTTGTACGGGCCGTATAGGACCTATAAACTCATAAATTACAATCCAAAAGTGTAGGGAAACGTGTAGTTTGATATTCAAATTTTGATCTTACATCCAATCTGATTCTACAACGTTCACAATGGATTTTTAAATCATTTTAAACTTCCTAAACTGTGCATAACTACCTATTAAACTTCTATGACTCTTGGTATTCCAAACCTTTCCATTTTGTGCAATTTTGTATTTTTACATTGACAACAATTTGACACTTTTGCAACTTTTAACATTTTTGAAACCAATGACTCAAAATCACTCAAATTACATTGAAATGGTCTTGTTAGACCTTATTGGACTCAAAATACATAAAAACCACCTAAAATCCTACCACTGGACCCCTATTCACTGAATTGGCCTTGGTGCTCATGCACCAGTTTATGATATCATTCTTTGATGAGGATTGTTAGGACATGGTTTATGGGTTGATTTCCAATATTGGGGATGGTTACTTTGAGTTTGATCTTCATGATTAGAGATGCTTACATCCATGTTGGCATTGTTGCATTGATTCATATGTTGTACTTGATCTATGATATTATGCGTTATAGATGTTTTTGAGGCTTTTCATTTGGGGTTGTTAGGAGATCATACTTGACATCGTAGTACACTTTTGAGGTGTTGGTAGGAGGACATTATGGTTTACAGGTTTCTCTCTTCATGGTTCCTTCCTAGATGTTCATATTTTTTGGAGGATGGTGGCAACATATTGTGAGAGATTATGCAGCTCTTTGGGTTGTATGTGTGGATCATTGTTATTGTTCTTGGTACTTCATGCTTTGATTTACTTATCACACCTTGATATAATGTTGATCAGTAGACTTGATATGCTTTGACATTACCTATAATGCAGTAGAAGTTCTTGGATATGTATGTTCTTCATTGAGAGGTTCTATACAAGGAGCTTGTGATTGTAGGTTACAAGTTGTATATGTTCTTGGCATTATTTTACTGATGTATTGATACCTTGGAGGTATGGATGGTTGGATGTGTTAGCATGTGTTGTGGATGCTATTTCCAATCATGTGGGTTTTTTCAGTTGATAGCATCTTGTTTGGATCCTTTGTTATCACTTGGATATGGTTCTTGTGCTCATGGATTGGTGCATCTTCACCTTGGCATATTCCTTTTCTTCCATAGGTGGCACGTTGGAGGATGAGAAGAGTTTTTTCTTGAGATGGTGGTCACTTTTTTCTTATTGTAGGTATCTTGATGGAGCATGAGAGCATGTTACAGATTCATGTGGTTACATGTATGGATTTGATGATGTATTTCATGTATTGATCCCTTATGCAATGTATAGAACAAGTGGGATAATGTTGAGATATGGTGTTGTACACCATTGCATAAATTGATTTATCATAATATTATAATTAAATAATTATTTAGTTGTGATACACCTTGGTGGTGTGATTAATCACACTAGGTAATTTTTGGGGACCGCTTGATGTTGTATTGTAACATTGTATTATTATTTAATGTGTGGGAGACATGTGATAATAATTTAATACTGGGGAAATATTAAATAATGTTATGTCGTAATACCCAATATTAAATAAGGGGTTAATGGTTTTGTATAATCTTATTCACATGGTTTTGTGGTACATGGTTTTACCTTACCACTAGTTGTATTTTGTGTGAGCTTGTGTCTATAAAAGAAAACATATATGTAGTAGTTTAGGTTGGTTGTCATTATTGAGTCTTTCTAAGGAGTGCATTTGTAAATCATGGCATGGGATGTGCCGATTCATGCTTGGACACATGGGAATGCATTAGAGGGATTGATGCTTCAGAGGTATTCATTGTAACTCTTGTATTGCTTTATTTCTAAATAATATGATGGATTATGATGCTTTTAGAGGCTATGCCTTTCCCTCTTGAGGGTTTTCCCAAGTTATATCTTGTGTTATCTTGTGGATTTTCTATTTGATCTATTCATTGTGGTTACTGGTATGCATGTTTATCTCTCATGAGTTATGTAGGAAATGGATTAATATCATGGGTTAAATTCAATATTTCCTAACAGCTTCACTACTATCAGAGCAAATGTGAAGGAAGTCTTCTAAGATGACCAAGGAGGCCCTTGTTGTTTAAGGGAGATCAAAGGATAAAGGTAAGAAGAAAGAAAAAAATTCTAAATCCAAGTCAAAGGGGAGATCAAAGTCTCCTAGTAAAAAGTCCAAGGTGAAATGTTGGAATTGTGGGAAGACTAGGCACATCCAGAAAGATGGTAAAGAGGAGAAGAAGAACAAAAATAAAAATAGTTCTTCAAAAAATGAATCTTCTCAAAGCGATGTAGATGCCTTTATAGCAACCTTGGTAACTCAAGCATCAGATGATGGTTGGCTAATTGACTTAGGTATGTCCTTTCACATCACCTCTCATAGAGGTTGGTTCTAAGTATGAAAAGTATGTTATTGGAAGGGTATATTTGGGTGATGATTCTCACCTAGAGATTGTTGGGCGTGGAAGAGTCAAAATTCAATTTTCTAATGGAAGAATAAATTGAATCAATGATGTGATGCATATACCAAGTCTAGCTCAAAATTTTATTTTTGTAAGTAAGCTTTATGATGTCGGTGTGCAAGTCTCTTTCTCAAATTTTGTTTGTAGAATGACTAGAGGATCTATGGTGTTGGCTAAGGGTGCATGAATTAGCACTTTGTATAAGCTATATGCATGTGCAATACAGTGTAATAGTGCTTCTGCAAAGTCAAGTAAATCTAACCATGTAGAGAAAGGAGGTGTTGTTCCTGAGGGTGCAAAATCTTTGGAGATGAAGCTCCCAGTAGAGAAAAAAATGTTGTGGCATCACAGGCTCGGACACATTGGTGAAAAAGGCTTAAAATCCTTGAAAAATAAAAGCCTAGTTGAAGGGCTTGATGATTGTAATCTTGAGTTCATTTTTTGTGAACATTGTATATATGGAAAGCAACGTCGTGTTTCATTTTATTCTAGTCCTCATAAATCTTTTGGTATCTGGATTATATTCATGATGATGTGTTTGGTCCAGTTAATATTCCTTTATTATTGAAATCTATGTATTTTTTTTCATTCATAGATGATTATTTGAGGATATTTTTTTATTTTCTCAAAAGTAAAATTGAATTTTTTAGTCGGTTTAAGGAACTCTAAACCTTGGTTGAAAATCAGACTGGTAGAAAGATTAGGTGTTTAAGGATGGATAATGGTGGTAATTTTTTTTCAAAATATTTTGATAATTTTTGCAAGGACCATGGAATTAAAAGGAATAAAAAAACTCCTTGCACGCCACAACAAAATGGAGTTACAGAAAGGATGAATAGAATGTTGATGGAAAGGGCGAGAAGTATGCTAAGTAGTGTTGGTCTAGAATAGAAGTTCTAGGCTAAGGTTGTGGCTACAACATGTTATCTAATTAACAGATCTCCCACTTTGGAACCCATGGACAAGACACCTATCGAAGCGTGGTCTAGTAAGAATCCCTCGTTGAGTCACGTTAGAGTCTTTGGCTATGAAGCGTATGCATATGTTCCTAGTGAAAAAATATCTAAACTAGAGAACAAGGCTATGAAGTGTATCTTCATCGGTTATGGAATTGGTGTGAAAGGGTACAAGCTTTGGAACCCAGTTACAGAGAAGGTGTTGTATAGTAGAAGTGTGATCTTCTGTGAGGTGAAACCTTCTATAGTTGACCTACAGCCAAAGGTGAAAGAATCATAAAAGAAGGAGGTAGTTGAAATTCCTCTTACACCAGATAAGGATGAACTATGCACTCCTAGTGAACCTATTAGTGAGGAGAGCTCAAGCATCTCTGAAAATTCCAAACAAGATGAAGAACCTTAGCCTCAACTTCCAAGGAGGTCTACGCATTCTAAACGAAACCTTGAAAGGTTTGGATATTCTATGTTAGATTCTCGTTGTTCCTAAGCTTTGATTGCTAACACTAATCAGCCTAGAACTGTTAGGGATGCTATGGGTATGTCTAATTCATATTCCTGGTTGGAAGCCATGAATGAAGAAATGGCATCATTGAAGAAGAATGAAACTTGGGGTCTGGTACCTTTTCCTTAAGGTCAAAATTTTTTTGGATGTAAATGGGTGTTCAAGAAAAAGATAGATCTTGATGGCAGTGTTGAGAAGCATAAAGCAAGGTTGGTCGCAAAAGGATATTCCCAAGTGAAGGGAATTGATCATGGAGAAATATTTTCTCCTATACCTAAGTTGATGTCTATCAGATTCTTGTTGTCACTTGCAGTTTCATATGACTTAGAGATCAAGCATATGGATTTGAAGATATCATTTCTTCATGGTGATTTGAAGGAATAGATTTACATGTCACAACCAGAGCACTACATTGAAAAAGGTAAGAAAAACCTAGTTTACAAATTAAAGAAATCTTTGTATGGTTTAGAGCAGTCGCCTAGAATGTGGTACTAGAATTTTGATACCTATGTGTTGTCTTTGGGCTTTATGAGATAAAATTCTGATCATTTTTTTTACTTTAAATCTAAAAATGGTCATCTTCTTATTATTGCCCTATATGTGGATGAAGTTTTGTTCATTGGGAATAGTAAGGGTATGATTTTTGAATTAAAATCTCAATTGTCAGCACAATTTGAAATGAAGGATCTAGGTTCAGCTAGGTATATTCTAGGGATGGAAATCAAAAGGGATAGGAAAATAGAAAACTTTGGCTCAGCCAAAGCAAGTATATAAATTATGTCCTAGAGAGGTTTAATATGGTGGATTGCAATTAGTTAGTTGTTCCAGTGTTGCAGGGAATGAAACTTTAGGTTGAAGATTGTCCAAAATCTCTTACTGAGATGGAGGACATGACTAGGGTACCTTATGCAAGTGTAGTTGGAATTGTAATGTATGTAATGGTTTGTAATAGGACACACATTTCCCAAGCAATGGGAGTGCTTAGTCGATTTATGGCTAATCTAGGAAGGTCGCATTGGGATGTTGTGAAGAGAGTATTCGGGTGTTTGAAGGGTACTTCTGAGTAAGCCTTATGTTATCATGGTTACTCTATTGGATATCAGAGTTCAGTTAGCATTCATGGATATGTGGATTTTGATTGGGAAGGGGACATTGATTGTAGAAGATCCACCAGTGGATATGTATTCATGTTGTTTGGTGGTGTAGTTAGCTGGATGAGAAAGCAATAGGCTATAGTTGCTTTATCTACTACTAAAGCAGAGTACATGGCAAAAACTCACACCTCCAAGGAAGCTATTTGGCTTAGAAGATTATGTTCTTATATTGGTTTTGATGCAAGGAATATTGTTATTTACTGTGACAATCAAAGTATCATTTGTTTGGCAAAAAATCCAACCTTCCATGCCAAGATGAAACATATTGATGTGCAGTACCACTTTGTTCATGATATGGTGGAGGATGGAAAGGTTATCTAGAATAATTTGATACTCTGGTGAATGTTGTTGATGCATTGATGAATCTTGTGAGCACGAATAAGTTCAAATGGTGCAGCAGCTCAATGTGCCTTGGGGCCTAGAATATTTAGTGACTTCAAGCATTGGAAGGAGCCAGTAAGTTCTTCATCAAGTGGGAGAATGCTGAGAAAGGGTGTCTCAAATTTGTTGGCATAAAAGGCTTCAATATTTAGGTTCATTGGGCTAACAGGTGAATTTTGGCATGATGAAATGCCTAGTCTCTTTGACATCTGGATGAGCACTCCACGGGTTGGCATTAAGTGCTTCGTCGGGCTAACATTCACATGTCGATAGGACTTAGAGATGAGTATCCTCGACATCCCAATAGGTTATTGGCTTATTGCTAGGAGTTTTTGGAGTTTGCGTTGGCCAAAGCTTCATCGACGAGATAAGTGAGCGTTGGCGGGACTGAATGAGTGGTCTCTTCAACATTTTGATGGACTATCAAAAGGAACATCAGACGGATAAGTCACTATCAAAGGGAGTCACTTGGTAGTCCCTTTGACATTCCGGTGAATGACATGAAGGATAGCATCAGTTGTATGATGGTGACATGAGTGACATGTAGGTGATGGGGACCACCTGATCAAGGCTACAAGGTTTTTCGGTAATCCTAGAACGCCTGAGATGTATGTACAAATTCCATAGTGCATTGTAACAATGTGAAGTGTTGATCAGAGAATGTAATAAAAAATTTGCTAGATTTTTTTTGTGAATTAACACCTGAAAGAGCATAGCTCTATAACTTGTATGTAATTTATGTTTTACTGTAATACAAGAGATCTCTGCTTTGGTGTGTGGGTTTTTTCTTGAGAGGGTTTTCCCACGTAAATCCTATGTTCATTCTTTATTGTTTATTATGTTATTCATGTATGTGCATCTTTATGTTTTGCAATTGCAAGTTTTGAAATATTTTTTGTATCTCTCTCCTGAAGATTAGTATTAGGAAGGTGTATTCCGCACTCTGCTTTCCTTTCACAGCCAACCTAATTGATGTTGTATGTTATTGTGGAGGATATAAATGCAAGTTCAAATCAATTGCAAAGAGAGAGTGTGGGGAATATATTGAATATCTCATAGAATAAGTGTGAAAGTGTGGAAGAAAGATTAGATGTGCTTCAACACCTCATTCAGCAGAGTGTTGTGTTGAAAAATTATAATTTCTATAAACTTTCATGTATCTTACTCTGAGATAGTGAATCTAATCGGGTCTTTGTATCTTTCCCTAGAGTTACTCACTTCAATATACAAGTCCTTTGTATATTTCCCTAAGGTTGTATGCCTTATTCTACAAGCCTTTTGGTAGTGAGCCTTATTTTATAAGCAATGAGCTTCATTTATTATGAGTTAACTCTCAGTGTGCTTTTTCCCTCATTGGGCTTTCCATGTAAATCTCGTGTCATCTTGTGCATGTGTGTTCCTTGTTTTATCTTTAATTTTTGCTGATATGATTAAGTGTTGAATTGTTATATCTTTCATTTATGTTGATCTAGCTAAGGGTTGTTGAAATTTTTAAGAGATTAAACTACTATATCTTTCATCGCTACCAATTTGTTTAAGCAATTTTGGTTTGATTAAGAAAATTGAATTGTGTTGCAAGTCTAAAGTTTTGAAGGGGAATGAGTTTTTAAAGATACTGATTCACCTCGCCCCTCTCATATCTAGTATGTTTAACAATTGGTATCAAATCCTAGTTCCTTTGAAGAATATTAACTGCTTGAGGAAAGATCTGGGATGGAACATGATGGATCATACAAGGGTCTTAGGTTTGATGGGACTAAATACAATTTTTGGAAACTGGGTATGGAAGGCCATCTAAAATCTCTTGGGTTTGGTGTTTGGAAATCAATCAAGGATGGTTGTGTTGCTCCTGATAATCCTCCAATAGATCATGTTGAAATCAGGTTGTATGAGAATTATTCCAAGGCTAAGAATGTTATCTTGTGTGGGTTGGATGATTCAAAACTCTTGAAGGTCATGAATTATATTTCTATTAAAGATGTTTGGAAAAAACTTGGCAGCATCTATGAAGGCGATACTAAATTAAAGAAATACAATATTTAAATTTTTAGGAGAATATTTGAGACCCTAAAGATGACAGAGGATGAAGATATTGCAAGTTATATGCTCCAGGTGCATCAAGTAGTTTTTGTCATCATAGGTCTTGGTGGTGTAATAAAATAAGATGAGATTGTGAACAAAGTTATGAGATCTCTCCCTAAATCATATAGTTATAAGGTGTCTTTTATTGAAGAAGCTAAGGACTTGGGTATTTATTAGATGAAATGTTTGGTTCTCTCACTACCTTTGAAATAAGAGAATTTTACAAAGATGTTCCAAAGAAGGAAGTAGCATTCAAAATTAGTAAAAAGATATAATATGATGTAGCTTACCAGCATGATGACTTTGATGAGATTGAAGCAAAATTTGTGAGAAGATTGAAGAAAGGTGTTGGAAAATAAAAAGGTAAGTTACCTTTCAAGTGTTTCAATTATGGAAGGATTGGTCATTTTGCATCTAAACATCCCTATAAAGAATCTAAAGATGGTAATAAAAGAGATAAGGTTAAAAAGATTTTATATTCCAAGGAAAGCAGTTATTCCTCAAAAGATGAGGATAATTATTCAAATGATCAAACCCTATTCATGGCCTTGAAAGATAAAAAGGGAAATATCGGAGAAAGTAAGAGGTCTAATACTTTGCAAGCTATTAAAAACAATGAAATATCTATGGCTATCTGGACTTCCTTTCATGCAAAGGAAGAATAAAATTCTTGGGTGATTGATATTGGTTGATCTAATCACATGACTGGTGACAAGAGAAGGTTCATCAGTCTTAAGAAGGTTAATGGTGGAGCTATTAAGTTTGGTGGTGATGAGTCAGTATAAATTTGTGGAAAAGGTTCTATAACAATTGATGGAAAGAGCAGAACTGAGGATGTCCTCTATGTCAAGGATCTGAAGCATAATCTTCTCAATGTTATTTATATGTGCAGCAAGGTATACAATCTCACATTTCATGCCAATAGTTGTGAAATCAAAAAAGTAGGGTCCAAAAGACTAGTTGTTGAAGGAACAAGGAAAAATGGTAATGTCTATCATCTGAAGGAGGCTAATGGAAGAATATTCTTATTGGCTCATTCCAGAGAGTGTTGGATTTAGCACAAAAGGATGGGACACATCAACTTTTAAAACATTATAAAAATCAGCTCTTGTAATGCTATGAGAGATATGCCAAAGATAACCAAGTCTATAAACACTTTATGCAAGGAATGTCAAATGGGAAAGCAAACAAAGACAAGTTTCAAGAGAAAGGAGTGATCTACTACAATTCCATTGGATTTGATCCACACTAATCTTTGCAGACCTACAAGAACAAGGATTCAACAAGGTGAAACTTATTTAATGTTACTTATTGATGATTACACTAGAATGACTTGGGTTACATTTTTAAGAGATAAATCGAAAGATTTTGATAAGTTTAAAATATTCAAAGAAAAAGTTGAGAATGAAATGGTTATTAAGATCAAATACTTAAGGTCGGATAGAGGAGGTGAATTTACTTCAAATTAATTTGAAAATTTTTGTGAATATCATGGTATAAGGAGACATATATCTACTCCTAGAACCCCTCAGTAGAATGGGGTAGTGGAAAGGAAAAATAGGACTATGCAAGAGATGGCTAGAACCATGTTGAAATATGTTGATCTACCTAATATGTTTTATAAGGAAGTACTTCATGTTGCTATCTATTTTCTTAATCAAGTGTGGTTGAGGTTCATTAGTACTAAGACCCATTATGATTTGCGGTATGGATGGCCTCCTACTTTCAAGTACTTTAGAATTTTTGGTGGAAAATGTTATATTAGGACAGATGATGAAGGAGATCTTGGAAAGTTTGATTCAAGGTGTGATGAAGGGATCTTTCTTGATTACTCAACTAGGAGCAAGGCCTACAGATGCTACAACAAGAGATTGGGAAAGATTATTAAAAGCTAAAATATTAAGGTAGATAAAAAATTGTATTAGATCTCACAAGAACAAAAGGTTTGTGGATCTGATATACCTCTCTTGATTGAAGAATAAGTAGAAGAGAAAGAAGAGAAGGAAGAGAAGGAATTGAAACTAGTGAATGCTCCCAAGACTCCGACAAAGTATGTGTTGAGGTACCATTCACCAGATTAGATCATTGGAGACAAGAATGAAGGTGTGTTGACTAGGAGAAGGCTTGCAAGAGCAAGTGAAAAAATAAATTAGTGCTTACTATCAAAGGTTGAGCCCAATAACTTTGTTTATGCTAGCAAAGATGATGGTTGGATAAAGGAAATGAAAGAAGATTTGGACCAGATAGAAAAGAATCAGATATGGGAGTTAGTTCCCAAACTAGTAGACAAGAATGTGATTGGAACTAAATGGGTGTTTTAGAACAAGTTGAATGAATATGATGAAATTATGAGAAATAAAGCCAGATTGGTATGTAAGGGGTATTCTCAAGTTGAGGGTATTGATTTTGAGGAAAATTGTTCAAGTCGGTATCTAGAATGGACTCAATAAGGATGTTTCTTTCTTTTGTTGCTTAGAAATTTTTTAAAGTATATCAAATGGATGTAAAGTCAACATTATTGAATGATGATCTAGAGGAAGAGGTATATATTGAACAACCGGATGGATTCCAATTATCAGAAGATATGGATATGGTGTGTAGACTCAAGAAATCTTTGTATGGTCTCAAGCAAGCTCCTAGAGCTTGGTATGTTCAGCTGGATAAGTACTTACTTCAGAAAGGATTCAAGAAAGGTATTGCGGATAGTAATCTTTATATTAAGGTTCAAGAAGAAAATTTGTTTATTGTGGTTGTATATATTGATGACATCATCTTTGGTGGAGATGATGATATGTGTAAGTTATCAAAAGAGATGCAAAAAGAGTTTAAGATGTCTATGATTGGTGAGTTTTCTTTCTTCCTTGGGCTTCAAATTCTTCAACAAGATGATGATATCTTTATTTATCAGGCTAAGTATGTAAAGGAGATTTTGAAGAAGTTTGGCATGGAGGATTCCAAACTAGTAGGTACCCCTATGGTGACTAGTTCTCACTTGAGAAAATATGATGAGTTTCCAGAGCTTGATCGGACTCTATATAGGTCTATGATTGGAGTTTTATTGTACTTGACTATTTCTAGACCTGATATTATGCATGTAGTATGCTTGGTTACTAGATTTCAAGCTAATCCTAAGCAATCTCATGAGAAGGCAGTACAATTAATTTTTATATATTTGAAGGGAACTCTAGATTATGGTTTATGGTATAAGAAGGATGATATTTTTTCTTTTAATTCTTATATTGATGCTAATTGGACAAGAAGTATGGATGGCTAGAGAAGTACAAGCGGAAGTTCATTTTTCTTGGGAGACAGATTGGTCTCTTGGTTCAGTAAGAAGCAAGACTTAGTGTTCTTATCCACATCAAAAGTTGAATATATTGTTGCAGCATCTTGTTGCACCTAGGTGCTTTGGATGAAGTTGATCTTGAAGGATGTAAAGTTGGTTTATGATGAAAGCATTCCTATATTATGTGATAATACCAGTGCAATTAATATTTCCAAGAATCTAGTAATGCATTCGAGAACCAAACTCATTTCTATCTGGTATCACTTTCTAAGGGAGAAGGTTGTAGAACAAGAATTCAAATTGGAGTATGTGCCTACTAAGGATCATATTGCAAATATATTCACTAAGGCACTTTCAAATGATACTTTTGAGTATCTCTAATAGAAGTTATGGGTTATTTCCCCTCCTTGTTCTAACTAAATGCACAGATGGTGCATCTATCTAGTGGAGAAATCCATTCATATATTTTTCTCTTGGATTGATGTGTGATACCCCTCAAGGTGATTTGGTAGTAGGGGGAGTTTGGAGAGTTGTGTAGTTTCTTGAAAATAAGTGTTATTGATAGGAGAGTTGGTATAATATGTGTAGTTGTTGGTCAAAGGGGGAGAATATGTTGATGTTGAAGATCCGTGGCCCTTTTTCCTTGAAGTCAAGGAATATATTATTATCCTATGTAGGTGTGCGTGATCCTTTTTCCTTGATGTCAAAGGGGGAGAGTGAACACAAAGAAGAGTGTGTTTTACCCATGATGAAATCTTTGGATGATGATTGAGGTTTGTTAGATTTTACACCTTATTTCAAAGGAGAGTTTTAAATATTACCATCAAATTCCAAAGAACCTATACAAATCAATGATAATCCTAATTTTATGTCACCTATAATAAAAATCTTAGATGATGATTGGGGTTCATTAGATTTTACACCCTCCTTTATGGGAGATTACAAAATCTCACAATATAAACCTAAATATTCTTGTGTTGTATCTAGTTCTACATCAACAAATCCAAAAACACCACCCTAAGATAGTGATGGGGGCTCTTTAACTTTTGTCCATCATGAGTGTAAGATGCCTAACTTTAAAAAACTTAAAAATGACTTGTGTGCTCAAGAAAATCCCAATTCTTCTTAGAAGCATATAGCTATGATCTCTTCATCTAAGTTGGAAGAATTTTATGGGCTTGGATAAAAAATTATTTCTAAAAATGGATATAATGCAAACATGGAACAAAATGATAGGAATCAAGTGAATTCTATACCATACTTTTCCAAATAGGGTCTAGGTTTCCAACCTTCATCCTTATCTTCATCTAATGCTTTATCATCTTTTATATGTCTGACATCTTGTATAAAGCGACCAAGATTTTCTTCACAAAAGAGAGGAATGTCTCCTACTAATGATCAAGAGCATATTTTGTTGAGGCTTCTCAAAGCCCACTTAATATTCTCTTTGAAAACATAAAATAAATTTAATAAAAAAAAACTCATTTTATGCATATCATCAAGTGTATGGTCATTCTACCAATGGATTCTAGACCTTGAGTAATAAAATACAACTTAATGATTGTGGTGCTCTTCCATGTGTTGATGCATCTAATCATTCTAAGCAATAATGATCTTTGTCTTATGGTGTTTCTCATCACTATGTGGCATTTATAGCTTTATGTGTTTTCTCATTTCCATGCATGGTGGTACAATCTTAGGTGCAACCATATTTTCCATGGCAACAACAAGGTAGTATCTTGCATGGTTTTCCCTGTCCCTAAACATGGGGGCAAGGATAACTAATTTTGAAGGTGTACATTCTTTTCTCCTTAAAATGCCAACATAGCAAGTATTTTAACATTTTAAGGGGGCCATATATCACCCTAGCCATTAAATAGGCGTCTTGTGATATTTTACTTGCTGAAATACTCCTTTAGTGGCGGTGTTGTTTGTAACACCCCTGAGGTGTGGTTGTAAATTCATCCCCTTGAACATTTATGCACCTTCGTAGGTGAGTCTTGTTCGTCCCCTTGGACATTTATGCACCTTCTTAGTTGATTCTTGTTCATCCCCTTGGATGTTTATGCACCTTCTTAGTGAGTCTTGTTCGTCCCCTTGGATGTTTGTGCACCTTTTTAGGTGAGTCTTGTTCATCCCCTTGGATGTTTCCGCACCTTCTTAGGTGAGTTTTTTTCGTCCCCTTGGATGTTAAAATTTGGAAAGATAGTTCATGGATTTGACATAATGCAACTTGCTAGATCCATGTGGCTCATGAGTGATTTTACATCCTTATGGGAGTATCATTTTATTTAGATAGCACATTCGATGGATGACGTTTGGTATTTGAGACAAATTTAAGATTGGGGTCTCTTTTCCTTATTGACTCAAATATTTTTATTACTAACCTTGTGTATTTTTTGTCATTATTGTATGTTATGTGTTTTCATTATTTTTACATCGTGTTTTCATTGTGTTTGTCTTTCATTTGATGTTAATATTATATGTTATGTTGTGTGTCTTCATTGTATATCCTTTATTTTTTCCATGCTGAATTTCACTTCACATGTGTGTTCCTTTGCCCTAATGTTGGTTGCCATGGGATCTTGAATCCTTGGGACTTGTGTTCTTCCTCTAGGTTTGTTGTCATCCTATCCCTTCAACATTTGGATAATCGGACCCCTTTTGACATATTTTCTACTTTAGTGTGAGCTTGAGCATAATTTCATACTCTCACTAAAGTGGGGGCTAAATGTAGCATCGTATATTGTCACCCATGACAATTTCACACTATGTTTTGCTCACCCTAAGTGCATGGACCTAATTGTACACATAATTTCCTAAATTATGCATTCTATAGCCAATTTGGACAATTATCAATAAAACCCATGTGGAAAACCAATGCTTAATATTTTACCCCTAACACCTTAGATCTTGCAAAATAGGGCCAAGACCAAGTCGCCCTAGGAAACTTTGTCCCCCTAGTTTACCTCTCAAATGTAATATGTCAGAGTCGGCATTCTATTATTTGAATTTCAAATTTCAAATGTTGGCTATCGAGATTTAAATTTTGGGAAATTATAATAATTACATATAAATACATACTCATTTTATCATTTGAAAGATATCTAGCAATTATTAGAAATCAATAGCACTATCAAGCAATCAAGTAATTCAAGAGTGGATTTATTGCAGAAATTCAATATCAAAGCATCATGTCAAAGGGTATGTAATTTTTTCATGTTTATGTTACTATTGTTCATGAAATCTAACCATTATAGGTCTTCAAGAAAATCAACCAAACAAAAATCAAGCCTTGAGGAGATGTGCATGACTTCATTCCTTCAAGGAAGTCATTTTTTAGTGGTGATTTGTAGTCCATTTTTTATTCATCATTCACTTATCATTTATCTTCTATCCCTTAAAAGGATAAGCTCTCTTTCATCAGCATTATCACTGTGGAGGTGGGAACACCAACATAGGGTTTGACTAAAGAAAGCCCCTATGTGGCACAACCTTTCTCATCTATTTGAATGTGTAGGTTTCAGATCTAAAGAAGATTGGGAGAAGCTTGAAGGTCAATTATTCATTGTTGCAATTCAAACCCTACACCTTGACAACAAATGAAAACTCATTTATCTCTACACTTGACAAAGACTTGATAGTGTGACACTTGAGAAAATAAGGCTTTGATTTGGCTCTAGAGGATTGTGAAAACAAATCCAAGATTCATTTGCTAGGAGATAGTCACCCAGGGTGACTTGGTCCTCAGAAATAATCTTTAAATTTATATCACAAGTGCATAGGATTCTAATTTGTTTTTAAAGTTTGAATTTATCTGTGATGTTTTAGATCTACTATTTTTGCATCAAAATAATTATTTTCATCATTAACCTAGTCATTTCATTGTATTTCACTCCAAGAGCCATTCTGAATTTGGTTAAGGGCAAGTTAACTCACCTTTCAGGTTGTAATTCAATCCTATATCTTGCCCAAATTTATCAAACCCCTGCTATCTCAAATTTGAAATGAAATGTTGTGGAAAAGCACCATTGAAATCTTAGATGAACTCCTATGGTTTCACTTTTCCTTCATTTTAGATGTGTTGATCACAATCTCTACCACCAAAATCTAGTTTGTTCAAAAATAGCAAAATATCCCACTATAATAAAAAACCAAATCAGGTGTCCCTCTACCACTTGAAAATAAACCATTAACACAAGTTCCAATTATAAATAATAGAAATGAACATTTGCATGCATCACAAGAAAATATAATTTATTTTTCCCCTAGAGAAACTCAAATAGGGTGAAAATTCAAGAAAAAGAATCTTGACTATAGTACAATCTTTACAAGCTCAACCTCTCTTAGACCACGTATTATTCTCAATAATTAAGTTTCATCATACCTATAATTATAATTTATGTTTATATGTAAGGAAAGGTGTATATTTGACAATTAATATACTCCAAATAGATCCTCTAGTTGAATCAATAAAACCATTCTAGCCCAATATCTATGATATTATTAAATAAATTACCAATAATGTTCCACACATGCATCTGATACTCCTTATGAGCACTACTTTCTCAAAAAATCCTCTTCAATACATTTGAAAATTAAAAAACCTATATAGAATTATAAGAAAAATGAGAAACCCAATAGCAAAATTACCATTTTCAATAGAAATGAAATTTTTAAAACATCCTAGTACATATAAAATCATCATATTTGAGGTGATTTTTTTGTGGTAGATAAAAAATTTAATGCCTAAGGAAACCATTTATTTTTCCATAATATAGAAAACACTTTTTTTTAATTTCTTACACACTTATCCATTTTCAACCTTGAGATATTATAAAGCTTCTTAGGGACTTCTTAGAGTTTTCTATGAGCATAATGACTACAAACTATGGGAGAAAATAGATTCTTCATCAACGTAGACCTTGATCTAGCTCTCAATTTGGTCCTAGGTAACCCTAAATGATTTGGTATCATTGACTCAAATTTGATATCTTATCTCCCCAATATAGGGAGGAATAAATTCTTAAAAATTAGTTTAAAAAATTAAAATTTGATTTGAAAATTCCTCTCATAGGATTTCATATTACCCTCTCAAAATATGGAGTTATAAATGTTTACTTTCATGGGTCTATCAAAATTGTAACATCACACGTAAAATAGGAAACCTTTCTTGAACATAAGGGTCTTACAAATTACATTACAAGATCAAATCATCACTATATAAATTCAATGAAAATAGAGAGTGAAAATTACCATATCACTAAATAAGAATGCCAACCAAAACATAGGAAACTTAGAATGGAAATAACCAACAAAATTCTAAGTATTTCACTTGCCACAATTGTTATTCTTACCTCATTTATTAGGCCACATACATTAAAAATTTACCCCTTTTAGGATAAATCTAGGATCATAAAAGTGCTTCAAATTATCTTTTTAAACTACTTGCACAACAAGACCCAACATGGAAAATGTTTCATCTTCTCCATGAGTGCATTTAATAGCACAAATTTTTCTCTAGAAAAAAATTAGAGAAAGAATTTACACAAAATAATGTTAGCTTAGGAACAAAGTAAATTGCCCTAATACCACCTATTTCATAAATAATGTAAAAATTCTAGGCATTTCAAATCAACAATATGTGAACTTAAGAAACTATTGCATCAACCCCAATGGTTAAATATACAACACAAAATCATAAAGATTAAAATTATTTGAACCTTCAATTATTAACCATCCTAATAACATTGTAACAATCTATAACTCATCATAATCTATTGTAAAGCAATGCAAACCAATTACAATAAATTATCTACCACTTGTAAATAAACCCTTAACAAAACTTGCACTAGATAGTTCAATAGAAATGAACTCCACAAGACACTGTCAGAAACCATAATATAAAATTTTACTCTAAATAAACTTGAATGGTAGAAAAGTTAAATAAAAGAATTCATTGTAATGTGATTGTTATAATCCCAACCTCTCCTAGGCTAAGTATTATACCCAAAAATTATAGGACCCTCATCCCTAAAATGTAAATATATATCTAAATAGAAAAATAAGGTTTACAAATGACCACCAAAGTATTCCAACCAACTCCTCTAGTTGAAACAATAAAAACATCCTATCCCAATATCTCTAAGATGGTAAAATCAAGGCCAAAGAGGTATCACACCCAATGCTCCTCATGGCACATAGTTTCTCATAAATTCATCTCTAATATATTTTGGAGTTATACAACCTACATATAGAACTATGGATGACACTAGAATCCCAATGTAGTGTCAAAAATTGGATACTAGTGCAATTTCACATTTATAGCTTGAATCTGCTTGGATTTGAAAATTAATGGTAATTATTTATATTTCAAAATAAAATATTTTATTCTACATTTAACAAACATAAATTAGTACCAAATTTCAACCTAAATTGTATCATAATTCTCTTGGATGATAGAGCTACACACAAACATTTGCATAATGTGATGGCATCCATCAAATATTTGACATTCAAAAGCACACTTTTTATGTGGATTGTTTATGACATGTTTCATAACACCTAAATGGGAAATTAAGACCTATTCCCTCTTGTTTGATCAAACCAAACTCCTATTTTCATCATTTTACAAAGATATGTGAGAATCTCATACAAGTAATTTTCTCTCTCATTTACTTGGGGAAACTATAGAAAATATTTAGTCATTTTTGTGATCCTGAAGAAAGAATTCTTAGTTATTTGATTTCTTTCTTGCAACAGGTGAAGCTTCACAGTAAATTCTCTATTTCCAAATTAGTCACAAATATCACAAGAAAGCCCAAATTTTTGGTAATACTCTTTGTTGTATGTTATTATTTTGTATTTATAGAATAATATCCTTACATTGAAATTTATTTATTTATTGTTGTGATCAAATCTATTCATACTCAATGGTGTATTTTCTCATAGACCAAGGTTGACACCATTATCAAGCATTTTAATTTTACAATTTGATTTTAATCCTTAATGTAACTACAATTATGTGCACTCACTGGTAAGCGATCTAGAAGACACGGTGCGCTAATTTTTTAATTATCTATGCTAGAAGGCCGACCCGGCAAAGATGGAAATCACAGATGTATAAGATGTAATTAATTAAAAGTCTTCATGTTGGATTAAGTGTTATTTGGGTCCTCTCTTTGTCTTAACTGACTTTGGAGGATGCGCATAAAGATTTTGTGATGGATTTGGCCAACAAGTTAAAAGTAACTTAATACTTTATGAAGCCGATTGTTGGATGAATAAGTCTTTGATCATGGATATATATAAGAGATTGCTTTTATCACTTATGTAGGAAATCAAGATGTGTGAATATTAAGGTGTGTGATTAGAAGTGCGAATTGCAAGATCCAATAGTGCAGTAGTGCGAATTTGATCATAAGTGATGAGAAGAGGAGTAAAGAGCATAACAGGGTAGAGCGAAATGTAAAGTCAAAAAGCAGATCTAGAGTAAGATCTATGAGCTTCACTGGAACTGTTACCTGGCATAATTAGATGCTATTATCTCAGTTCATCCTTCAGATGGTTTTAATCTAAATGTTGTAGGCAGTAATCCTTTTTCTTTTGAGTAGTGAGCTCTAGGAAGTGCCCCTGAATGCAAGTGCATTCCTTTTGTAAACAACTATATTTGAGTACTCAAATTGTGGATTAATCTCCACCGTGTTTTTTCCCCTAAAAGGGTTTCCACGCAAAAATATGTGTGTCATGATGTTATGATAGTTTACTTTCAATGCATACATCTTTTCTTTAATGCAGTGATGAAATGGTTTCATGTTTTTGGATGAATTATAAATATTGTTGAACACTGATTCACCCCCCCCCTCTCAGTGTTCCCTTGAGTCCAACAATTGGTATCAGAGCTAGTTCCTTTGAAGAAGTTTTTTAGCTTGAGGTGTATCTTGGAATGTGATGGACTCTAGTAGTCTTCAACAGCAGCTAATGGTGGCTCTTGATGACCTTGATCAGTCTAAAGAAGAAGTTCAAGAATTGAAAGCAAATCTTAGAGATGCTGAAAAAATCATTCAACCATTGAAGGATCAGATAGTTAAATCCAGGGTGAAGAGGAAAGATCTTTGTGATCAGATATAGTAGAAGGAGAATGAAGATATGGATGATGCTCACCTGAATCAAACCTTGAAGGAGATAATCCAAGAATGTGAAAAGCTTGCTAAAGACAATACAAACCTAAAACATGAGATGGAATCTATGATGATGAAGATGACTAAAGAGATAGAAGAAAGGAAGAAAAGTGAGGAAAATATTTCTCAGACCCTAAAAGAGAAATCTAATGAATGCAGCAGAATAAGTGGAGAATTCACTTAGTTGGTAAGTGAATTACAAAGAACCAAAAACAATGAAGAAGAACTTGGTAAGCAGATTATCACTCTTAGGAATGATCTTGTCATTGCAAATGAATACAAAGAAAAGTTTCAAATTAGTTCAGTAAAGCTTGATGAGCTAACTCAAGGACAGAAGAGTGGAAATGATAAGAGAGGTCTTGGATATGAAAAGGGAGAAAGTTCCAGATCAGGACAAAAGAATTTCAAACAGAATAGAAATGGAAGGTATCCAATAAAACAACCTAATGCACAAAGATTTAATGGATATTGTTTTGCCTGTAATAATTTTGGTCATATGATTGCTCAGTGTAGAAGCAATTTGAGATCAAAAGTCTCGTCATTTTTTGGTCAGTGTTTCAATTGCAAAAAGCCTACTCATAAATCAATTGAATTCAGATATATGTCAAGTCACTCTATTGACAGAAGAAATGTTGAATGTTATGCATGTGGGAATTTTAAGCATATTTCTAATCAATGTAGATTAAGAAGAAATCAATGGAATGGACAAGGAAACATTATGTTCTATAACTGCAACAAGTATGGTCATATTGCAAGATTTTGTAGAAACAAGAATATAGACAGAAGAGGTCTGGTATACAGAGAGAGAAATATAGAGAAAAATGATAAAGGGAAAGAAAGGTAACTATGGATGATATCAGAGATTAGATGAAAAATACATGGGTAAGGAAAAATGATTTTCATGCTAGAAATGGTTTCGTACTGGAACCTGCTTCCGGTAATTCTTCTAGTAATTGATTTAAGGCCACTGGCCTAGGGGGAGTTTCACAAGAAAATATTTCCTCCCCTGTCTATGGATGGTACCAAAATGTAGAGAATAGTCAAGAAGGTGCACTCATAGTGTACAGAAGTTTTGGATGATTTTAGCAATGGGAAATTCAGCAAATTCATAGGTTCGCAGAAGATTTTTGTCATCGTCTGAGAAAATACACTCTCCATAAAACTTAGGGCAAATGCATTTATTGCGCATGTGCAGGCTATAAAAGTCTAGTCTGAGACGTCATTTATCACTTTGCATTATCAAATAAAATAAGGAGAGCACTTGATAGGTGGCTTTCAAAGTAGCAAGATCAAATTCATTATCAAATCTTGAAATTTATCAAGTATTTCAAATCATTCTTGAATTCTTCATATAATTTGGTGTGTAGTTGCAAACCCTAAAATGCAAAAAGGAAAAATGGAACAAATTAAAGGTTTGATCGCATTGGACGAATATAGCAGTGCAAAGATTAGGTCTATGAGGAATTTGTTGCTTCCTGATGAATTAAAACAATTGAGCGAAGCCAAGCATGGAAATTTGGATATGTGGAATGATTTTTTGTACCTTGAGAATGTGAAATTCGTAAAATTCATATTGAGCAGATTAGATGGTGATGTTTTAACTTTGGATAAACCTTACATCATCTTAGAGGAGGCAATTGAGAAATTAAATATTTTTTGCAAAGTCGATGATATTCCTAGGAAGAAATCTATCTGGAACAAAGAGGTCGAAACCCTAACTGGAATAATCAAAGATCAGAGAGCTTTGCTGATAGCAACAATCAAGAATCTCATTTTGAAGTACATTGCACATGGCATAACCTATAAAATATTCTACAAAAATCAAGAAGGAGCTACATTGACTGACACAGTATACATTGCTCACAAAATGATAATTGAAGGTCAGGACTTTGACCTATGCGGATTGTTAAAACATAAGATGATGGAGAATGTTCAACTAACAAAGGAGTCAGGGTATCCATTCAGGTTTGGCACTCTAATTACATGTCTGGTTATGTATTTTATGAATTTGTTGCCAAAAATCGACAATGTAGCATGGACATCAAACAAACCAGTATGCACCCAAATTTACTCGTATTCTAAGAGTTTGTCTAACTAGGATTTGGAATTTGAAAATTTTTGTAAGAATGTGCTTGTAAAATATGGATCATTCAATATTTCCTCTCTGGTAAGGACAATGGAAGTTGGTTCCTCTTCTAGTAGCACTGATAGAGGACAGAAAAGAGGAGAGGAAATTATTGAATACAACCCTCCGAAAAGCAAAGTTCCCAAGATTGAGGGAAAAGGAAAAGAAAAAGAAATTGTGGACATTCTAGATGAAGAATCTGACAAAGAACCTGAGAATCCATTGGAAAATGAATTTGGTCTTGAAAAAGATAGTGAGGAAGAAGAAGATCTAACAAAAGAAAAGCTACAGCAGCTTATCCAAAGTGCAGGTGGTATGCAAAAAGTTGCAAGGTTATGGTCAGTCAGACCATCATACGATCAAGACTTAATTCTAGAAGTTCTAAATGCTCATATTGAGCACTGTAAGATAAGATTGGAAAGTTTGAAGGACATTCTACCCAAAGAGATGATTGAGTGTAGCAAAGAATCAATGGCCTCTGAAGACAAAAGCAAAGAAGAAGGTGAAGTTATCTCTCACCTGAAGGAACAATTTAGACTATCCCTTTCCAAGCTAAAGAATAAAATGAATGAGTTGAGGCAATGCATTAACTCAACCACAAGCATCTACAACTATTGCATATGTTGGCCCCATGCAATCAGAAATTACAAGGGAAAGTTGGATCAGATTGAGACAAAATTGAAAGACATTGGCAAAATCTTTGACATGTCTCAAGATCCAGATGGCATTATTAGGAGAAGAATTTGGGAGTTACAGACAGCACAAACAAAAATTCAACTATCCAAGAATGTTCTTGTAGACACCTTTTGGAAGGTAAAAGACTTAATTGAATGAAGGCTAGAGAAAATGGTGGAAATTTTGAAGAATGGTGAAAAATTGGAAGAAGAAATCATAATTCCTGAATCTCTCATTGAGATTATGAAAAAGACTTCCAAGAACAACAGCTTGATCATTAGTATTGGAATTACAATTGATGGCTATAAGAAGTTTCTTCCGGAAGTGAAGAAAAATAATAAGATAATTTTCTAAAGATAGTAGCAAATTGTCTTCAAGTTTTTACAATTTTCATTAAAGGAGGAGAACTATAAGCGTATATGTGCTAAAAAAAATTGAAGAATTGATGATCTTGAACACGTTTTTTATCACTTTTTGTCACTTTTTGGCATATGGCATTCATGCTTTTTCATTGATGTCAAAGGGGGAGACAATGCAGTGAAAAATGCCTTATGAATCCTAGGGGGAGAAAGTTCAGCAAATAATTTGGCAATGTATCTATAATGATTTTGACACTTAGTCATTTTTCACTAAGTGTTGCCATCAATTCCAAAGGGGGAGATTATTGGCATATGGCTAAAGAGATTGGCTTGTAGGTTTTTTCATTGATGGCAACCCAATTCATGCAACTCAAATCTTGCATCCAAATGAGAAGCACAATTTTGGCTCCTACCGACAGAATAGGATAAAGAACAGGGCATCCGGTTAAAGGCATAAAATTTGATCTAATCATCCCACCGGATAGATATTTTGGGTTGAGAACCTCTAAGGAACGTCTTTTGAGGAGCTTGTAGTATCTTGGTTTTGATGCGCACTCACTGGTAAGCAATCTAGAAGACACGGTGCACTAATTTGTTAATTATCTATGCTAGAAGGTTGACCCGGCAAAGATGGAAATCACGGATGTATAAGATGTAATTAATTATAAGTATTCATGTTGGGTTAAGTGTTATTTGGGTCCTCTCTTTGTATTAACCGACTTTGGAGGATGCACATAAATATTTTGTGATGGATCTGGCCAACAAGTTAAAAGTAACTTAATACTTTATGAAGCCGACTGTTGGATGAGTAAGTATTTGATTGTGGATATATATAAGAGGTTGTTTTTATCATTTATGTATGAAAGCAAGATGTACAAATATTAAGGTGTGTGAATAGAAGTGTGAATTGCGAGATCCAGTAGTGCAGTAGTGCAAATTTGATCATAAGTGATGCGAAGAGCAGTAAAGAGTAGAACAGGGCAAAGTGAAGTGTAAAGTCAGAAAGCAGATCGAGAGTAAGATCTATGAGCTTCACCGGATTTTTTACCTAGCATAATTAGATGTTGTTATCTTAGTTCATCCTTCAGATGGTTTTAATCTGAATTTTGTAGGCAGTAAGTCTTTTTCTTTTGAGCAGTGAGCTCTAGGCAGTGCACCTGAATGCAAGTGCATTCCTTTTGAAAACAACTATATTTGAGTACTCAAATTATGGATTAACCTCCACCGTGGTTTTTCCCCTAACAAGGTTTCCACGCAAAAATATGTGTCATGGTGTTATGATAGTTTACTTTCAATGCATACATCTTTTCTTTAATGCAATGATGAAATGGTTTCATGTTTTTGGATGAAGTTTAAATATTGTTGAACATTGATTCACCCCCCTCCCCCTCTCAGTGTTCCCTTGAGTCTAACACATCTACTAAGTTTTATTCTTTCCATATTTTCATTTCTAGTTGGAAATTGAATTTATTTAGATATGGTGTTTTTGTAATTTAGTATTTACATATTATCCTTATGTTAATAGATAGAAAAAGGCTCTTAGTTTTAGTATATCTACTTGAAAATTTCTTCATTTTTGTATATGGGCAGTAGTATATTTGTAATATTTTGAGGTAATATAAGGTTTTTTTGGTTTAAAGTAGTTATCTTTAACTATATCAAATTACTTACATTACATTTTGGTAAATCCAACTTATGTAAGGCATGTATTATTTATTTTCAATCTTTGTAACTTGTTTATTTTATTGTGTTATTATAGCTAAAGTTTAGCAAATGTATTTCATCTAACAATCTCATGTATCTTTCTCCAAACTTTTCATACATTTGATAATATATTTTTATAAAGAATATTTTGATATTCTTGAAGAATAACTTAATAATTTCCAATAAATACCTTGTCCTAAAATTCTACTTCTTTAATTTCTTATTGATCTGAATCTACTTTAAATTATCCTTTAAATTATTCTTATTGTCATGCCCATAATTTATACTACCTAAACATAACACAAACCTAAAAAAGAAAAAAATACAATGCAAAACAAGACTTTTTTTAGGAAATGCCTTGCACATTTGATGGAATCATGTTTATGATGCCATCATAAACATTCTACCCATAGTGCAAGTAGGAGAATGACACATTTTGGTCTAGGTAAAACTCTATCTTGCTCCCAACCTATTTGATCTAAGGAATTATACATGTTTGAAATTTTACAAGTTATCAAAGTATAATTCTAAAGTTTTATCACCTAATATAGAATTTATGATAGAAAGAGTAATATATTCTTTAACAATTTCTTAACAATGGTTGTACTTCAAAATTATAATTGAGAATCAAGCAACTAAAAAGCTAGATTCTTTAAAATGGTCACTATTTTTCTTTGAATCATTAAATTAATAAAAGTGCTTATAATTATAGCTATTGATTATTGATTTTATTGATCGATTACTAATAATTAAATTGACAATCAAGGAGATAAAGAAATCCAAGGTTAGACAAAAAAAATTACCTCAATTAATTTGATTTGAATGTATGACTAAAATATGAGTATGCTAGTACAATTTGAATTTAAATTTTATCAAGGAAACAAAGGTTCATTAGTGTATGATTATTGTCTTTATTTTTCCTAGCCACTTAATTCCAAAATTTTCAATGCAATTACAATAATTTATAGTAGAAATAGAATCTAATTTTACAAATATAATAGAAAAAAAAATTAAATTATTAAATAAACTAACAAGAACTAATTTCCTAAGTAAAAAGTAACTCATGATTAATTATAATCTCTTTAAATACTCATTCCTTTTTTTTTGTCATTCAAATTTGCAAATTAAATTAAATTTTTATAGTTCTCTTCATTTTTTTATTTTTATTCTCAGATTGATTATTTGAATTGTTCTTAATTTTTTTATTGCTACAAGTTGAATGTTATTTTCTTCAAATCTATTATAGATTGAATGATTGCAAAAGTTTTCCATATTTACAGTTATTGGAAGTTGAATAAACACACATATATTCATAAACATATATATATATATGCATATTTATAGGCAAACATAAATTGGAAGTGAGTAATGTTTCATCAAATATTAATCCATATGAATGGTTGCCATTGCATGTCGACAAAGAATTTTTTTGTTGGGGTAGGTGAGGTCACAACCCCTCATGGGGTTGCAACTCCATGAGTCGTCTCCCTAGTCGTCTGGGGGCCACCTACAAAGGTCAATCCCCATTCAACCTAGGGGGTCAAATTTTTATTTTTAACTTTAAATTTTTTTATAAATTATTTACCTTTAGTAATAGAAATATTTATTAAATATTTAATTTATTTCAATTATATATAAAAATTTATTTTTATACACACATTTATTTAATTATATTTAAATAACAATATTATTGGATTAAATCATGTGTCAATTTTTCCTTGAAAATTTTATCTTAAACCAACTTGTAGAAATGATTTTTATAAAATAAGAAACTAATTGAAACTAAACTAAAATTTTAGTGCCTAATTCAACATGAGTTAAACATTTTTTTTTAATTCTATAAATCCAATTATGCAATTATGAAAAGCACTTCCCAAACTACATAATTCCACTAATTAGCTTCATTTAAATCTATTTTCCCAATGTACACACATGTTTCTCATTCAATAAACATCCAATTCTAAGTAGTTCATTTACACTTGGAAAGAAAAATTATTTATCTACTTCTTATCCATATATTGTATCAATATGAGTAACATGTTTTCCTTCTTTTGGTTTCACATAGCTAGCATAGTACAATCTACTATATTAACACAACAAAACACTATACACATTTCACCCATAGATTCTTGAATCTTTCCAAGTTCCACAATAGCCCACCTAAATCTTCTTGTGAATCTTAATTTGATGAAATCCAAGGTAGTATTCAACTTCAACACATGTATTGAACACCCGAAATACTAAGAAGGGGGGTGAATCAGTATTCTTTTAAACACTTCAAACATTTAAACATCCAATCCACATAGAAAATTCAATTGCAGTAAATGAAATAAAGCATGAAACATTTTGTTATCCTCGAATTCAACCAACCTAATTCGTGGGATAACCCCTATGAAACGTGTTTGTTTCATAGTCCCACATATTGTAAGCACGCATAATGAGGTGATTTCCTATCTACCTTCATGCATAGTCCTTAGTCTCGAATTTTCCATTCGAGCATTTTCCTCTTTTTGTTTTTTGTATTTCATCTTTTTCGCCTTTTGGTCAAATTGCAATTTTTAAGTGTTAGAAATTTAAGTCCTTAGTAATTTCAAGGTTTTTACCCACTTCTACAAGGAATTTAAGTATCACTTGTAAAGGCATCAAAAAATGTCAAAATTACAGTGTTTTCAAATGCCATTAACCTTTGATCCCTCATTTTTGGTTTCCGCACCGAGGGCATTAATTATCCTCAATGTCTTTTTAATCGCTTTTTAAGTCTTTTAAATTCATCTTTACTCCCACTTCTATTTCATTTCTTCGCTCTCTCTACATTGTGAATCTATTTGAAACCCTCAGACACAGATTCGAAGAGGATTCAAGTGGATTTTCATTTTGGATCTTTGGCTAGGGTTTCCATTATGTTTTTCTTCATTTGCAAGTATGTTTGCATTTTTATTTTTCTCTTTTTTTGTCAGGGTTCTTTTAACTCGTGATGGTTATTCATTGTTGCATAATTATTTCTATTTAAAATCTTGTTCTGCAAGTTCAATAATTGTTGTTCATTCTATTCTTTCCCTTCTCCATGATGAGTGTTTATGTTTTCACCATTTTGTTTATGTGCCCTGCTCTGGGTTTTTATGTTGTTTTGAATTGTTTAAATAGTGATTGAAATATTTCCAATATCATCGGCAAATTTTCCAAAAGATCTAAAAGCTTGTAAGAGAGGCAATTTTTTTCGAAATTGCCAAAACTTGTGAACTATCCCAAGTGTGATGTTGGTCTCTTTGACGAAATTACAAATTGATCAAACATCATTTTCATCATCAAATCTTGCAAGTTTTTATCTCAGATACCTATTATCATGCAAATTTTCCTAACACTGAGATTCTTTCCATTTTGCCAAATTAATCATTTATGCTCTATTTCTCATGTCATCGCACTCTAAACCCCAATTTTTCATGCATTCGTTCCATTCTCCATACTTAGCTGCTTTCTATAACCCAAGTTTATCCTAACATTTGAATCATGCTAATCATATTTTGTAGTTCTTTTGTACACACATATCAAGATATCATCTTTGCATTCCTTCGAAGTCATTTTTCTGACAATGACCGATCTGTCACCTTTAAAGAGGAAGGACAAAATGAAATACAAGTACCAAGGTGTACTTCCCCCTACTGTGGTCACATCAAATTTGGATGAGATCAATGATACTGAAATTCTTCATGTGGATATGCAAGAGTTTGTGGAAAGAACTGAGAAGTAGACGAATTCTAAAGGGATGAAGTTGATACTTTACAATGGCTTACACCTTGTAGCTTCTTTCCTAGTGACTACCTAGAATCCATAATTTGTGTTATAGGTTGCTACTCATTACAATAGAAATGACAGGAAGGTCAGGGACTCCAATGAAAATTTGATAATGGACCTAGGAGCAGATTTCTTTCATAGCATGTTCAAGTGCCCAAATGTTAAATCTTATGTAGATATTTCTAGGGAATATGCACAAGCAAAATTTGAGAAAGATCCTGACTCCGCAAGGAGACATATCAATAGTGAATGGTTGAAGGAACCTAGAACAGGTATTACTAGATGGCCAAAGAACTCTCCTAGAAGTGACTATATTGAAGAGGTAAATGATATCATCACTCTTCTCAACAGAGTGCACGGTTTGTCAAATTCATTCTATTTTGAAGATTGGATGTTTCAATATATCGAGATCATTATGAGGGGAAAACAACACATCTTTTGGGGAGAGCAAATCAGTAATTCTCTTTATGATCAGTTGAATCAAGTACACAAAACCCATAAATTCTATATGACCTCGTACTTGGTCTATGCTATAGTCTCAATGAGAAACTTTCCAAGACTAACTTTTGAAGGTGATAGAAAGGTTGTACCAGTTCACAAATAATTTTCATATATCACTCTTAAGGAAAGTATTAATCACTTCAGAAGGATGAAAGATACATTTTTTGGGCCACTCCTATGTGCTTTCAATCCTGAGTTGGAAAACAAGAGGGTGTTAGACAAAGCATGGAAAACAGTGAATAAATATGGATGTTTGTTTTTACAATTTCATAGTTTCACTTACTTAAGAGTAGGATATTATACAAGCTATCCATACATGCTTCCCATATATCCCAGTGACAATATCATCTTGATGGAGCTATGTAGACAAATAATGGTTGTTCACAATCAAAGGATGGATGCTCATAAACAAGGATTTAAATTTTCCTTGTCAATTGGAAGGTATTTTGTTCTGACCTCTCATAAGGCCAAAGTAGTTGAATATGAAATGCAACAGGTAGAAATCAAGTTGTTTAAGGCAAGGTCATATTTTCACTACAGAGGGATGAAGGCTTGGATCAAAATGGCTTTCTCCCAT
The DNA here is from genome assembly GCA_007115665.2 of Sequoiadendron giganteum. Classification (NCBI taxonomy): domain Eukaryota; kingdom Viridiplantae; phylum Streptophyta; class Pinopsida; order Cupressales; family Cupressaceae; genus Sequoiadendron; species Sequoiadendron giganteum. The sequence continues at coordinate 426,948,453 of CM021102.1, read as the reverse complement.
GTTCATCAAATTGAAGATATTTGGGCTGATATAAGAATAGAAAGGGAGATCGAAAGGTTTGATTATTGTAGGCTTACTCTAGATCAAATAAGGGAGTTAGATCTTGAAAATGCTCCAGAGGATATGGAGGATGAGGATAACATTCTGAATGAGGAATACGAAAGGAAAAATATTGCAGTTGCACCTCTTCCACCAATTCAGTGGTCCTAAAAGGATATGATATCCATTAGGAAAAGGTTTCAATAGATCTTAGCTAACACCAATATTTGGTTGGATGAAATGGATCTTCAATTAAAACCTTTATTTATAGGATCAAAAGATGAAGTTGAGGTTCAAGCAGGTGAAAGATCATAATTAATAACTAAAAATAGGAATGATGCTTCGAGTTCAAGAAAAAATTCAAAGGATCAAATCAAATTTGTAGTCAGAGGTAGTAAGAAGGCCAAGAAGTATACAGAGGCTCAAAAGGAGCATGATCAAGAACATATACAAGAGGAAGAGCATGCACAAGAAGAAGAGAGATTGAAGAGGAAGATCACCAAGAAGTAGAAATGTCTCCCCATGAAGATATTCATGAGGAACTCCCTATTATCTCATCTCCTCTTAGCAATATTGTATCTTCTTCTATTATTCCTTCAATGACAATATTCTCATCTGAAATCCTTGAGAACCCTCCTCATATGGTCACAAGTGTTGTGGTACCTTCTATTTTGGTTCATTACATGCATTCTTCACCCATCTCAAGATCGCCTTTTGAAAGTCCAAGACAGGGTTTAGGCAATGTAATTGGTTCTCCAATGTCATTACCTAGTTTTTCATCACCATCTTTTGATATCACATTAGCTTCTAATTTGAATAAATTTCTGAATGATTATGTGCAAGTTTCCAGAGTTGAAATTCCTCAGGTCATTTTGACTAACACTTCCCCTATTGTGACTACAACCTTTGTAGATATAGCTACTACTTATCATCCAATGGCCACTCAACCTGAAGAAATATCACCATTTCCACCATGGTTGTCTTCACAATCACCAAAGAGAAGAAAGGAAGTCATTTCCCCAGATGAATTTGACTTCACTCAGCTTGCTGCAGAAAATACAAAGACTAAAAAGAAGGAAAAGACCCTTTCTAGGGTAATTTTTGAGAAAGATGGTCACAAATATGTGGAGATAGCTCATCCTCCTCTAGATTAAATTCATGAAGAAGTAGATCTCATAGATTATTCTATCACAAGGGTTGATTTTGGAAAAATAACTCATGAGAGTGAAAAATTAGATGTGCAATCAGCTTTAGACTCTCTTATTGAAAAATATGACAGGGAGAAGAAGGTGAAGGATCATTATAAGTCCAAGGTTGAACAACTATAGAGATCACACAGTCTTCTGAAATCATTGAACCTGAGGTGATTTTCATTGATGCTATGAATCCAATCATTCAGAAGGCTAAAAAGGAAAAAGTAAGTGGCAAGATTGTTGTTGATTATCTTGACCATTTGAATACACTGGAAGCAGAGATGCTCGGAGCAGCCATGGAAAAGCTAATAGAACATAAGAGAAAAATTGAATGATATTGTGAATGAATTCTCTCAAGAGAAGAAAGACATAGAAGATAAGGTACAATCTTTGACTAGAATGAGGAAACTCAAGATAGACAAATTGGAAGAATTTGGGATTATTCCAAACCGAGATGTGTATGTAGATATTGAAGAATCCTTTATCCACAAAGAGACCATGCTCACTAACTTTCTTTAAAATCTGCAATCTACATGATAGATCAGTGAAGAACATGACTTGCAGTTGATAAATAAAATTGGAGAACTTCCATGCGAGTTATGAGATGATGAACAAAAGCTACTTTCCCAGGACAATATGATCCAACAGTTTACTAAAGTGATCCAAAAGGAGTTTGAAGATCAAGTATTTTCAATACCATTGATGGATTGAATTTTTGACCTTCAACTATCATTAAGCAATCTAAAATAGTATATTGGGAGACATGAAAAAGCTTACAATATTGTCAGAGATTCAATGTCAAGAGCTTGAGGAATCATCAAGCACACTTCAGTACTAAATGATGAAGTACATATCATATTAAAGAAACATGAAGATTTCTTGATGCAAAATGTTGAAGGAAGTTGATCACACCTTAGTTTAATTTCCATGTTTTAGTAATTTCCAAGTTCTTGTAGTTAGTTGAAGACAATTTACATGTTATTTGTAAAATTGTAAATGTGTGTAATAATTTTGAAGTCCTCCAATAATTTTGGACTCCAAAGTTGAATGAGTAAAATTAGTTAGACTTTTCTAGAATAGATCTTTAGCCCTCATCTATAAATATGAGGAGCTCATTTTGTATTATGGACCTTTTGATCTCTTAAGACTAGATGCTGCCTAAATTTTGATGAGCAATTACAAAATTTGATTTGAATGTGCATACTTGAAATTTATCAATAAAAGTAGATTGCTTCCAACCTTTGTTTTGGAAAACATTTGCTATATGTGAGATTGTTCTTATGTCACTCTCATTATATTTTCTTGAAATTGGTATGAATGTGGCATATTATCTATTTAATCAGAAGGGAATTCAGATATAGTATTGATATACTTTGTGTTATCATATTGCATTTGGAGCATGTGTGAATTTGATTGAGAACTTGGAGACTTTGTGTTGTAATTTTTTATTCCATTTTTGTGTGTAAGAATTGTGTTGAGAACTTGTAGACTGTGTGCTACAATTCTCAATTATATTCACATGTATCGTTGGTGTTATTATTTGATAGACTTTGTGCTATAAGTGGTGGCACAATTACTCTTGAAATCATATTGGAATCATTGTGGGAAAGCAGTTGAAGACTTTGTGTTTCAACAGGTTTTACTAAGTTAATTTTTATTCATTGGTACTTGCGAGTATTGGCTATTATTACTCTAACTAGTTGTATTTGAGAATATCATTATTGTTTATTTCTCTTATCCTAAAACAAGAGTATATGCTAATGGATACACCCCCCATGGATGATTGTAATTTATAGATCTTAGTTTAGTTTTTATTTAATTGTAGTGATCAATAAAAAGGGATCCTCCCCTTTCTGAGAGGAAAGATTTATCTCACATAACTGTAGCTGAAATTCAAGTTTTGTAATCTATAAAGAGATTACAAAATTTTCACCCAACACATTCATTAACATCACATAACACATGACCACTAGGATTTTTACATGGAAAATCCTAAATGGGAAAAACCACAATGAGGATTAACTCACAATATATTATAACCGGTTATAGTATATTTACAGAAGTGCTCATTGCAAGTGGACTCACTATCCAAGTGAACTCATTTCCCACTAAGAGAAAAAGATATAGAAGAGAGTTTTGGCTCACTACCTAGATTGAATTGTTACAATTGCATCTTCCATATGCATGAAATATAGTTCCAATGAAGCTCAATAAATTGAATTTACACACTTCATCTAATTTTTATCTAACACTCTACTTTCCTCTACATTTGCATCACTCTAACATTCTACTCGACATTCACAACTTAAATTTGTAAAGTATTCACATCACTTACATCTTTCACATATCTCAAAACACCAAAAATTATCTAGCTTATATATTCGCTTCAAGCATAACATCAATTAAGTCGACCTAATTAGATGTATCATACAGAATATACAATATATGACTTGTCATCTCAACTCCTTCCACACACGCCTCACACCAAGATTCAATCCTTAAAATAAAATGAAATAGGTTGGCATGGACCTATAGTAGCTCCTGCATAATTCTACAAGACTTATTTAACCTTCGCATATCTTCACACCTATTAGGTTGGCACCACAAAAGACCTAATACAAAAATTCTTCAATTGTATACCCATATTTAGACACACGTACCTCAAAATTCTATGTCATATAAAATTCACACTCTATTGACATCTATCAACATCTCCTTAAATCCACAAAATGAAAATCCTATCCATGGAGAAGTTCAGACTTTCCTACTCACATGCACTGTATAGGAAATGACTATAATTTGCTAGGATGAATTTCTATCATTCATAAATTTCAAACCAAAATCCAAAACAAGATGGAATTCTAGAATTATATGCTTCTATCAACCAACAAAAACATACTAGAACCATAGATTGAAATATTAATTTGGGGACCAGTGCAGACCCAAAAACTAGATGCTTTATACCCAAAAACACTGGTAAAAACAAAATCATTTTTCATCATAGATGCCTTCATCGGATCAAACCTTCTTGCAAAATTATCTTCCATAAACATCAAGGTACAAGACTTCTAACATGTTTAGGATGTTAGAGGCAACCAAAATGATTTGCACCATGATCTGTATATCAAGATACAATGTTAACATCAATGACAACATTGCAACAAATACAAGTATGACTTGTTCCTATCCCTCATGCTCATGTTTCCAACAACACCATCACTGAAAAAGTTCTCATTCTTCCAGCAATCTCCCCCTTTGTCCTTGATGGCAACATGCCAAAACATCTCCAAAATACCTCCAAAGCATTCTTCCCCTTTGACATCAAGGGAAAAGGGCACATACAACAACTTTCTAACATATACCGGATCTCACCCTGCGAAATATATGCATATGTACAAACTAAAAGATTGAATTTTAACTTCCCCTAAGTCATGTACCAGAGAAAAAAGAAAAAACTTGTACTAGAAACTACTCTCTATACTTTTCATATGTACAAAGAATTTAAAACTGAAAACTAGAAATGCATAAAGAATAAGAAATGTTGTCAACTGGAAGAGGTTGACCCTTGCATCTTTTGCACAACTGGAGAGGGTTTCTCCTTTACCAAAGGACTTTTAGTAGTTTTTCTCTTCTCACCAATAGAGGGCTTAGTCTTAGAGGACTTTTGGATAGTAAGAGGGGTGGTAGCAGTCCTACTAGATCTTCTTATGCTTTTGGATCCTCCTGCAACACTTGATTCTCCCTTATCCTTTTATCTTGCCTACTCCACTTTCTCCTTTACGAAGCCCATATTCTTTGCAAAATTTTCCACCATCTTTTCAACCTTCTTCTTTATTAGTGGTTTTCTCTACTCCATATGCACCTTCATATATTTTTCTTCATATGTGTCATACCTTGCTTTAGTGGTATCTTTTGGGCTCTTCAATAAAATATCAACCAAACCATTAATTTCTTCTTCATTGATCTCATATCCCAATGCAGGGATCCACACTGTCCTTGGTTCTACTACTTCCATGATGCACTCATCTATTGATACCATGAATATGATACCATTGATACTTCTCTACCATTTTCCTAGGAATTTTGTCTCTTTCATGCATCCTCTTTTGGAAACCTACAAAGAAAGCAAAAAGGCATCATCTTATGCCTTCACATCACCAAGACTTCTCATAAATTCTACAATCTAATGAGAAACTAGTCTTCTTTGCAACCATACCACACTTTTGGTTCTAGGAAGTTCCTTTAGGAAATAGAAGAGTAAACACACAACCAAGGTTTCATACTTAAATGCATACTTCTTCTCCTTGGTTTGTCTCAAGTTCTCCATCAATTGTTGTATTAAAATTTCATAAAGATCATAATCAATTCCTTTTTCAACCATTTCATATGCCACATTGATTGTGGTGGTAGATATAGAGTTTTCTCTATTTGTGAAGTATATTTTATAACCAATTTACATTATTGCATACTTCACAACTAGATTTTTGATGGTGTTTATAGTTAGAGCTCTCTTATCATAATTTGCACATGTGAGTTCCATAACAACCTCATTTTTTATTTATTTTTGCACTGGAACAGGTTTGGTGGAGCATAGAATTGCAACTTCTTTTGTTATCGTTCTAGGCATGTCAGTCCAAACAAACTTATCATGAATTCTACTTAAAGCCATCCTAACCCATGCTTTATGATCAAAGAAAAAGTTTGAAAACCATTAACATACATCAAGTTTCTTCACAACTAGGTTTTTGTATTTTGGTTTAAGGGACTCCAGTAAATTCTTTCATCCATACATCTCCTAGCTTTTTGTGATCATATTCCTCCATCTTTCCATGAATGTAAATCCTTATATCTTTTGTTGGAAAAACCCCATATGGAACATGCGAAAAAGCACCTAACAAGTCATCTTCTATGGATTTAGTAGGGTATTTCTTGAAATTGGGTTGTGGCTTCTCAGTAACCTCAATAACCCATGATGTAGCTATTTCAAAATGAATTTAAATTTCTTTTGAACAAAGTTCTATGTGAAACTAGGGCAAACAAGGATTGTAAATACCTTTTCCTTCGCTCTTCTATTTAGGGTTTGTGCACACCAAATCACAAATATCCTTTGTCACTCCAAATCAATTCTTCATTGCTCTACTCCTTCTTAATGCTCATTATGAATGAATTTGGCTAGGTAAAATCACTTATAACTATTGATGGTTTTTTTCTGCACAGCAACAACTCAAACAGAATATAAAATATCCTATCTCTCTTGAAAGGTTGATCTCTATCAGAAAAGAGATAACCCCAAGGTCTCTCGGGTGTTAGGTCATGACAATGTAGTGAAACCACTCAGTGATAAATGTGAAAATGTTGGTAATCACAAAGGGACCTTACTAAACAAATGTTGGAGACTCTAAACTTATCATATTTTACAACAGAATGATACTCAAATTCTTGTTTCTAACCAAAGTTCAAAGAAATAACAAAAAAGGGTTTTACAAATCCTAAAATTAATGCTACTCCTAAAATCAACAATACTGATGATGAAATACTTGGAACGGACCAATCCCTCAAAAATAATTTCTGCTCAATCCAAGCTATACCTGCAATCCTACAAAAACAGTGCAATCTTCTAAGGAATTAAATATTTTTAGATTATGGACATTCATTCAATGGAATTGGATAAATTCCCACAATTGAACTAAGCACACAAGTATCAGGTATAGGTTGACCTTGTATAGCAATCCCACAATCAAGAAGCTGCCCAAAGTATGAACTAGAGATTGCTACAACACTCCAAGCATTAAATCACAAGAACCATTAAATTATTTAACTCTAAATCTAAAATGCATTCAAATATTTCCAAGCAAATTCAAAGATAGAACAAGAACCATGCAGGACAAATCAATTCAAAGAAGGCACCAATAATAACACAATGTCTTCACTTGCATTGAATCACCAGTAATAACAACAATTCTAATGTTCTGTGTTACAATACTTGCTTGAAATATGACTAACTCCTAATTCTAACTTCCTGCTCTACTTGCTAATCTACTTACAAGATCTGGTCTTCTAACTTCGAACCAACTAATTTTTCCTCTCTATCTAACTAACTTTGTCTAACTATAATAATAACAACAATCCACGAACCCTTTCAAATGAGGCCAAAGGCCATACTTATAGAGATTTCATCCTGAACTAGGGTTACAAGGAAGATCGGCCACCAATCATATCAGCCCAGACAGCTAGCGATAAATCGCCACCCTGCATTGAATGCATGAGGCGCCCCTTCAGATCAACCTTAGACTTTTACAAATCTTGGTACAGACCAAACAAGCCTGTGAGTCACTCTCACCATTAATGCCTCAGCCACGCAAAGCAAAAGAATGGCCACGTACAAGCAAGCTCGACCTGCCCTCGGCCACAAAGTGTACCTAGCTGAATCTCACAGATCTCGCAACACCCTCGAAGAATGTGCATCCTTTCCTCTTCAACCTCGACAGCAACAACTTGCTCGATCCAGCCTGCACTCAAAATTACCACCATTAATATTCATTCTAGCATCAAAAATTTGTCCTAATCAATCATAAACAACATGCTAATCATTAGAGACATCCAAAACAGCCACCAAAATCAATTAAAACTTCATTAAAGCATCCTTGTCAAAGTTCAAGATTTTCACCCCTCCACGGAATTCAAGTCAAGAAGGAATTTCAAGAAATTCCAGGCCAAGCGGACTTTAGCGAGGGAAGCATAGAAATCACCAAAAGGTCGATCACTCATCAGTCCAAAACTCAAGAAATGTCTGCACATACCATTAAATTATCCAAATCCATCTTGGAATGCAAAACCATAAACAACCAGGCCATGAAATCTCTCAGTCTTTCACAAACAACAGATTTCAGAAAAATCCGACAGGGACGAAAATTGCCGAAACTGGCAATACTTAGCACATCCGAAAAAATGAAGCAGGGACGGACTATCAGGATTTTCCCAAGGCAATGGATTCTTACGAATTCCACATAATTCACATGTCATTGACCGATATTTTTGACCTCATGAAGCCCCCAAAATGACCAAAATCATGGTACCGTGAGCCAGGCATAAACCCCCTCTGGTATGGCGGTGAACCACACAACCGTGGTCGGGCTCGAAGACACCCATGGCATCGAGGTAAACTGCACAACCGTGCCACCAACTAAAGACTCCCATGGTAAGGCGATACCACTGCCCAATTGTGGCCCAAATGCAAAGCCTTCGCAGTAACGAGGTATGACCTCGCTACCGCACCACATGAACCAACCCCGCGCTACCGCAACTCATTGAACACACCCCCACGGTATGGCGGTACTACCGCCCAACCATGACCTGACTCAGAGACACCCGTGGTATCGAGGTAAAAATCCCCAAAAATGCAAACCAGGAAAACGAAGAGGCGAAGGAAAAAACAAAGAAAATCGAGGGAGACGAAAATCCGCGAAGCACCAAAATCCCCAAAGACAGTGCAGAACAAGCCAAAAAATCCAAACTGGGAAAACGAAGAAGCAAAGGTAAAAATGGAGAAAACCGAGGGAGACAGAAATCCGTGAAGCATGGAAATCCCTGAAAACAGCACAAAACAAGCCCGGTCGGGTTTTCAAGGCAGCCGGGGAAATCCGCCAAGGAAGGAAAATCCTGAAAATAGGGAAAAAACCCACGATTGACCCAAAGACTCAAAATTTTCAAAGTGTTAGCTCAATAGGGGCACTTTACAAGCAAGATAGGCATCAAGGAACATTGCAAAGTAGCACAAAACCAGGACCAAAGGACCAAAACACCCAAAAACCAAAAACTCAAAATTTTCAAAGACAATCTCAAAAGGCAAGGCCATAGAAAAGAGCCTGAAAACCAGGAAAAAGAGGGTCCCTACTTTCAGTGGGGCGTGTGTGCAAAAAATGCACAACAATAACCCTTCAAATCTGACCTAATTTTGCATTGAATGCTTCAAACAATAAAGTTGGAAAAATCCTCACTATGTGCATAGTTAGCTTTAGATGCTCTGCAAACTTCCACATTATCATATTTTCTTCCACAATCTTCACCAATAGGTCAATCGTGTCGATCTACATCACATATCCTCATGCTGAAACATCAGCACCATTTTCTTTGGCAGGGGATAAAAGATCTTCATTAAAGCTCCCTTGAGCCAAATCTCTAAACTTAGTTTCCAAAGGAAACTTCTACACTAGATGTTGTTACAGATTTATCCTTAACCTCGGTCTCTTCCTTATTTCTCCAAATCTTATCCATCTCCTTCTTTGTTTCTTTAGGATCAATCTTTTGTGCTGGTTCATTATTTTTTACCGGATTATCCTTCATGTTTTTGCTTCTACAAAACTTAGAAATGTGTCTAGGCCGATTGCAATTGTAACATATGACATTTTTCTGACCAATATTCCTTACATTCATTATAGATCTATATTGATTAGATTTATGCCCAAATACATAATAGATATAATAGTAGCCTTTGAAAGATTGAATCATTCTACCATTGTTATATCCATTCATCATTTGACTTTTACACTCATTAACTCTATGACCAAATTTATTGCAAAAATATTGGCCAAAAAATGGTGGAACATTCTAAAGTCATTCTACTTCAACATTACATTGCCTTTGTGCATTTGGTTGTCTAACCAGTGGTCTTCTAGCTTCATTCCTTTGATTCTAGATCTGTTTGCCATTATTCTTCTTGTCTTCAACATTTGATGTCTGATCTTATTTTGAACTTTCACCCTTTTCAAATCCTAAACCTTCTTTATCTTTAGAACTTTCTAATTTGCAATCATTTCATCAAGCTTAGTGGAACTCATCTTGAATTTGTCTTCATGACTCCTTTCTTTCTCTAGATCTAATCTCTTATTCACTTCTTGTTCAAGCCTTTTACATTCTTCAGAAAAAAATTTCACCATTACATTCAGACATTCCTCAACTATTTTATTTTCTTCAAATTGCACCTTCATACCAGTGATAGTTTCATTTGCTTACTTTAATTGTTCACTGACTTTATTATGCCTTTCTCTAAACTTCTTGATTTTCTCTCTCAATTTTTTGATGCATTCATCTACTTCATTGACATTTTGTTTTAGATCTTTGTTTTCACCTTTAGTCCTTTCAAGATCTTCAAGAGAAACTTTGAGTTCTCCATATTTTTCAAGCATGTAAGTTTCTTCTATGAATCCAACAACAGGAATCTCTTCCAAAGTAGGTAGTTTTCTAATAGCCATATGTTCAACCTCCAATACCTTCCCCAAGCAGTCAAGATCTTTTCGAGGAACCAAGCTCTGATACCAATTGTTGAACACCTGGAATACTAAGAGGGGGGTGAATCGATATTCTTTTAAACCCTTCAAATGTTTAAACATCCAATCCACATAGCAGATTCAATTGTAGTAAATGAAATAAAGCGTGAAACATTCAATAACATCACATAACACATGAACACCAAGATTTTTACGTGGATAACCCAAAATGGGAAAAACCACAGTGAGGATTAGCTCACAATATATTATAACTGATCATAGTATATTTACAGAAGTGCTCACTACAGGTGGACTCATTGTCCAAGTGAACTCACTGTCCACTAAGAGAAAAAGAGATAGAAGAGATTTTTGGCTCACTACCTAGATTGAATTGTTACAATTGCATCTGTCATATGCATGAATTACAGTTCCAATGAAGCTCAATAAATTGACTTTACATACTTCATTTGATCCTAATCTAACACTCCAATTTCCTCTACATTCTTATCACTCTAGTATTCTACTCAATATTCACAACTTAAATTCGCAATGTATTTGCATCATTCACATCAGTTACATCTTTCACATCTCTCAAATCATTGAAAATGATCTAGCTTATATGTTTGCTTCAATCATAACATCAATTAGGTCAGCCCAATTAGATGTATCATATAAAATATATAATATATGACTTATTAGCTCAAATCCTTCCACACACACCTCGCACCAAGATTTGATCCTTAAAACAATTTGAAATAGGTCAGAATGGAGCTATAATAGCTCCCACAACTCCACAATATGTATTTAACCTCCACACATCTTCATACAAATTAGGTTGGCACCATAGAAGACCTAATACAAAAATTCTTCAACTGTATACCCATATTCAGACACACATACCTCAAAATTTTATGCCATCTAGAATTCTCACTCTATTAACATCTATCAACATCTCCTTAAATACAAAAAACCAAAATCCTATCCATGGAGAAGTGTGGACTCTCCTACTCACATGCACTATATAGGAAATGACTGTAATTTGCTAGGTCGAACTTCTATCATTCATAACTTTCAAACAAAAAGCTAAAACAAGATAGAATTTTGGAACTAAATGCTTTTATCAGCCAAAAAAACATACTAGAACCACAAAGTGAAATAATTTGTGGACCAACGCAGACCCAAAATTTGGATGCTTTGTACCCAAAAACATTGGTAAAAACATAGTCATTTTTTATCGTAGATGCCTTCACAAGATCAAACCTTCTTATAAAATTGACTTCCATAAATATCAAGGTACAAGCCTTCTAACATGTTTGGGATGTTAGAGCCAACCAAAATGATCTGCACCATGATCTCCATATCAAGATACAATGTTGACATCAATGACTACACTGCAACTCATAAAAGTACACCTTGTGCATATCCCTCATGCTCATGTTCCCAACAACAACATCAATAAAAAACTTCTCATTCTTACAACTACATGGACTTGAAAAACTAAAATAACAAGAAAAGAAAAAAACAACAAAGGTCAATAGGCTCTCCACCCAACCATAGGGTTGATACACAACCCACCCCTAAGCTAGGAGTCACATAGCTTTCCAAGGTGCACACACAAATTTCACAATTATAAAAAAATACATAACACATAGATTCTCTAATAAAAGTGTACCACATCATATTTCATATTACAGATCTTTACACAGCATAAAATTCTTCCATTCACATATCCCTTATTCTTCCACATTATACAGATAAATGGATACTTATATACAAAGTTAGACAATGTGGGTACTCATTCCCAATAATAACCCTCACACACAAACACAACATAGAGTCGCATAAGGTTCATAATTTATTTTCTCATAGATCTCACAAACAAAGAAAACATTATAAACATGTGTTTGCACATCAATACAAAGATCTAGCAAGAGGGTTAGGCTCTACCTTGTAAATGTTATCCAAATTGGTAGAAGTTGTTGGAAGTTTTTGTCATTGATGTCAACACTAATGGTTGTGTTGTTGTCATTGATGGATATTTTTGGTAGTTGTTGTCAATATTGATTATTAGTTGTAATTGATGTTAGTCCTTGCCATTGGTTGTCTTTGCTACATTCAGTTTGGGCTAACATTGATTGGATGACATGCCTTATCAAAGAAGAGAAGAATTGAAGTTCATGGTTGGATGTCATGCCTTATCCAAGAGGAGAAGAAGAATTTCATTGATTGGATGTCATGCCTATCAAAGAAGAGAAGAGTTGAAGAATTTCATGGTTGGACGCCATGCCTTATCAAAGAAGTATTACTGTTGATGTTCATATGATGCATTATTATTGGCAGTAGAGTTTTTTTCATGATAATATATTAAGATGAGGATCAGAAGCATGACAAATATTGGAGAAATTTTGAAGATCGATAATTTTTCTTATGCTCTCTCTTGATGTTCCTAATAATATATGTAGCTAAAAGGAAGTTTTGGTCTCTGCATGTCACACAAATTTTCCTAGTTCAGTAAGTTGCATTGAAGTTTGTCTGGGAGAATTCTCTGCATTCCTTCGTTGTTATAGTTTTGGTCTTGTGGTTTGGTATTCAATGCCAGTGCTCTGTGTACATTGCACTCCTATCTTTTTAGGTCACTTGTGTTGCTGAGGAAGTTCCTCTGAATTGCAGAAGGTTGGCAATGTTGCTAGTTGTCTGGACTAGTCCGAGAAATTCTCTACATTTCTCTGCATTGATGTATTTGCTCCTACGGATTTGTCAATGTGTTTATAATGTTTTTTGCAATGTCTCAGTTTCAATATCATTTTTTGAAGTGGTCCACAAGTTTTTCTACAAATGTTACATAATCTGATTATGTATTATGTGTTTCCTAAACAGTTTTTGTACCTGCTTGGTCTATGATGGTTGTTTATTGCATGACAGTATGAAATAAGTGTATGGAAGTGATTTTGGATGTTCAAGGATCATCCCTATGTGATCCACATGTTGCTAATTAGCCACTTTGATGCCGCATTGTGTCTTGATTTGGATTTTTGGGTTATTTTTGGGTATCTAACTGACAAGGCTTGTTCCTTTACTTGGGTTGTGTGCTTGGGGGGACTACGCCAATAATGGAAGATGTTTCATGATATATTTTGGTCCTAACCTAGCCTATTTAGGACCACATCAAATCCAATTGAAAGAGTTTTTATGGGTCGATTGGTTATGTGCTTCAATGTCTCATCCACACATTTCCTTGATGTCAACTTAGGTTGATGTGTGCCTAGGTGTAAATAACTTTGGATCACAATGAAATAATTTTTAATATTGTTTTTGGTCCTCTATATCCTTGGGATAGGACTGCATCATGCTTTGGTGGCTGAGCAATTGAATTCATTGTTTATTCTCTTCTTGGTTGGCCTAATTGAAGAATTAAAGTGTTGTGGTGGATGTAAATAAAGATATTTTGGATGCAACTGTGATGAAGAAGGGTACAAGTGAAAAAAATTGTGTGAGTGAGTTGTATTGAGTATCCAATAGAGATAGTGCTAAATATTGTGAAAGAAAAGATAAATTGTGCGTGAATGCCTCAGTCAACAAAGAGTTGTGTTGGTGATCTTTGTAATTCTCTTATACATATTGTGTATCCTGCTTTGAGATAGTGAATCTCATTAGGTCCTTTGTATCTTGATCTTGGATTTTTTTGGTACTTTAGTGTTGTAAGTCCTTTTTGTATCTTTCTCTAAGGCAGTGAGCCTTCTTATAAGTCTTTTGGAAGTGAGCCTTATATTGTGAGTTAACTCTCACTGTGGTTTTTCCCTCATTAGGTTTTCCATGTAAATTTTGTGTCTACTTGTGCATGTGTGTGTTCTCTATCCCTTTTCTCTTTGTTTTTGATGTGATTATTATTATATTTTCCATTGGTAAAGTTTGTTGAAGGTGTTAAAGATTCAAATTGATATATTCCTCTTTGTTACTGCTTTGCTTAAAGCTCTACCTTTATCTACTAGAGGAGTTTGAGTTGTGCCAAAAGTTTCAAGTTTTGGAAGGGGTTATTTTTTGTGTAGGTTGATTCACCCGCCCCCCCTCCCCCCACCTCTCAGTCTCCAGAAGTGTTCAACAATTGGTATCAAAGCCAAGTTCCTCAGTAGAAGCTTGATAGCTTGAGTAAAATATCAAGAATGGCACATGATGGTTCATACAAAGGTCCTAGGCTTGATGGGAGTAATTAATCCTACTATAAATTGAGAATGGAAGGACACCTAAACTCTCTAGGGTTTAGTGTTTAGCAATCAGCCAAAGTTGGTTATACTACTAAAATTATATTATATGAATGTAATGCTAAAGCCAATAATGTTATTTGATGTGGTTTAGCTGATTTAGAATTGTTGAAGGTGATAAATTATAATTCTACCAGATATGCTTGGGAGAAGCTTAGTAGCATCTATGGAGGAGATTCAAAAGTGAAGAAAGACAAGATGTAGATCTTCAAGAGCAGATTTGAGACTCTACCGATGACTAAAGATGAAGACATTGCAAGTTATATGCTTTGGGTACAAGAAATTGTCTCTAGGATAACTAGACTTGTTGGAGAAGTAAAATAAAGTGAAATTATAAAGAAATTTTGGATATCTCTCCCAAAATATTATAGTCACAAAGTATCTACCATTGAAAAATATAAAGATTTGGATTATTATTTAGTTGATGAAATGTTTGGTACTTTTATTGTCTTTCATATGAGAGATTTTGGTCAAGATGTCTCAAAGAAAGAAGCTACATTCAAATTTATCAAAAAGATTGAAGATGAAGTTGTTGATCAAATTGATGAACTTGATGAAGTTGAAGCAAACTTTATGAGAAGACTAAAGAGAGGTATTGACAAATACAAAGGTAATTTACCTTTTAAATGTTTCAATTATGGAACAATAGGTCATTTTGCATCCAAATGTCCTTATAAATAATCGAATGACAGTAATAAAAGAGATAAGGTCAAGAAGGGTCTCTATTCCAAAGAGAGCAATGGTTCCTCTAAAGATGAGAATGATTCAAATGATGAAACTCTCTTTATGGCTTTCAATTCTACTAATAAAAAGTATAATTTTCAGATGTGTAAGGATTCAACTCCTTAAGTGATAAAGGCATATTTTCCTTTGATCTAGATTTGCAATCTATGGAACCTAAAGGTTGGGACTTTAATTCAGATGAATACTTTGAAGGAAAATTTTGGTCTGCATTGGAAGATTTGAATGAAGCAAGAGATCTAAATCATAAATATGAAAGCTTTCTTGCAAAATCAAAAGAAGAATCTAACAAACTAAGAATTCAAGTAAAAGAAGGCAAAAGATATGAAATAAGACTAAAAGAGGCAGAGGGTGTAATCTCTTATTTGAAAATAAAGGTTGAAGAAGGAAAAAGGAATGAATATTAATTGAATATCAAACTCAAAGGAAAAACTATTGAATGTTTAAAGATTGAAGAAGAAAATACCACTCTTAGGAATGCCCTGAAAAGAGAAAAGGAAAAATTTGACAAAGGAGAGAAGTCTGGTCCAAAAAATTCAAAATCAAATGAAAAGATTGAAAAAATAAGAAGAGAGATTATGCCCTAAAGACTCTAGGAAGAATGCCTCTGGAGATACAAATAATATTCATAATGTCAAGAAAGAAGGTAGGTCTAGTTATGATCGGAAGCAAAAAGGTTTTAGAAGTACTCCATCAGTAAAACAGCATGATCCTAATAGGTTCAATCAATCCTTTCAAGGTTACTTATTTTCTTGCAATATTTTTGGGCATAAGGTTGTTGATTGTAGAGTTAAATAGAGAAGGAAAAACAACATAGCAATAAGTTATTTCTTACCTCGAAGAAAAAATAATATGTTATTTCATGGATATTGCTTTTCCTACAACAATTATGGCCATAAGGCTGATGAGTGCAGATCTAAAGTGAAGAGGAAAAACTTTTTTCTAGAGCACAACGTTGTGTGCTACAAGAGAAATAATATGGTACATAAGGAAAACTTTTATAGAAATGGTTTTTTGAATTTATCTGCTCAGTATCAAAAAAGGATGAATCCCTTAATCAGCAAAAGGGGGAAAATGAAAAGATCCAAAATGAAGACCATGAGAAGAAGGATGATTAAACTCTTGTGCACTCTACACAATATTCCAAGACAAATTGAGAGTGTGTATTATCTCATAGGGGGATCTGTCACATAGAAAACCTTCTTTCCCTGAAAATAAAAAGGTGTTGAAGACTTCAACATGAAGAATGATTTGAACCAAATCAGTCAGTGTGTAGATCTACTATAGACCTTGTTTGGTGTTCCCAATGGAAGTTGGTAATGTGTGAAGGTTAGTACACTCATTCTAATTGATGTTATTCCAATTTGGTGTACCACATTTGAAGTTAAACTCTCAAAAAAATAAGTTTTAGAAGTTTTCCTAGACATTCAATGTACATTTTGCTAAGGCAATGTCGAGTTTTTTTTGTCTGGATCTCTCTGTAGAGAAAGTTTTGGCCTGGTGATCTAGAGGTATTTTTGATCAAGATGTGAAGGTATCATATCCATGTTTTCAATCCTTTATACCTTCTAATATATTAGATATCAGTGACAATGTTATGGTCTAGCTTAGTGATGCAATGTTGAAGGCTTGTTGAAAAGTGTTGTATTTCTCTAGAAGAAAAGTTTTTTCCATAAAGGATGATTTGATGTACCATAATAGTGTGCTAAAATTCCTATCCATTTGTCAGAACATTTGTTGGGATATGTATGAAAACTGATGCTTGAACAGATCAATTATATGAGTCGGTGTGGTTTTTAGGTTTGCTCTGCATTTGTGGTTACCATATTTCAATCCCATCCTAAGAAATCTCATGAGAAAGCTGTGAAAATAATTTTCAGATACTTGAAGGGAACTCTGAATTATGGGTTATGGTACAAAAAGGATCAAAATTTCTCTTTGAGTGTCTATATTGATGTTGATTGAGTGGGATGTTTTGATGATTGGAGGCTTGTACAAGTGTTTTGGGATACAAATTGCTCTCATGGTTCAGAAAAAAGCAAGACTCAGTGTCCTTTTCCACAAAAGAAGCAGGATACATTGTTGCACCATCTTGTTGCACTCAAGTGCTTTGGATGAAGCAGACCTTAAAGGATGTAAAGGTGGTGTATGATGAACCTATTCTTATATTATTTGATAATACAAGTGCTATTAACATTTCTAAGAATTTGGTAATGCTTTCAAGGACTAAACACAGCTTAATTCAGTACCATTTCTGAGAGAGAAGGTTGTAGAACATGAAGTCATAATGGAGTATGTACCTACCAAGGACCAAATTGCAAATATTTTCACTAAGGAACTTTCAAAGGATACTTTTGAGTATCTCTGGTAGAAGTTAGGGATTATTTCCCCCCTTGTTCTAACTAGGTGCATTAATGGTGCATCTTTCTAGGGGGAGAAATTGATGTCATATCCTTTCTCCTGTATTGATGGGTGCTACCCTTTAGGGGGAGATGGCAGTAAGGAGGAGTCCTGAAGCAATTATGCAATTATTGTATATGTGTGTGGAAAAGAAGTGTTACTGGTCAAAGGGGGAGCATGTGTTGTTGCTTCAATAGAAGATCATTTTTCCCTTTGCTCCTAAAAATAGAAAAATTCCTACTACCTTGTGGAGAAGTGTTTGGACCTTTGTCCTTAATGTCAAAGGGGTAGAGTGAGGAAAGTGTTTCCATCAATCCCAAAGGGGGAGATTGTTGGTAGTTGTTTTCATTGATGTAAACATTGATGGTTGTGTTGTTTTCATTGATGTCAACGCTGATGGTTTTCATTGATGGAGATTGTTGGCAGTTTTTGTCAACATTGATTGTTAGGTGTAATTGATGTTAGTCTTTGGAATTGGTTGTCTTTGTTACATTCAATTTGGGCTAACATTTTTTGGATGTCATGCCTTATCAAAGAAGAAAAGAGTTGAATAATTTCATAGTTGGATGTCATGCCTTATCCAAGAGGAGAAGAAGAAGCTAATTGGTTGGATTTCTTGCCTTATCAAAGAAGAGAAGAGTTGAAGAATTTCATAGCTGAATGTCATCCCTTAGCAAATAAGTATTATTACTGATGTTCATATAATGCATTATTATTGATAGCAAATTTGTTTTCACGATAATGTATTAAGATGAGGATTAGAAGCATGACTAATTTTGGAGATATGTTTCTAAAGATATACATTCTATATCATGCTCTCTCCCGATGTTCCTAATCATATATGTAGCTAAAAGGAATTTTTGGTCTCTACATGTTGCACAAATGTTTTTGGTTCAAGAAGTTGCATTGAAATAGAAATTTTAAGGTGGTTAAAAACATTTAATAAGGTTGAATAAACCCCTTACTCTCATACCTAACACTTAGGGTCATTTTTAATTTATAAAACCTTAATTAATTCGCGTAAAAGCCACATAAATGTCCAAAAAGGAAAATACTATAAGAAAACTCACAAGAATAATTAAAAAAAAAACTTATCACAATTAAATGACATAGCAACACATTAAACCACACAAACAATATTTCACAACATTACAAAATTCACACAACATATGATCTTAATTCCTCCATATGAATTAAGATCAGTAGTCATAGAAAAGAACACTGATGGAACTAGCTATGTGACCCTCAAATTCCATTGGCAAGTACACCTACTCACTTGAAACATAAGTATTAGTATATCATAATAAATGATAATATTTGAAGCACATATAGCAACAATAATATTTCAAATAATTATCACTTTTCCAAAATCCATGTTTATAATTATCATTTATGAAATCATCTTAAAATTGCATAATTCTATAAACCATCACAAATGAACATTTAACTCATTAAATCCTATTTTAATACACATATACTTGTATATTCACATAAGAAAACCATCTGATACTTGTTGGGAATAGGATTCCATTTAATTGCAACCCTAAACATATTTCATGTATCTCCTAAGTCCTTGGAAAGTGTTCCCCAACACTAGGATTAGAAAGAGACTAAATTCAAATGAAATGAACATGTAAATTGATATTTGTAATTATTCCTAAATAATAGGAACATGTGGGGGTGTCCAAAAAGAGTTCCTAAGTAATAGGAACACATGGGGTGCCCAAATGGAAGGTGGAACCTACCTTGCTTCAGTTAACTATATGGAGGATCGATAACACTTCAGTAATGCATATCTTGTTCCTACAAAATAGGGATTGATATTTATAAGAGTGGAGTGGCACTATCAGTTCAGTATTAGTTCAATATCAGTTTAGTATCAATTTAGTTCAGTTCAGTTTAGTTATGGTTAAGTTGACTTGAGTTGCATGTAGTTATTTTGAGTTGCATGCTAGTTGACTTGAGTTGCATGTTAGTTTACTTGAGTTGCATGACTAATGACTTCAGTTGCATGACAAATAATAGGTGGATACTTTCAGTTAAGTGGGTATGATCAATCATGCATAATGTTTGCATGAATTGGTGGAGAGATATGTTTCAGTTAGCTAAGATTGACTTGGGTCCACCTTGGGTGCCCAAGTTGGAATCTTTCAGTTAACACCTTTTGCATGAAAAGATATTTACAAGGCTCATTCAAGTGGGACCCATTCTTGGGTGCCAACTTTGAGGTTATGTTTGCATGATATCTTCTTGACCAGAGTTTAGTTAAGTGTTCATTTTGGGGCGCCTAAATTGAGGAAGACTTTGGTTTGACTTTTGTTTACATGGTGGAACTCTACTTGCAAAATCTAGGTGTAGGTTTTTGAGAGGAGGTTTATGCTCTTGTAATTGACAACTCTTATGAGTTTTACATGCTCATAATTGTCTATTTATTGCAGCAAGTGTATGAGAGTTCAATGAGATTTTATTGCAGGTTGTGAAGAAGGATTGTTGAAGGCAAGGAAGCATATCAATCAAGGATTGATACAGTATTATTGTAATCTTGTTCTAAGGTTAAATAATACAAGCACTATTGATTCTAGTGGAGTTTTTTCCCGAAAGGGTTTCTCCATTTATATGTTGTGCCACTTCTATCTTCTATCTCATTCTTCTACAATCTTTTGTCTCTTTCTACAATTGGTAAAATTGATCTAAACAAATTAATCATACACAAAGAATACTTAATTAGATCTACAGTCACATAGTTTTACAAGTTTTAAGCTACAGTATTACCTTCATTTTTCAACAATACTCATAATGTAACCACAACTAGTATTAATCAACTAAAATCTTTTATTTAACCAATATTCAATGATAACCAAGACAATCCACATGAGCATAAGATCATCAACTATGTCTATGAAATAAAACCATCATCCATAATACTCTTACATAGAATACAAACATAGAAAAACATGATACCATTGAGCAAGAGTCATAATATCAACAAAGAAATATAGTCAACAAAGATCTCAGAAGATGGGGTCTCACACTTATAAAAATCATAATGAATCTATCAACATGATTAGTGTTTCTAGTGTTCCTAATAAACCTGAGAAACCAATAATCTATGATTATGAAGAAAATCCTAAACCAAAACTCCTAATAACCATTTGTGGTGCCCATACTACATCATGGCCTATGTGTTATTACTTTCATATTACTAAATATATTACTTCTAAATTATTTCTAACTATTGATTACACCTTAGTATCCCACATGTATAATACTCGAAGAAAAAAACAAAATACTAATCTTCCAATATCTACTCCCTCTCCTACACCTATTCTTCTATCTACTCCTAAACCTATTTTGAAATCCCTAGGTGATTATGATCTTATCCAGCAACTTCATGTTACTCCTACTAAGATCTTCCTTTGGGGTCTTCTTCAAAATTCTCTTGTTTATCATGGAATGCTTTAGGTGGCTCCATAAAAGATCCCTGTGCCTTATGCTAGATTGAATTATGGTAGTGCTTTGATATAATTTATTTGTTTTGATTTACCAGACATTATATTCTATTAGCATAAACTTCCTCATCTTGAATAAAAATTCTAATTTTATCCATTAATAATAATTGTCATTGTGAATACTATAAGTATTAGACGCACTCTCATTGATCTTAGTTTAGGACTCAATTTTTTAAGTGTTGAGCTATTGCCTCATCTTCATATATATACTAACTCTCTTTCTCCTACATCGTTATCTATTCATGGGTAAATGATAACCTTGTTCAACAAGATCTAGGTACAATAATACTACCTATGATATTGGGATTCGTTACAGTACCTACCCTGGGATATATCATGATCAACACCTTACCATACAATCTTCTTCTTGGTAGACCATGGATTAATTCTATGGGTGTTTTCCCATCTATCTTGCATTATTCTATTAATTTTATTTATAATAACAAAGTATTTACAATAAAGGCTAACCTTGAAGCCTTTTTTATTTTCAATAGGTTGAAGCTAATTAGTTCTCCAATACTTCTAATTTACAAAATTTAACTCCTTAATTATCTCTAAAGACTATTATAGCACCATTAACGTTTTCTTCTAATGACGGTTCTACCAGTCCTTTACTCATTTCTAATGCATTCCCTAGTGACAATTGGGATTCATTAGAATTTACACCATCATTTTTTGGAGAATATAAATTCAACCCAACTCACTTCAACATTCCAAAAATACCATTAACACCTATAATAAATAAAATTCCATCTGCTTTAGGGGATGATAACAATAATAGATGTGATTATACCTCTCATATTGATTATGCCATTGATGGTGATACTCCTTATTTTGAGTTGCAATCACATTATGGATTAGGATTTAATATTCTCTCTAAAAATTGATATAAAGGTAATGGTTGTGGTTGAAAGGAGAAAGGTATCAAGATTATGTTAGAACCAAACCCTCACAAATCTAATGCAATACTTGGATACCGCCTTCTGTATCTAAATCAAAACCCTGGCTAAATGTGAACATGATCTCTTTAGATTCTCCATTACTTCCTCTTATTCATCCAAATATTACTATAGATAGTGTATATTCCTCTATAACCCCTCTAGATGCATTCCCTTCTTATGAAGCTCTAGTAGACTTTCTTGGGGTATATTTGAATTTACCTTCTTAACATCATGATCATAGATTCCCATATTATTTGAACCATCAAGCATACTTTGGTCAATCCATTATGACTTCAAATGAGAAAAATTATCTTTCTAAAACTAATAAATATTTTAAAATTCCTAATCCTTCAAACCATAGTATACTCCCTATTGGAGATACTATTTAAGTCCCTATGGATCTTTCTAAAAAAAAAATAGATAGGAAAATTCCTTTCTTCTAAAGAATAGAAATCGCATTATGATATTTTACATTCCTACCTAGATATTTTTGCTTGGTCATATGAGTATATGCACGATATAGATCCATCTATTATGGTCCATAACATTGTGCTATATCCTGATGCTAAGCCAATCATACAAAAAAATAGAAATATGCATTCAAAGGTTGCCTTAATGGTAAAGACCAAGATGGAGGAGCTTTTAAAATTTGGCTTTATCCATCACATTGAATATTCACCTTGGATATCAAATACAACCACTATTACAAAACCCAAAGGATGCATTTGTGTATGCATCAATTTATGTGATTTAAATAAATCTTCTCTTAAAGATAATTTTCCACTTTGTAATATAGATATGATTGTAGACTAATAGAAGGTAATGCATTACTATAATTTATGGATGGCTTCTTAGGATTAATCAAAACATTATCAATATGGAAGATCAATTTAAAACAACCTTCAATATCCCTTTGGGTATGTTATGTTATGTAGTCATGTTGTTTGGGTTAAATAATGTCGACATAACTTACCAACGGGAAATGACTTATCTTTCATGACTTTATCCACCAAATTTTAGAATATTATGTTGATGGCATCTTTGCTAATTCTATAACTCACCAAGATCACATTAATAATCTCTATCTTGTCTTTGAGAAAATTTAACTCTATAATATGGAACTAAATCCTCTTACTATTGGATATTTATGCCTCATCTTCCTGGCTTGGACTTCCATTTTGCCTTGGAGCCCTATTTCTGGCCTTTACCGCCATATCGCTGCATGCTTTCCTTGGTGGCACGGTTGTGAAGTTTACCACTTTATCGCGGGCCACCTTGCTTGGTCTGGCGCTTGGGCAGTGTTACCGCCTTACCATGACGGTCTTCTTCAGGACTGGCGGTGGTGCAGTGAGCGGCGATGTTTGGCGTGGCGGTTACCGCCATACCACAGGGGTTGCTCGGAGGTGGTGAGGTAGCGCGTTTGGTGGCGTGTTGGCAGAGCAAGGCCTTACCGCCATACCGTAGGGGTTGCTCGTTGGTGGCGCGGTGGCGCGGTAGCGCGGTAGCAACTGGCAGTTGAAGGGCGACGATCTAGTGACGGTTACCGCCTTACCGCGGAAGGTGCTCAAGGAAGCCACGGTGGTTGAGGTGGATGCTTGGCGGTTAGCATTCGCGGTTACCGCCTTACCGTGGGCGATGAGATGTCTCACCACGGTGCCACGGTAAGACCGCTGGCGGTCTTCCAGGGCGGTCACCGCCCTACCGCGGGCTGGCCTAGCGGCCTCCACGGTAGCACGATGAGACCGCTGACGGTCTGGTTGGCGGTTATTGCCA
Source organism: Sequoiadendron giganteum (assembly GCA_007115665.2). NCBI lineage: Eukaryota > Viridiplantae > Streptophyta > Pinopsida > Cupressales > Cupressaceae > Sequoiadendron > Sequoiadendron giganteum. The sequence continues at coordinate 426,924,332 of CM021102.1, read as the reverse complement.
CACCGCAGGAAGACTTGAAAGGTTCAGCGGTAGCGCGGTTGGTGGCTTAGCGGTCTGGGCTCGGTAGCACGGGGTGGTCAGAGATGGAACTCGGGCGGGCTTACCGCCACACCACAGGGTGGCTTGTTGAGCTCAGTGGTAGCGCGAGTAGATTCTAGGTGAGCTCACCGCATTATCGCGGTCGGGTCGACTGAGCTCGGCGGTAGCACTGTTGGAGGCCGAGGGTCAACATGGGCTCACCGCCATACCGTGAAGGGTGTTTGGACTCGGAGTGGTAGTGCGGTGGATGGCAGAAGAGAGCTCAAAGCTCGGCTAACTGAGCTTGACCGAGTTTTGACCAGAGGTCAAAGCTACGAATGAATAGAAAGGCAACACATGGCTAAGCGTCAGGATGTTGATTGGCTTGAATCCAAAACAATGATGACAGTTATTGCAAGCTGAGTTTTCAATTGAAGACAAGACCCAATTGAGGCAAGGAATTGAATGCCTGGGCGGCCCGATGCAAGAAGATCTATCAGTGAATATCTTGAGGACAGTTGATTATTTGGATAGGCAGGACAAGTTGGCGCACAGTAAGAGATTAAGTAATCTCGTGTGCACGTAGAATAAATAAGAAGAGTGATTAGAGTGAGAGGAATAGAGTGTTCGAACGGTCCTGACTGTGAACACTTTGTCTCTTAGTTCTGCGAAGATGTGAACCTGTGGAGGCCGTGTGGCTGGGCTGGCCATGAGGCTGGCTGTGACAGTCAACTGAGGACCTGAAGGGAATCTACATAGTATGTCTCTTGAAGACATTATTACTGTGTGAAGGTTTTTTATTTTGTGTTGCCTATATTTTTCTCCAGATGGACAAGATGTAATCTCCTGAAGAGCATAGCTTTGTGTTTGTATTGTAACTAGTTTTTTATTGAATAATACAAGTGAGCTGAGTGTTTTGGAGGGTGGGTTTTTTTACCTAAAAAGGTTTTCCCCACGTAAATATGTGTGTCCATATGTTTGTATTTCATGTTGTCTGATTCATGTTCTTGAATCTATGCTTGTGTTGAATCTGTTATCTTGTTAAGCATTTACTTTTCTCAGAAAGATCAATGGGGGATCCACTGTGCCCGCTTCCGCTTTATGGCATAGTTTGTGTCTTTGATGTGATTTGAAGAAATGAAAATCACTAAGGAACTGATGTCTTAGACGTGTTCTATGATGACAAACCCATCTCGTATCCCCAACACTTACGTGTGTCTTTTACATAGGTAGTGGGAAAACTTTTGGATCTATCATTTCTCATCTTGGAATTGAAGTTGATACTCATAAGATAGATACAATCATATACATTCCTCCACCTAAAAATATTTCTCAAATTTTAAGTCTTTAGGGTAAAATTTAGGTAATCAAAAGATTTATTTCTTAATTGGCTAATCATACCCTCCCTTTCACACATCTTCTAAAAATTTCAAAAACTCTTTTGATTAAATTAAGAGATATTTGGCTAATCCTCCCAATTTTGTGTCAATTGTATAATGGCGACACTTCCTTCTCTACACTTTAGCATCATATCATGCGTTAGTAGCCCTATTAGCTTAACTTGATGACAATGGTAAGGAAAGAGAAATATATTACATTACTTATATCTTACTTGACTATGAAAGTGGATATTCTATATTGGAGAAACAATATCTTGCACTTTCTTTTGCCACACAAAATCCATAACATTATATTCTCCGTGTAGAAACTCATGTCATCATCAAGTTCAATCCTCTTAAATGTTTATTTTCTAAAACTAATCTTTCAAAAAGATTGGATAAGTGAGTGATGTTACTATCTAAGTTTGACCATAATTTTATCTCTCAAAAATCAATAAAAGGATAAATTATGGCTGACCAATTAACTAATACACCTTCACCATATTATTTTCCTAATCTAGATGTTTTGTATTAATGAGCGTATTTTTTCTAAGAAGAATGATTCTACATGGAAAATTCATTTCAATGGATCAATGTGTTGAATAGGTTTGGGAATAGGGGTAGTTATACTTCCACCCTCTGGTAAGAAATTTTTCTTATCCTTTTGTTTATAGTTATCATGCAAAAATAATATTGTTGTGTACAAAGCCTTTATTGCTAGCTTATGTGCCACATTATTATTTTTTTCACGAGGATTAGCACCCAAGTGCAAAGCCGAAAGGCTCAGCAATCCCATGAAACATGGGAATACTTTCAGGTTGTGGGTACCCCATATGAAAGTAAACCTCCAGATTATAGGTCGGCTTCCTTTATGATATTCTAATGATTGATGATAACTAAGATGGAAAAGGGAAGAAAGCTTGAAATAAATGCATAAACTGAACTTAAAAAGGGTGATGCACCTAATTGGTATCTATGAGAAGATTGATTCACAACCAATTACTACAAAATCTATTTTCACAACTCAAATTGGGCAATCTAATCACATAAGTGTTTCACAAGAAGGCCTGATAATTTATTCTTTATGAAGGAAAATGATATTTTCACAACCTAAAGAAGAAGATAAATTAATGGCACAACTTATGACCTGTAGCTAAAATTGCTTATTTCGTGTACATGCATTCATGATTGTGACAAAAATTTAAAGGTTTTGAAATTAAACACATTAAATTTGCATCCAAAGCATTCAATAAAGACAAAACACCTGAATCTGAGAAGGCTAATACTTGACTTGCAATAATGAAAAGAAAGAAACTCTGTAATTGACAATCTAAAATAACCTATAAAACCTGCTATATATCATAAACTCTAAAAATAACTGAGTTACAAGATAGTCTTCTTTGCAGAATGCAAAGGCAGAAAACAAGAACTAGGGAGAAAAGACTAAGTCTTTTCCTCTATATACAATGAATGATAACTCCAAGGCGCCAAGAGGTGGAATTGAAAGTGAACTAGGAGTAAAAAATATCCCGAAAAAACATCCTCTCACAAGAAAAAAATTCCTCTTGTCTTTCATTTTGTTTCGTATAGAGATCATTTGTGCTTCATTTAATGTTCATGGTCGTGGGATTGCAATTTCTATAATGGGCTTTTGGGTTTCTATTCTTGGAAACTTATAAGCTAAAGCATGTTTAGGGTTTGCATATATTTCACTATGAAAGGCCACGGCTATGGTACATTTTTTATAGTATATACATGACGTTTTGGCCCTTTACCTCCACCTAAAATTCAATCAACTAAGTTGCCTCTGCTTCAGCCTCAACTTTTCTACATTTGCTAGCAGTTGTAACTGGATTTTTCATTATGCATTGTTCTGGAAACTTTATCTCTATTGCACTATGCTTTAGAAATAATATTGGTTCGGCTATTGGAACATTTCTGAGTTGGTTTATTTTCCCTCTAAATCACAAAAATGAGGGTTTCATTTTTTCCAGAGTTTACACTGTGTATACAATGAAAGATCTTGAGAAAAACCAAACTGGGTTTTCAAAAAAATGAATTTAAACACTTAATTGCTCCTCACTTTTAGGACTAAAACAACTTTTACCTATTAATTATCGTGATTAACAGTGCACTATATTTGCATTCTCACTTTATTTGTGTTCTTGACCTTCATGGGTAGGTCACGGCTGCAAAATAACATTCTTGATTTTGTAGAACCCCCACCTTAAATGTGGCCTTCAGGGTTTGTGAAAGTACCTTTCTGCATGTATTTCCCTAAGTTTGTGCAAAATGAAGGCATAATGATAGAAATATTTTGATTTCTCTTTTGGGTACTCATTTTTGCTTTTTTGTAGTTGCATATTTGTAGCATCATGTTTTACTAGAGAATAGAAGAAACTATAAGCCCTATGTTATGAATGTTTAATAGTAAGCTGACTATGATGACTTTATCTTAACAGTGGTGTTGTTTTCCTTGTAACATCATAACTCCTTTCAAGCTTGCATACACAAATTTATAGTGATTTCCACATATTGCACCTATTTTTTTAAGGTGTATTGTGGCCTTCTCGGTCCTCATAGTGCTATTCACTTACTATATTGACCATGCGCTCTCCCCATTTTACTTTTGGGAAGGTGGTGATTGCTGCCTCAAGTCAACTTTGTGAGCTTTGATGTTTATCTTCCCATGTCAATAGCATAATGGAACAGAGTATCTTTTTTCGTAACATACAGTTTCCAAAGCAGCAGCACCTGCTTTCCTTGTTAAATGATACAAGACCACTTGTTGTTATGGACCTTCAATGATGATCCACTTTTCTAATTAGATGAACAGTTGCTCTGCTCTGGAAACTGTATGCTATCATTGCATACATCTCTTATGCATTATCATGTGAAGATTGTAGTACCTTTAGTATGTTGGGCTCGACCCTTGTGGGAGCCCATTTTCCTCCACATACTAAAATGTTTTCAAATCAAGAACATAACTTTTCCTATACCTGCACAGTGAAAAAATATGTTAGCAAAACAAAATAAAGCTGAAAGCTTCTAATGATGGATCTTTTGTGCTCTCAAATATCTATTTTCTGTTAACTTGATCATGTGATGAATATCTCATAGAATGTAAGTTATATTTTTGTTGGTATCTAACTATGAGAAGATTTTATATACTTCATTGCTCTAACACCACATTCTAATAATCTTGCGGGTCTATTGGAGTTGGAGCTTAAACAACTAGAGCTGGATATATGAAGACACAATACAACTGTAACTATGATTCGTCATTCCAGGCAATGACGAATCACCTATTTTCTCATGTTTATTTCTATCTTCAGTTGTATAGTTTACTTCTTATGCATATTTGTCATAGGCTCCTAGTTATTCTAGTTACTCCCACTGCTTGTGTGGGACCTCATATTTTTACAATATGAATAAAACAACATTTCTTATGCAAATATATGATATTATTTTGAAATGTACTTGCATAATAAAACTGAAACTCACTTGCAATCAATCTTTTGCAAAATAATAGATACTTAGTAGAAAATTTGTGTACCCAGTGTACCTCTAACTTGAATTTGCAATTCAGCTCTACCTATTTTGAGTTGTAGCTAAAAATAGGTAACAATTATTAAACATAAAACATATTCAAATATATGGTGACTCTTAGTTAATAATAAACCAAATTACATCTTACCAACCTAACAACATAAATTGTCTAATTATCATGATTTGGCCTTATCCTTGCTCAAAAAACTCATCATTTACTATTGACATTATCTTGCATAAATATAATCATCATACGGATGCAATGGAAATTTGTTCTTCTCTTGTGCCCTTTGACAATGTAGTAAATTAATATCACTTTATGATCCAATTGCTTTCTTTATCTTTTATTCTCAATAGTTTACACCCCAGTAGTCTACATTGTGCCAATATAAACTTTGGAGAATAGTACTCTCACATTTAGAATTAATTAAATGATGTAGCTTTTCCTAACAATATTTCTAAAATTGTTTGTATTTGTATTTGAAAGCTTATAGCATGTTATATTACAATTTGTAATATTCTTTATCGAAGATCCTATAATGATCCTTGACTTCATTTCTTAACTCAATTAGAAATATCACTTTCCCTCCAAGAAACTCATTCAAGCTCTAGAGGTAGAAATTTTTGTGGTAGTCCTTAGTTCAAAAAATATTGCATATGGGATATTATTGGAAAATAATGAATGAAATTCCTTTGCTTTTGTAAATAATTATCTTCAATGTCAACAACACAATAACCTAATCTGAGCTCTCACATAACAACTTTGTTCTCAAGCTTCTCCTCAACCATTTTTCATATGGGTTTCGATATCATCAAGAAAATTGATGTCAAGTTATGTAAAGGACATGCATTCATTATCACAACTATAGATTACTTTACAAAGTGGGTGGAAGCTATTACACTTCATTCCATTACTGTTGAATCAATTTGTAAATTTCTCTTGGAGAATACAATTTCTCATTCCAGTTATCCTTTCACCTTTGTTTTGGACAATGGTGCATCATTTAAGAACAAAGAGATGAAGTAAAATAGAGAAATTCCATTTTCAACATCATTTTTCTACACCTTGCATTTTTTGGCACCTAATTATCCCCAATCTAATGGTTGAGTTGAGGCTTCTAATAAAACAGTAGAATAAATTCTTCACAAAAATGTTTTTGAAAAATGCAAAAACAAGTTTTGATGGGACCCCGAAACCCATTACAAGCAGATTTTGAGTGGATCTGGAACCCAAAACCAGAAGGTCGTCAAAACTTAAAGACATGAAGGCACAGACAACCAAGGATAAAAAGGCCATCAAACAGCCAAAAACCAGCCCCCCAACCAAGAACCATCAAGATTTACATTTAGAATTGCTCTTGTGGGAGCGGAGAGTCATGTCAAAAGGAGGTTTAGAGGACTTATCTTGTTTTCCCTTTATAGTGATCCAGCCCTCTTCCACTTGCGCTGCCTTATCAAGCCAAGCCAGCGCACCATTCTCCATAGGAGGAAAGCCAGCAGTCATTGTCTTAAAGATTTCATCCGTTTTCCTCTCAGCAGGCGTGGCCAAATCAGGAGAGCCACCCGAAAAGATAGTTGGAACACTGTCACAAGAAGTGGCAGCCAAAGGCCCACTCTCAACCTCAAAAGGGGGCACAACAATGTTGTCTTGCAAAGCATCAGCAATCCCACCATTAGAGACAACCGGAGAGGAAGCCTCAAGTCCTTGTGATTCCTGAGCAACAACCTCAGAGAAGCTCCTTGGTTGCACAACCTTCTTCACAATCATGTAGTGTTGCGGGGAAGCATCTTTCCACCATGTAGTCTTCATGGATTTTTTCTCAAAACCACAATGAGCAGCAGCATGAACTGTTTTGAAACATCTTCTACAACGAAAGGGAATCCCCTCATAGTCCAAAGCTTGGACCCAAGAACTCTTAGAAGTTTTAAGTAGAATTTTGGCAAGCAACCCTTTTGAAATATCCATTTCAACCAATATGTGGGCAAAGGTAGAGTGAAACATATCAAAAGATGCATCATCCACTAGCAAAAAATCACCAAGAGCCTCACCCACTTCCTCTAAAAGGGAGTCAGACCAAAAATGGAGTGGGAGATTGGGAAGCCAAACCCAAATCGGGATTTTATTGAAGGTTTCAGAAGAGGGGTTGAAATCAGCATGCCAAGGCTTGATCATCAACAGAAATTTGTCCTCCCAGCTAAAAAAGTGATTACATAATATTTTGTTTCTATCCATATCAATGTCAAATTTAGCAACAAAAAACCCCTTGGCCATGGGGAAAATATGAACTTTACCCATAATTAAAGGCTCCCATTCCTTAGAGATCTAGGAGTGCAGCTGAGGGAGAGAGGGCCAAAAACCCTTAAACCGGCAGATCACCCCATGGGAGGAAAAGGCAAAAGAATTAAAGTCGATTTCCTCTTCCGTCTCAGTAGTCAAGTCAACAAAGAAAGCAGCATCCATAGGAATAAACCCACCAGACGGTGGTCTCCCAAGCCAAGATCTCTGTGCAGAAGAAAACTACGAACGGTTAACTCTTTCCTTGTCATTGCTGCAAAACCCACGACATAGGCCATTAAGTCAACCACCTGTGGATCCCAACGGATCCAATTTCATCATGTCCAGATCTACCACGACCCCACCATGTTTACCCCGACCGCCAATGGAGGAAGACCTCTTGCCACCAGCAAAACCCGCACCAAAATCCGTCTGAGAGAGCCCGTCCTGGCCACCACCGTAGAAATACCTCCCGCCGCCAGCAAAGCCTACACCAACATGCGTCTGAGAAGGCCCGTCTACACGAGCATTAGGGTTAACGTTTTCCTTGTGCAGGCAACCGTCCATCGTGATTAACGTTTTCCTTGCTTCACAAAAATGTTAACAAACATGGTAAGATTGGAATACTCAATTAACATATGCATTATGGGACTATTGCACGAGTATTCATATGGATACAAGTACTACTCCATACAAACTTGTGTATGGTGCTAATGTCATCATACCTTTGGAGTTAGAAACTCTATCTTCAAGAGATACCCTTCAAGTACTTATTTATGGTTTTACTTATCATGAAAAACATCTACATCAGCTTGATTTTCTCAACAAGCATCGATTAAATGCTCTTGAACACCTTCAAGATTATCAAAAATATCTATCTTTTTAATATAACCAACATATTCTCTCGTTATTTCAAAATAGGTGATTTGGTTCTCTATGAGAATTGGCAAAATGCAAATACACCCCTTGTTGCCAGTTGTTGCCAATGATTTCAACATTAAGGATCATTGATGTCAACACTAATGAATTTGTTGGCAGTTGTTGTCATTGATGTCAACACTAAGGATATTTTTGGCAGTGGTTGTCATTGATGTCAGCAGTGATTGTTGGTTGTCATTGATTTCAGCACTTGAGAAGTAAGTTGTTAGTCCTTGCTATTGGTTGTCATTGTTATACTCAGTTTGGGCTAACATCAATGGTGAAGTTCATGGTTGGATGTCATGCCTTATCAAAAAATAATTTATGAAGTTCATGGTTAGATATCATGCCTTATCAAAGGAAATTTGTTAAAATTCATATAATGCATTATTGTTATCAACAGAGTTGATTTCATAATGATATATTAAGATGAGGATTACAAGCATGGTTGATAATGGAGAGATGTTGAAGGTCTACAGTATGTCTTATGCTCTCTCCTAATGTTCTTGATGAAGTATGTGTTGCTGAAAGGAAGAATTGTCCTCTGCAAGTTGATCAAGTGTTTTTTTTTTCATAAAGATGCAGTGAAGTTTGTCTAGAGAATGCTCTGCATTCCTCCATTGTTGATGCCTTGGTCTTGTGATTTGGTATTCAATGTCAATTTTTTGTGGATGTTGCACTCCTATCTTTTCAGGTCACCTGTGTTGCCAAGGAGATCTTTGTGAATTGTAGAAGGTTGGTAGTATTGTTGGTTGTCTAAACTGGTCCGAGAGATACTCCACATTTCTCTGCATTGATGTCTCTACTCCTACGGCTTGGTAAATATGCTCTCAACATTTGTGCAGTGTCTCAGTTCCAATTTCATGTGTTAGAGTGGTCTGCAAGTTATTCTACTAACATGCAAGCTATAAATTAGAGAAACAATGTCTTTTAGGAGCATTACAGAATAATGCAGAGTATAATTACACTTGTAATTTGAAATAATTTTGTGATTTACCTCCAATTAACTGAATAAAAGATTTCACCAAGCTGAAACAATTTAAGAAGAAAGGTTGTGGAAGTAAATGTAAGTGCAAAAAGTGCTCTACATTGTTTTTTTAGCAAATATTCTAAATTTGAAGGTGAATATACATTTAAAAGGAGCAAGCATGGCAAATATGGCCACAAAAGAAAGTATAGAATTGTTCCTTTCGAGAGGAGAATTTTTTTTGAAAATCCTCCACCACTTTTACTAAGGAAAATAAATTAAAAGGTCCCTAAAAGTGTCAAATGTTTTATCAGTGAAGGACCTCATTATGCTACAGATTGTCCCAAAAAGCTCAATCTTGGTACTAAGATTTATGCAGTGTTTGAACAAGAAAATTAGGATTGGGATGTGTTAAATATTCATGATATTTTGAAAATATGGATAATTTGTATGAATTGGTAGAAATAGTTCCGAACAGATATAATATGGTGAGATATAAATCTCAAAAGGATAAATATAATAGGATTTCTTCTTCCAGATCCGCATCCAAAACATCTTTATCAAAGGAAGATGAAGATTATTTGGTTACGTTACTAAAGAATACTCTGAAAGATGTGCAGATGAAATTAGGTATTGAGAAATCCAAATATCCTTACGAGATGGTAGGAACTAGAGAAGGAAAGATGTTGTCAATCAACATTTACGAAGAATGAAGAAGCTTCAGATAGATAAAGAAGAGCTTCATAAGCAATTAAAGTAATGGGATAAGAAGCCATCAAATAATCCAGATCTCAGTTACAAAATCCCACCATGGCAAAAGAATAAAAGTAGTTCTTCAAAACATTCTTCTCGAAGAACAAACAAGTATGATTTAGATAATGTTTTTTCTATTGCTATATTCAAAAAACTAGATCTATTAACATATGATGTTGCAGATTTAACAAGGATTATCAAAACGCGGACTAAAGAGCTAAGAAATCTTCTTTCCATAGTGGGAGAAATCAAAGAAATATTGTTTAAAGTTGATCATCAAAAGTCACAATCAAAAATGTCTACAACTAAAGATACTAGCAGCAAGAACAGTTAACATAGAAGCAAAAGTAGAAGCAGAGATAAGGCATGTTCTTTATTATTGGCTACTAATGGTAATATATCACGAGTAACTTTTGTTTTCAAGAATTTAAGAAAATTCCACCAAAATTCTGGAAGCCTATGTCTGATATTCCTCACAATTATGCCATTAATGGAGAACGAATTTGAATGGGAAGGTATGCTCAGGATGTACATATTGAGATAATGGGTAAATATTTGTTACAGATTTCATTGAATATAATGATTTAGAAGATGTGTTATGTTAGGATATCTTTTACTTACAAAACATGAACCACTTCATTTTTGGAAACATGAGATATCACTAAGACATGAAGATGGTCATATTAACATCCTTGCTCTGAAAATTGTTATATAAATTTGAAAATAGTGAAAAAGATAAAAGAAAAGAATTTTTAAAAGAGTTCACAGAATCTCTTGCAAAAGTATTTGATGAAATCAAGTAGCGCTTTGAAAAGGATTGTCGCAGTATGAATCCATTATAGTTCAGGTCACAAGATCATGAAGAATGTGAGATCCAAATTCGAACAGAATATCAATCAATCATCCCACATGAGCAACACCAACTTATTTTCAAAGATGGGTGGATCAAGCCCTGAGGCATCTTAAAGATTTCTGTGCAATTTATATTGATGACATAATTGTTTTTCTGATTCTGAGTCTGACCACTAGCAGCATTTTTAGAAAATCTTTACACAGCAATTGAAAAACATGAAATATGTCTATCAGCTAAGAAGATGGGATTGGTAAAAATCATATTGATGTCCTAGGATTATATTTAAATAAGAGAAATATTCAATTGCAACCTCATAAGGGAAACAAATTCAGAGGTTTTTAGGTTGCTTAAATTATGTCTCACCCTTCTACAAAGGTCTTGCATAAGAAAGGAAAGCAATCTAGGAGCACTTGAAGGAAAATAGGGAAGGAAGGTCTTTAAAGGCAACAAAAGTTGTTCAATGCATAAAATTTAAATGCCAAAATTTTCCTTCACTACAAATACCAATTCTAGGACTACCATTGTATTTGTATATTGATGCTTCTGATAGTACCTGGTCTGTTGTTTTGATACAGAAAGAAGAAAATGGCAAAATAAATATATGAGGATATCGTTCAAGAACGTTTAAAAAACATAAAATAGATACCACATATTTGAGAAAGAGATACTGGTTATTAAAAAAGGATATTGAAAAATTTAAAATATTTCTCAAGCCAATAAAATTCACTATAAGAACTGATAGCCAGACAATGACGAGCCTGCTTAAGAAAAAGCCCAATAAAAACATTGCCCAAGGAAGAATTGCAAGGTGGCATTTTGAGTTTTTGGGTTATGACTTTGAGATAGAATGGATTAAAGGGGAAAATAATCCATTAGCAAATACATTAACCAAGGAATTGGCAGCAACCATTTACAATGGAGAGATAAAATTTAAGGATCCAGATTGGATTCGCTTAGACGGCACATATATGTACAATTTAGAGGATTATGATATTTCTCTCCCTTTCCTCCCAATTCAGATAACTGAATTATTTTTGGAATCGTATCTCTTGAATAAATGGCTAATAGATTAGAGAAGATTGATTACATAAAATCATGAAACATGAATTCTAGATCTTGATGCAGGATTAGAATTTCTCAAACAATCTGGTCTGGAAGAAGCATCGATCATATGTTATGCCAGAAATCCATTATCCATATTACATAGTTGTTTGGCATGATGTGGTCAAATCAAAGTAAGATGAACCTGTTAAAAAGCATTAAGTATGGGTTTATCAATAGCATCTAATTGGTATTTATTTTCATCTTGATATGAAAGAATTCTTCAAATATTTAACTCATTTTCCTAATGTTGGTTCATAAAGGAATATGACATGGACAACAACAAAGCCAATCTTGCCTAATTTATGAAAGTTAATTTTAGGCCTAACAACCACCATGGTAAATATTAGATTGTCAACATTAAGTTCCATTCCCTCTTATTATCTCATCTCCCCTTCAAAACAATGGACAATTATGTACCAACCATCATAATATCATAATCAACTAAGTCCTTTTATTTCTCTTAATTACCAAGTTTCTAAATTCTTAGATAGTCTTTCACAAACCTTAATTAGGTTAATGGATTGTATCTATTACAATCATTAAACTTCATTTTTTAAAAGAAATTTTGACTTATTTCTATTCATTTTTTTGAACTTGATTGATTTTACACCCCTAGGGTTTGTCCTTACGGTTTAATCCTCTACCTTGATATTTCTTGCCATTTTTCTTTACTTTGCTTATGTAGCAAAGTATCTTTTGTTGAATGCTTTAATTGATTTATCTTCTACCCTCATCATGTAATATCATGTAATGATAAACTATATTAAAAAAATTGATATTCAAAAAATCCACCTCTATCTCGTGTAGTTAATGGGGCATCTAGGGATTAAGATCGGTTCTTGTGGATGGGCTAGGATGTTATTTGTGAGTTGAATTTAATATTAGAATGTGTCCCTTGTAGATGTGTTGTTACATGGACAATCTACTTGAAGTTGGCCCAAAATCATAATTCCCCATATATCCCATTAGCCTAATTTACCCAAATTAGACTAAATCTCTTACTCCTAAAGTTGTCCTTTTCATGCTAATCATTGTGAGTCAACACAATGCATGTTTATATAAATTTAGGCAAATTTGTGTGCTACATTATTGTATTCAAAGGCGAGTAGCCCTTTTCTTGCTAATCTTTGTGAGTCGGCATAATGCATATTTATGTGCAATACTATTGTAATCAAGGTTATTCCCTACAGTATTTATCATTTAAATTTAAGAGCATTTGTGATTTACCAATATAGCACACAATTAGAACATCAACCACCCTCATTTTATGCATATTGGATGCTTTCCTACCATCTTTGACATTTGTTTATCATCATTCAATCAATTTCACAAACCCTTGACCAAAGGAAATTTAAATTCATGAATAAAATTTCCAAACAATGTATTCAACTTCAAAATATTGTAGGTCATAAGCTAGGATGCACAAACAATCATCAAGCTTCTACAAAAACATTTCTTGAAATTAGATTTTATTTATGATTAATTGTGAAGCTGGTGGCCCCATGAACAAGTTAATTTTGCTACTTATTTTTAAACAGTCAACTTAAATTTGTATTTATAATATTTAATAATATTTTGTGCAATTAAAGTTTGAAAAGCAAACAAATTTTAAAAAAGGAGAAAAAGAAACTTATGGAACCATGTGGCATTTTTGACATTAGGCAATTGCTGTTTATTTCCAACCCCCTTTTATTTCACAGCTTATTTTTAATTCTTTAGCAGTAGCTGCTCAAAAAAAATCCAAATTATCCTTTTCATGTAATTTTTTTGCATGGAAACACTCAAACTGCTTAAACTGGTTAAATTTAAACAGAAAACATGCTTAAGCAGCTGCATGAAGATAGGGGATAAGCAAAATATATATTCAAGAGTAAGTCAATCCCAAATTTCAATCCAAGTACTGCATTTCATTTCTGGTAAATTCAATTCCCACCTCTTAATTTCAAAGATTTTATTGATGTTTGATTATTTACTAAAAGTGATCTTGATTCAGAAGCATTTGTTTTCAAAAACAAGTTTCTTGAAAATTCAATTCTGCATTAATTATTCCATTCCAGCCTTCAAATTTTGAATATTTAGTTGGTGTTTCATTATTTATTCAGTGAAATAGGTGTGAAAGTAATTATTTTCGAAATAATTATAAATTTCTTGTAAATCCAAATCTGCATTTATTGTTCCATTCCCACCTCTAGATTTTGAAGATTTTATTAGTGTTCTATTATTTACTCAAAGTGAAATTAATGTGGAGGCAATTATCTTTTAGAAACAGTGATCGAACAAAATATATAAACAAACAAAACTGACAATTATCAAATCGCAACAAACTAAATCTTCATTCCGATAGACGATTTATGCATGGCGAAACTTTAAAGATCAAGCTGTCATTTTCCTTTACAGTACAGAACCCAATTAATATCTATATCTAATGGGAACCAATTAATATATTTGAATAATTTAGGGAACGAGTTAATTTGGCCATGTTACAACTTGTTACATTCAATTTAATATTAAAAACACAGATTAATTTGAAGTTTTATGGCTTCCAATCTCACCTGGAGGTTCAAAGTGATTTTTTTAAACTGTCATTATAGACCACTCTTTGCGATCTACCATGAGATATATTTAAAGCATTATATATATATATAATGAATCATAGAGAATGATAAGTACATTTGAATCCAACATTAGTTTACATTTCATATGATTTTAGAGCAATTTGTTTTTCGATCAGTCCAAATTTTGTGTCTCCAATTAAAAAATTGCCTATGCCACTTTAGTTTAACATGTTCGATAACGCAATTATTGCAAAATGCCTTAAAAGATTATACCGAAAGGTGCAATATTCAAACAACATTTCACCAGATGCAAAAGATCTTTTTACTTCATAACTCAATATTACATAGATTAGTTATTACCCAATCCTAACATATGCTAAAACTTTGTTTAATTAATTGTGCACCAAAAACATAAGAAACTTTCAAATCTTGTAATTAGAAGTTAAAACTCCACATGATCCAAGAAAACAATCTTCTTCTCGGATAAGTTTCCAAACCACATAGACAACACATGCCTTCAATTAATGGAATCCCCACAAAATGTTGCAATATGGCATTTCTACCATCTATTCTCCACCAAAAGAGATTACAGAGGTTGATGCCCACATAAGATTTTAATGTTTTTACTCTCAAATATCTAGAGAGTAACATCTGCAACATGCAGTTTAAGGTTCAAATATTTAAGCTACAATTGGATCTATGATTAAGCATTGCCGACTCCATTGATAAATGCATCCATCAGTGATATGATACCATTGCCCAAACTCACTTGTACGAGTTTATGTTTTCTCCATCTTTTTATCCTCTGCCCTGCCCTCGAGTGATACATAATCCCGTCATTAGTATCCATAGTTATAGCTGGACTCAGTTGGCACGGCACCTAGGTTCCCCGCCCTGGCCACATTATAAACCCAACGACAACGAAAGCTCTAACCATTGCCAAGAGAGCTTTCTTATAGAATTTTCATCCTATTATTTGCCAAACCTCAAGGAAGGCCAAGAATATATGCATATACTATTATTGGGTGACACAACTTAGCTAGGCAATATCGAACCATACAGGCTCTTGCATCTACATATTTGTTTAGATGATCCAAGGCAATGCCTCCTTCAAACGAAGATCTATTTTGTTTCTTTAATTAGAGTTATTTTAAGCCCAATCAGAGGTAAGTTTGCAAGTAAACGGATAGTTTATGGTTTATGGTCTCGTATGTTAAAATTATAACTTCTTTTTGAACTCATATGCAGGGAATTTGGCTTTGTGAGCACACAGATCATGCTAGTTCTCGCACTATTGTAGTTACAACAAATGGAATGCCTGCATGAATAGTCAAGTCATAACTTATAGCTGAATTTGGTACACAAATGGGCAGGCTTCTTGTAGGCCACATCAGTAGACAAGTTAATACAAAGGTGACAGGCATCTTATAAGCCACGTCAGGAAAACGAGTGGGCAAAAGGATAGACGTCTCTTTATGGCACGTCAGTCAAGTTATGCAAGTGTTTAGACTTCTTGTGAACTGCATAAAGATATAACTGCATGCTTGAATTCATACTGCAAGCAAAACAAAGCAAAGCAAGAATACGTTCAACCATATTTACCTATTACACTGCCTATAGAACAAAGAAAATTGACATATATAATCTGCAATCGGTAAAAACAACCAACGGTAAAAGGGCCGATTAAATTTTACTCAGTTGCAACCAGCTGCATGGCTAACAGCAATAAATAACTTATCTACTTTATGCATACATCTCCAGCGTCAAGGTTCAAGGCATACACAGCACAATCCTTTTCCTCTTTGGGAATCCTATTTCTATTTATCTTAACAAGGCTCGCCATTGGTTGAAAAAATTCCATAATACGTAAAGCTAAAATTAATCTTTGGGCTAATGTCTGGCTGACCCTGCCTGATCTTCGCTCATCAATGGTGTGCTCTCTATGCCTCCTAATTACCCAATGAACATTGTTTGTTCTCCCAAGATCATGAACAAAATGAAGCAACTCTAAAGGAAGCTCTTGGGAAGGGAGGAAAAATGACAACAAAAGAGATATCAACCTTGTTAATTGGGAGCAATTTATTAAGAGAAAGAGTTGAAGACATCCATGTGAGAAGAATCAAGGACAATAAAATGGCTTTTTGGCTGTCAAAATCATAAGGAGAATCCTATCAACAACGACAAATGATGGGCTTCTTTTCTTTATAAAAAAAACAACAGCTACTTCTCTAACGGGTCCTTTGTTTTAAGCCTGATTCGAAGAAAATTCTAATATAGACATCCATTGAAAGGGAATATGGAATTAATTTCTACTTGGCTGTCCTGGATAGCAGGGAATGGTCAAAAATTTGAACTTCTTCAAGGAATATATGATTTCTTAATCCAGTGACTTCCAAGCTATTCCAAATCAAACCTGTACAGGAACTGCCTTGCCACCAAATCTGAAAATTGAGTGGCAGTCCTTTATCTCTTCCATGGAAGGCGGTTCCTGTTTATCCTAAGAGTGATCAAAGTGTATATAACATGCTAAAAGGTACCTTCCCACAATTGCCCAAATGGAAGTACATATGACACAACATACCATATCCGATCAGCTACAATTACTCAACCTCTGGCCTGATATTGAGCATCACATCAGTCCCAATTGGTGTACTTTTTGTAAAGTACTTTAGGAAAATAACGATCATCTCCTCTTCACTATGGTTATGCCAAAGATGTATGGCAATGCTTCTGGGCAATGGTTTATATTTCCCAAATCTATTCAAAAGGTTAAAAAAGACGAAGTGGCCATTACCTATAGAACACTACTCCTATTTATATCTATTTTGGGAGATCTACGAAGCAAGGAATTCTTTAATTTTCAGGTATCAAAATTATAACAGATACTCGTCCAAATGTAAGCCCAATTTCACTCTATTCTTTGATGAAGCATCTGAGTAGATGCAAGAATTGGCCAAAGATTTGGAAATCCTTCTGCTTAAAAACTAAAATATTCTCAAATAAACAGCTGGCCTTGGCTTTACTTAAAATCAGTGCTGATTCAGGCTTTAATATTGGTTCCTCTGGTCAAACACAAAGGCATGGCTGGTCAAACAGAAAGGCATGGAAACATGGCTATTCATCAATGTGGAAACAGCTGGCCTTGGCTTTACTTAAAATCACAGTGCTGATTCAGGCTTTAATATGGGTTCCTCTAGTCAAACACAAAGGCATTGGTAAACAGAAAGGCGTGGAAACATGTCTATTCATCAATGTTGTTCCCTACTTCATCAAAGCATCCAAAATCCCAGCATATCAAAAGGCACCTAATGAAGAGGCTGACAGAACATTGAATGATCGGATGCTGGAGTCAGTAAACAGGCTAACTCAATTCATATTTGGCAAAGCTCTATACTCATTTGCTATTTTACGGGTAATCTTCTATGACAGATTATGAAGTTCATCTTTGACATTTTCCTGGTGTTTATACTATTTATCATACTGCCCATTTGGTTTTTCAGTATTTTGCCACCAACAAACAACACCAATCTGTTGTTTTGGACCTGCACAAGGAAAATTCAGATTTCTTTTTTTGAAGTCTTTGGTGACATCAGCAGGTTAGATCTACTTTCCATGTTCTGATCACACTTTATCTTTGGCATTCTGCTTTGTTATTTGAATCTCTGTTCTTTTTGTGCATAAATAAATTTATTTTATATAAAAGAAAAGAAAAGACAAAACATTTCGTTGGCAGACTTTTTGTTCATCCAGGACTCAATTGCCAGAACAATAGAATCAGATTTCTCAGCAACAGATTACACTTTCATCTACATTGCAGTTGATGGTTCATATTTGATTTTTTATGTTCTAGTTTTGTAATTTAAATAAGACTATCTCATCTCATCAAAACATGAGAATGCAATAATTTATATCCATACAGAAACTTTATCTGGTAGGCTTTTACTGGTAAAAGTAAACCATTTCCGAATAACCAGGCTGAGACATATAAGGATATACAACTATACAGGAATGCATAACATTCTGTAGTCAACTAAACTGTTTACTATTATGGCATATTTTTAACAATAAAACCATTAATAACCAATAGAATTAATCAAACTGTAAATTACAAAAATCACCATTATATAAAACACTGGAAATTTTCAAAACACGTGATAAATTTAAACTTACAAAACACGGAACACATACAGCCAAAAAATTCATGCATCACTTTGCGTAATGCAAGTTCCACCAACATAGATAACCAAACATTACACAAGAGAAAAGCATAACTTACAATTCCAGTTTTCAGACTATTTTCAGCACTAATCATCCCTTCTAAAGAGATAACCTTATGTAAAACAGTGGTACACTACAAGCAACCTGAATATATTTCCTATTATTCCCAGTAAGCTGAGATGAAAACATAAGCATAGTACTCTACACAACCTGATCATCTGTAAAACAATTCATTTAACAAAACAAAAATCAAGGGAAACAAAATGGAACCTAAAATGCTTGATACAAGTTGTTTCTTCAAGAATGTATGAGCATTTAAATACAATGACTCATAACTAGGAACATAAAAAAGTTATCATAGAAACAATGCACAAGGAAAATCAAAATCTTGAACAAGAGAAAATCATCTGAATATACTGTGGATAATTCAGCCAATTAAACTGTATTGAAACCGTAGTGGCAACTAATACTATCATAAAAACCAACCTCATAAAGAGATGTAATGTAATAATTTCACCTAATAGCATATTTTGGGGGCATCTATAACCCACTTTAAATATGCATTAAGAAAACACTTGAAGCCACAACAATTACAATTTCAATTTTGACCACATCATAGCGTCCCAATCCAAGAATGTAAGAACCTGAAAACTCTAATACTGTGGATAATTCAGCCAATTAAACTGTATTGAAACCGCAGTGGCAACTAAAACTATCATAACAACCAACCTCTTAAAGAGATATAATGTAATAATTTCACCTAACAGCATATTTTGGGGGCATCTATAACCCACTTTAAATATGCATTAAGAAAACACTTGAAGCCACAACAATTTCAATTTTGACCACATCATATCGTCCCAATCCAAGAATGTAAGAACCTGAAAACTCTAATACTATTTTCCAGATCAAGATGGAGTCTGATGGTCCTTCACATATGCAATTTCTTCATAGATCACTCACTGCCACCAATCATTAATCTATCTTGAATATGGATGGTATCTACCACTGCTACTACCACCATATCCTCCCCTTCCACTACCATAAGCACCTGCACCACCATAACCACTCCCAATCCCTGTGTCATAGCCTCCTCCATAACTACCGCTACCGTAGCTACCAAAACCCTCCGAATCTCCATAACCACCTAGCATTCCACTTCCATAGCTACCAAAGCTGCTACCATAAGGGCCAAAGCGACCTCCATAGCCAGCAGGAGAATCACCACGGAAACCCCCTAGAGTACTACCACCATAAACTCCATAAGCACTACTGTAGTCACCAACTCCATAACCACCGTAAACTCCTGGTCTACCACCAAAACCTGCTCCTCCCCTATAAGAACTACTGTATGCGCCACCTAATCCACCATAAGCATCCCCATAGCTACCACGGCCACCTGGTATAAAGGGCGGCCTACCATCCATTCCATATGCAGGCTCAGGATCAGGGAGGGGTTTCTTGGGCTCAGCCTTCTTAATTTCCACCTACAGCAAGAAACAAAAAAATAACCTACATTATGGTCCATACTCCATACCATGGTTCTAATTTGGCGAGCTTCCTCAAACTAGGCCATTCTAACTACCAGAACAATGCCCATCCACAAGGACAACTTATAGGCTTCACCTACTCGCAACAGAGAGACGATGAATAACATAACCACACTAATAAACCCAGGTTCACTTATTTATCTTGTTTGTTAACAATACTAACCCACAAACCAAAAACTGAAACAAAACTACACATACCTGCTTTCCACCTAATTCATACATTTTCCCATGAGATAAAATCTCATCAACAACCTGCTCACTGTCAAAGGTTACAAATCCAAAGCCCCGGGAGCGGCCAGTGCCATGATCCTGCATTATCTGGTGCTCAACAACCTTTCCAAACTTGGCAAAGTAATTCTTGAACTCATCTGTAAATAAAAAAGGTTCACACTCAAGCACTAAGATGGATTTATATGACACGAGAGAAATTCCTGCAGTAAGCAAAATTACCTTCAGTAATTGATGTAGGAATGCCACCTACAAAAATCTTCTTAGTTTTGGGACCTTTGGATGGTGGGTTCCCTCTTGGGATTGTTCGCTTGATTTCGACCTGTAATATAAACATTCCAAATACTCAAGACAGAAATAAAAGGAACAGAAAACCCCATTTGGGTAAACCGCATAACTATTCTAAACTAAAAAAATAAAAGCTAAAAAGTATCGATAGTCAAGCCTACTACCTGAAGGGCTAGTTACCCTAGAGCTTACCGTTTTACCATCTATAACATGTTTATCCTTAATAACTTTGTCTACAACAGAGGGATCTGCATAAGTAACAAAACCAAAACCCCTAGGGTTTCCTGTGGCACGGTCTTTCATAATGACCGAATCTGTAAGCTCTCCATACTTGCTGAAATACTTTGTAAATGTGGCTGTGATGCATCCAAACACATTGCCATTAAATCCCTAAATCATTCTTTCAAAACCCTATAATTATCATCGTTTAAAGATGCCACTAAAACACTAAACTAAAGACAACTAATATGCAGTGGTGATGTATTCGCAAACCCTACTGGTTAAAACTTAAAACGCCTACACCATTTAGCTAAAACCCTATACATTAAATTGTTTAGAACTAAGAAACATAATCACTACACTGAACTGATCTTCTACATACAACAGGCCTACCCATGAAATGATTACATCCAGACACATAGCCTTAAAAACCAGAAACATTTCCACTAAAGCCGTGTATTTCTTTCTCAACAAGCCAAGAACTTCTCAATAAAACCCTAGATCACCCCTTGACGAAACCCAAATGAGAACAAGTTTATCAAATAGGTATGAAACTAAAATTAGTGTAAAGAAAAAGCAATGTACATACCTGTGGTTGTTTCTCTTGATAGACCACCAATGAAGATCTTTCTGTAAAAAACGGACATAAAATCTCGCTTGTTAAAGCCTTCATAAACATATGGTGATCCATTAATCCAGAGATATGTACAGTGCTATTAGGAAAACAAAACATAACAGTGTCATTTAAAACTAGCTGGGGGGATGTATATACAGTACTATGTTATGAACCAATAATAAACAATCATAAAAACAGTACTTTTAGGAAGATCGCGTATACATACAGTGTTGTCTAATAAACTAGAAAACACGCGTACATAGTGTCATGTAAAAAACAAGGAAACCCAATAGCGTTAATAGAGTCGTGTAAAAACTAGGAAACGCCATGACATATACAGTACAAACTAGGAAACGCAACCATGTAAATCTAGACATAAACATATCTAGTCATCAACAAAATGTTTATAAACACGAAGGAACCGAATAATATGCAATGATGTTTCTACAAACCCTAGGAATCGCAATCTTCTATAGTACAAGAAGCGTGTGCCAAATAAAAAATGGGAAACGCAAAATACATAATAATATAAAACCTTAAGCATGTTACAGTGGATATAAACTCTATGAAACCCAAGCATTTATGAAGCAAGACATCAACCCTGTAAAACTCAGGTATGCATTCAGTTAAAGACATCGTGAGAACCGATCAAACATAAAGTGCTATTCAGCCCTATGAAACCCTACAGAGGTTCGAAACCCAAGAATACATATACAGCATCATTTAAACCCAAATAAAGCCCACGATTACATTCAGAATCTTCGTGTTACTTACATAGGCCAGACTCAATACAAGTCCATATACAGTGTGAAATAAGCCCTAGAAAACCCTAAAACCATAAGAAACTCACCCAGGGTTGGAGGAATCTTTAGAGGATCCATTGTTCTTGTCCTCTTGTGGGTTTTCTGCAGCAGTTTCTTCATTTTCTTCGTCATTGCTGTGACTGGACTGTGTATTATCCTCAGCCTTAGATCCTTCCATGTTGCCTTACAAGAGCCTAAAAATCTTTTTTCCCTATGCAAATATGCCCAGTGAGCCTTTGCAAGATGAGAAGAGAGAAAAACGCAAAGTATTGTTTGCAGGACAGGGGAAATGTCAGACTAGATATGTCTGGACAGACGATATATGTTGATTCAAAACCCTAGTCGCTTACTCCTCGTCCTTTTTTATAGTATTAAAGATGAACACAAAGTTGTAAAATGATAATAAACCCGAAGCCGACTAACTTTAGGTTAAAATTTTGATAAGGACATTGCTCTGGGATACCCTAATTTATGATTTGACAATTTTCTTTTGTGGGATGGATAGGGTCTTTTTAACACTTAACTTTTTTTAATCTTAATGATTTTTCAATCCCCATTACTATCAACTCCTCTTTCTCCATCGTACCTTAATGATTTTTTTTACTTTTTGGTTGTTGTCCTAAACAAATTTGTTATTGTGGAATTATCGTCTCTACCATTAATTACTTACAATCTCTATTTGCTTTTCATAATAATTTTATAATTGATAAAGATGGATAAATTTTTATATCATAGTTTTAATTTTATATTAACACATTTGATTTATGGTGTTAAATAAATCTATTTTATTTATTTGTAATTTGTTTATATTAAAATAAAATTATTTTTATAATTGATAAAGAAATAAATTTTTATATCATAGTTTTAATTTTATATTAATACATTTGATTTATGATGTTAAATAAATCTATTTTATTTACTTCGTAATTTGTTTATTTTAAAAATAAAATTATTTTTAAATCTTTTTAAAAAAAGATTTCACAAACAATCTTATTTTCATACTTACAATTTCTATTTGTTGTTTCTTCATAATAATTTTATAATTGTTAAAGATGGATAAACTTTTATATCATAGTTTTAATTCTATATTAGCACATTTGATTTATGGTGTGAAATAAATCTATTTTATTTACTTTGTAATTTGTTTCACTCTTTTTATAAAAAAATCACAATCTTATTTTCAAAAATCTTATTTATTGAATATAATCAATTAATATAAGTAAACTTAATAATCTAAGTATTGTAAAAGTCTTGATCTCTTATAGAGCATTGTCAAAATAGTTTGTTGGTAGTTATTAACTTACAAGTTCTTACAATAGATTTCTTGAGATTAATTAAATACTAAAAATATAATAAAATATTATTTTGTAATAATTAATTTGTACCAATTAAATCAAGATAAGATAGATGTGGGTGTTATTTATTATTATATTCTATAAAACTAAGTTTATCATGTCATCAAAAACTATTCAAGATCATTATTGCATAATATCACATATATCTTTCTAATCCTTCTTACTTGTATTTCAACTTTTGGACCTTTACAAATAAGTCTCAAACATATAGATATTCCTAAGTCGATTAAATTTATAAAATTATAGAAGCCAATTAAATTTATAAAATTATAGAACTTTCAAGATTCAACCTAGCATTTTGAATCAATCTACCTTCACACTTCTAAGTGTAATTTCTTAATAACCATTTACATGTAACTAGTTTTAAATTTTTTAAAGTGAGCATGAATCTAATTTGTAAAAATAAAAATAAAATATTCAAATAATAAAGGCTAATCAACTTGGTGTGATGGTTTAAATGTGGTGTTGTTGTTCTTGCCACCAAGGTTCAAATCCCATTAGGGTGTTATTGTTGATAATTATGTTATGGATGAGGTCCCCACTAGTTCATAGCTCTAATTCTCTTAAACTCTTTATTGTTTCAATATTTTGTATAACTAATGACATAAAAGTGTTTGATTCTTTAGGATATGATCAAGGTTATTGTTAACAAGTAATTTATTCATCTACTTGTTGCCAATAATCTCACAAATCAAAAATTATAAATAGTAATCATATATGAATTTATTCAACCATCTTGAATAGTGAATAACAAGATTCGCTTGTGTACCAAAGTATCATGGGTGTTGACTCATATAATAGTCATTATGTGAGTCTTCTTTGGCTGTTATTCTCCATTGGCATGATCATTATCTTCCTTTTTTAATTGTAATATGGGTGGTTGTTTTGATTTGATGTAGCATATCTTCTTGTGTGTTAAATTATGGCTTGGTGTTAAATGTGAGATCAATCACAATGACAACCATAGAGATAGTGGTTCGCAAAGAGGCGGATGTTGCTCTCTTCATGAATCAAATTCTAGCTCCTCCTCCAAAGATGTGTGATTCAACAAGCACTTTATAAAGGAGGGATATTCTATGTTAAATCAAATAGTTTTTTAGGCTACAACTAATAAAAATAATAATCAAAGAATAAATAAGATCTCATAATAGTGAAATATTGGGATGAGGTTCCCATTATGGAGATTCCCAAAGACAAAACACCAAGCTAATTTATATAGAACTCACAAAGCTAGCTTCAATGGGTGAGTTCGTTGTTTCTTGGCCATCTCTTAATTCTCTTATAAACTAGGTGGAAAAAATGGAGCACAAAGGTGTAGGGATGCATTGATATTTTCTATGTGACAAAGGTTTATCTATTGCCATATTTACATCAAGAGAAGAATCAAACTTTATTTCTATGAGTGGACCCTAGTTCTTTGGCCCTTATGGTCTATATTTAAGCCATTGGTCTCCAAACTTTGATACTCTCAATGAAACCTCATCAAGAATTCATATGTAGGTTAGGTTCCCCTTCTTACCTATTCACACATGGCTCAAAGAAGCCTTAAAATCTATTGGAAAAACAATAAGCATAATCAAGATGGGTTGAACCAAAAAATATATATATATTTATAGCCCACATTTATCTTAAAGTTGATCTCATCAAGGCACTCCTATACAATATTAACCTTGAAATGGATGATTTAATATGCACCCAAAAACTAGATTATGAATAAATATTTTTCAAACATATCTATTGTCAGGAGCATGAACATTTTATGCATAACTCTTATAAGCAAGTTCAAAGAAGAAATAACATAAATGACCAAAAAATCTTAGTCCAACCAAAAAACCCTTCTTCTAATTCCTTAAATATAATCAATGAGAATATCGAAAATGAGACTACTATGTTGGAAGAAGAGGAAGATAATACACCAAAAGAAATACATAAAAAGGGGAAAAGGGTAGAAGAGACATGTATAGAGGAACAAACACAAGAAGAAAAATAATAATTAAATCTTCAACTTGAACAAAGGAATATCCTTATACTTGAATAAGAAAGAGAAAATGAAGATGAATGATTCTCAAAATCTCCAAATACTCATCATAGGAAAAAGGGAGAAATAAGAATTCTAAAATCCATACCAAATAAGCACTTGATTTAACGTAGCAACAAGTAAACGAGAAACCTTAGATTCAACCATGAAACTCAAAGCCAAAAGGAGTAAACAAAGAAGTCAATATCTTGGATTTTGAGAGATCTCTTACTCGCTAAAAACCAAATCTTTTAATTTTGAAAGAGACAAAAATGGACAAATCTAAAGCTATTGGACACTTTAATAAAATTTAAAGCAAATACAATAGTTCACTATAATGTCCTCTTCTAGTGCTCTAGGGGTTGTCCTCACAACCTAGAATTAAATCTTCTCCCTTAGGGTTTCATCCTAGTCCCAATAAGATTGGAATTTAATTGTATGATAACTCCTCAAATAATTTAGTTAATATCATTAATTTCTAGTCCCCGACACATTATATGAACAAAAATATCGAAGACAATCTATCCAAAAAGATGCAACTCTCAATAATCTAGTTAATTAGATTCTTGGTAAAGACTTCAATAGTATTCTTGATAAAAATTAATAAAAAAGGTGGTATTTCCATTTGTTATATAGAAATAGAAAAGGTGGAGGATATCATAGCTACTTAAGAGATATTGAAGACCCTAAGCACAAAAAAAGAAAATAAATTTGGCTTAACAAGTGTGCTAGTGTGACTTACATAACTACTAGATTCGATAGGGTTCTTAATCTTGAGGATTTTGTGGGAAGGTCCCTTTCTTTCTCCATTACCTTTATCATATCTAATCCCATCTATAATCACAAACTCCTTGACTTTAAAATTCTATAATAGATTTTGGGGCATTATTCCTTTCAAATATTTCTCTATTTGGATCGAGGAGATGGATTTTCCCAACTTATCTAAATGCCTAGAATGATTCTCCCTTCCACATCTTTCTAGGCCAAATTTGGGTGATTAAAATATATCACCCTATATTTGCTATCAAAAGTTGGCTCAAATCACAGTAGGAAAAGAAAAGTCTAAAATAACATCAAGAACAATTGGAAGCTACCCAATAAATTGTAATTCTTCAATAAGAAGAATGTAGCAAACAAATTATCATCACCTTACATAATGAAGAATTCGTTTGGATACTAAGATCTAAAATTTTATGGTTGTTCAATGGTAACTAAAGCAACAAAAAATCTTTAGAAAATCCCAATAATGATGTTATCACCAAAATTCAAACCCCATGTGGCCTATGGATAGAAGCAATTCTTGATGTAAAATAATGTGTACTTTAGCACTTTGAATAACTCTACCAAGGTGAGAATATCAACAAAAATTATCTCTCTAAACTTATTCAAAATATTACTATTATCTCTCAAGCCAAAAATAAGGAGTGCAACCAAAATTAATAATGAAATAATTTAAAAAGTGTCTTCAACAGGAAAAAAATGTTGGTAAGATAGAGAATTGTGTCATTCCCATTAGGTTGAAAACCAAAAGGGTGGCCTAATATAGGCTAATGGTGAAAACCCATAAAGGTGTTGGAGGCTAACAATATAAAAAAGACACCCAAATAGGTTTTAGGTAGATAAAGTCATTGCAAACCAAATGTGGCACATACAACTAGCCTATAAAAAGACTAAAGAGGCACACCAAGGAAGAGGGACATATTGTGTTATTATTTTTAAAGAGTAATTTTTGTTCCAAAATTTATTAGATAACCATAAAATTTTAGACCTTTTCCACAAATGACTTCATTATCTAAGGCAATAAGAAGTTACTTGTTACATTGTTGTTATTAAATAATTATCTCTTCTTGTTGGGCTTGTTCTTCAATCTATTTTTGGGTAGCTTCCAGTTGTTCTTGGCGCTCTTTTCTAAAAAAATTCCCTACTACAATATGATAACTTTTGGTATCAAATATAGCGTTTTTTAATTTTACTCACCCAATTTTAACCTAGAGAGATGTGGAAGAGAGCATCATTCTCAATATTTTGAGAGGAGTTGAAAAAATACATATTCCTTAAACCAAATGGAGGAATATTTGAAAGGATTGGGGCCCTAATTTAATCCATTTCAAAGCTTAAGGTAAGGGATTTGTAATAATATATGGAATCAAATAGGATTTCAATAGAGGAGAGAAGAAAGGCTTCAACCAAATTTCTTGAGATAAAAAATGTATCATGTCTAGCAATTATGAAAGTTACACTAGCACACTTGTTAGACCAATTGTATTTTCATTTTGGGCTCAAGGTATTCAAGATCTTAAGTGGCAATTACATCCTCCGATATTTATTTTATTCTATTATAAATACAATGACAACCTTTTTTCTCACTGTAATCAAGAATAATATTTTGGCCTCTATCAAGAATCTAATTCACTAGATTATTGACAAGTGCATCCTTATGGATAGATTTTCATCAATCCCTTTTGTCCCTACAATGTGTTGGGTACTAGGTATTAGTTATATTAACTAAAATAGTGGAGTTATTATATGAATAAAGTATAATCTAATTGGAACTAGGATGGAATCCTCAAGGGAGAAGTTTTGTTTCCAAGCTGTGTGGATACCCTAGAAGCACTAGAAGAGGGAATTATAGCATTTCAATTCAGATGCCCCAAGCAAGTGTAACAATGTACACATATGTATTTTATGTATGGAACATAGATAGGGTATTGATAGATATATAGGAGACACATAAAGAGAGATATACAAAAGAAGAAAGGTGAGAGAGATAACATAGATGAAATATATAATAAAGATGATATGTAACTAAGAGAATGCTAGATAAGAAAGAGAATTATTAAGATATTAATATTTGTATATTGTAAATTATTCTAATGGATATCCAATAGTTTGTACCATATGATAGAAAGTGTGATGAATGTGTATATAATTTGATTTATTTATTATATTTTTTGCTGCACTAATTTGTAAGCATCATACAAGTTCTAATATTCTTCTCACCTCTTAACATTGGGGTAAAAATATAAATTTAAAGAGCATATGCCCAAATTGTTGGTCTATGCTCCCTCTTTTGATAACATTTTGGTTATGTTGTTGAGACCTTGGTGAGTAGTAAAAATTTTAACAACAAAAGATTACAAATAAGAAGAAAAAATATTTAATTTTGTGTAGTAACATACACTAGATCCTATCTTGTGAGAAGGATTGCACATCTAAGGGACGATGAATAGAAAAGGGGGAGAGCCTAAAAAGGATCTTGAAGAGATACAAACACTAAAGGTAGGTTGTAATGTCCCCATTTTTGTGAGCATCAAAGTTCGAAGGATTAGCCTATTAATTGGCCCTTGTAGGCTAATGTAGTTGGTTAGAGGGTCTTGTTAGGTAGATAACAGAGTAGTTTCTTCTCCAAAGCTTTGGGTGGTTCAATATTGGTCTTCATTTGATGATTCAAGACTCAATTTCACACACTTACTATTTATAGTAATTCATCAGGTCATGAGAGTCCAGTGTTTCTAATTCTAGTAAGGCACCTAAACAGGTGGTGATTTAAGTGTTGATCCTAGTTTTCAGTTGGCTTAGCAAAATAAGGTTTAATGTGCAAGTTATATCATTTAATTATTATTAAAGGTGACTTTAATAATAATTAATCATTAAAAGCATATTATAAAGTTATTGTTGGGAAATTTATGCCTCAACATTTTGGTTTCCCTTGAAGACTTGGACGATTTCTTCATGTTTTTGGCCTTTACCGCCATACCGCTGCAAGTTTACCCTGGTGGCGTGGTTGAGCAGTTTACCGCTTTACCGTGGGCCACCTTGCTTGGTCTGGTGGTTGGGCGGTGTTACCGCCCTACCACGACAGTCTTCTTCTAGACTGGCGATGGTGCGGTGAGCGGCAACAGTTGACATGGCGGTTACCACCATACCATGGGGTTCCCTCGGAGGTAGCACGGTAACACGGTGAGCAGCGCAGTGGCAGAGCGATGTCTTACCTCCTTATCATGGAGGTTGCTCGTTGGTGGTGTGGTGGCGTAGTAACAGTGGTGATCAGGCTTGGCGGTTACTACCCTATCGCGGAAGCTTATTCTTTAAGTTGTAGTGGGCGCGATAAACCGCTAACGGTTGAAGGGTGGCAGTCTGGTGACGGTTACCGCCCTATTGCGGGCTGTGCTCAGAGAGACCACGATGGTCG
Source organism: Sequoiadendron giganteum (assembly GCA_007115665.2). Lineage (NCBI taxonomy): Eukaryota > Viridiplantae > Streptophyta > Pinopsida > Cupressales > Cupressaceae > Sequoiadendron > Sequoiadendron giganteum. The sequence continues at coordinate 426,894,475 of CM021102.1, read as the reverse complement.
CGGTATGCCATCTGCAGTGAAGCTTGGCGGTTACCACCCCACCGCAAGCGGTGATCTGACTTACCATGGTGGCAGCGGTATGACCGCTGGCGGTCTGCTAGGGCAGTCATTGCCCTACTACGGGGTGGCCTGGCAGCCTCTGTGGTAGCGCAAGTGTGACCATGGCAGTATGTCTGGCAGTCACCGCCATACCACGGTGGGCAAAGCCAAGCCCAGCAGTAGCACGATTGGAGGCCGAGGGTAGACCGAGTTGGCTCACCGCCATACCACGGTGGATGTTTGGACTCAGAGCGGTAGCATGGTGGAAGACAGAGATGAGATCAGAGCTCAGCCGACCGAGCTTGACCGAGTTTGACCAGAGGTAAAAGCAGCAAACGAATGTGAAAGCGACACGTGGCAAGATCTTTAAGATTTGATTGGCTGAAAGATTATTTTCTGATTGCAATAGGCTGCATTATTTTAATGTTGGGTAGCTCGATGTCTACAGAAGATGGTGCACGTTATCAGAGAGTAATGGAAGCTTGCAGGTGGGATAATTAAATATCCTGATGACTATTGATTGCTTGAACAAGAAAAATAGGTAGGTACACGATAAGAGATTATAAAGTAATCTTGTGTGCACGATAAAGGATGATGAGCGAAGATAGAGAGGTTGAGAGTGTTCGAGCAGTTTTGCATATTGCAGAATAACCGTGAACACTTAGACTCTCAAATCAACAAAGATGTGAACCTGAGATGCCTAGAGGTTGGGTTGGTTGTGAGGCTGGATGTGACAGTCAACTGAGGAGCTGAAGGGAATCTACATAGTATGTCATTTGAAGATATTGTAATTGTGTGAAGGTTTTGAATATTGTGTTGCCTTCTTTCTCCAGATGGACAAGATGTAATCTTCTGAAGAGCATAGCTCTGAGATTGTATTTTAACTATTTGTTGCTGAATAATACAATTTGAGCTGAGTGTTTTGGAAGGTGGGGTTTTTTACCTGAAAATCTTTTCCCCACGTAAATTTGTGTGTCCACATGTTTGTCTTTCATGGTTGTCTGATTCAATTTCTTGAATCTATGGTTGTGTTGAATCTATTATAAGTTATGCATTTACTTTTCTCAGAAAGATCAATGGGGAATCCACTATACCTGTTTCCACTTTATGGCATAGTTTGTATCTTTGATGTGATTTGAAGAAATGAAAATCACTAAGGCATTGTTGTCTTAAACGTATGTTCTATGATGACAGACCCATCTCATATCCCCAACAAGTGGTATCAGAGCTAGTTAAGGGAGGTCAAGGCTTGATGATACCAACAAGTGGTGTCAAAGCCTTCTCTTGGTCACTGAAGTTCTGGGCATTTCTCTTATGAAGATTTCTTAGCCTGGCAAGCTTGAGGAAATCTGGAGGAATTTGTTGTTGTTTGATCCTTCGATGAGTGGAAGTTCTTGCTTCTTTGATTCAACACATAACTTGAAAGATGCTGGAGAGACTAGAGTTGATCATATTGCGGCGATGTGGCCTGAGGCTCTTGGCTCGCAACAAATGATCTCGATGCAAGGGGTGTGAGGTATGCTTATGGCTGTGTTGCAACAGTGTGTGGTTTCATACTAGGTGTCTGTGTGAGAGGCTCCCTAGCAGTATGGAGTTGCTTGTGTTGTTGTTCAGCCATGGAGTATTGAGCTTGTGTTGGGTATTCTGACTTAGCACTGAAGGCGGTTTCTCTGTTGCTCTGATTGCATGAAGGCTATGAAGTTGATCTGGGTGGTCTGTAACTTTTGTATAGCCTGGCTCTCTCATATGCTTGTGCATGGTTGTGGTTTTGGAACTAGTCTAAAATGGACCTGTTGTTCCTGCTTACCTATATCTTGCACTCGCATGTTTCAGATTCATGTCTTTGGCTCTGAAGGTTTTTTGTAGATTTTCCTAAAAATTCTATGATGCATATTCATGTTTTTCATTGTTCTGGTTAATCGTGATGGTTGTGTGCAGACTCCTGAGTCGTCTGGATGATCAATGAATATGGATGTGCATGGGTGCTTTATAAACATTGTGGTTTTGCAGGTTTTACACGGTCAAGAAAAAACTTGTGGTTTGTGAAGTTGTTGTTCAGCTATTTTTCTAGACCCTGGCTTATGGGGTGTGACTAGATGAGATAGTTGCAATTCGATATGTTTTGAGGAGGTTTGATGTCTTCTCTGCATGGGAATGTTGGTATGTGTTTTTCATTCAGCATTCTTGTGGTGTTTACTTTGCTGGTTTCCTAGACTATGGTGCTTGAGTTGTGGACGTGATTGGCAACTCAGATCTGTTGTTGATCTGGGGTTTGAGTCATGTTTGTCTGATTTGGCTGTTCTCTTTGATGATCTCAGTTTTGCAGTTTCTAGCGCGATGATAGATTTGCAGGATTCGTTGAAGTGGATCTGCGAGTTGTGAAATGTTGTGGGTTGTCTTTACCTACATGGTTGTTGTGAGACAACTTAGAAGTGGACTGTCAATATCCACGAGATTTCTTCTATGGTGGTCCAGATCTATTAGTTGACCTTGTATGTGGTCACTTGTGCATTGGCGTGGCTATTTTGAGATGAGAGGAGGAATGGCGATTGAGTACCTGAATAGTCGGTTATGGACCAGTAGCATGTGAATCATGATTTCATGGAGAGCTTGGTACACTAGCCTATGTAGCTTTTGATAGTGATGGTGTGGTCTGTGTGATATGGTAATCTTGGTGATGTTCGGCGTTGTTGTTTGATGGACATGTTGTCGTTTGTACCTGGAGTTTTTCAGATCAGTAGATGTTTGGTCATGATGCTTGGAAAGCTCAGTATCACAGTTCAATGGGAGCTTTAGCAATGACTGTGGATTCATCACTTTCTGGTGAATGATCTTCTTTGGTGTTGCAGAAGATTTCTTTCACATCTACATGGTCACTATTTGAAGATGTGTAGCATCTTGGAGCCATGAAGGACCTTGGTAGTTTTTGGCTGAGATGTTGGTGGTGCTTGACAAGTGATGTTGGTTTAGAGTTTGTTTGCTTGATCTCATGTGTACTCTTGCGTGTGCATTAGAGTTTTGGCATGTTGCTTTGCTCTTGAGACCATGGATAGTTCACTTGAAGCATGGTATCTCCTAAGGGGGATGTGTAAGATCATGGTGTCATGATAAGCTTTTGGTTCAGTTGGTTCGGAGCTTTGATAGTGGTTTGGGGTTTCTTTATGTTTTGAGTACTTTGGTCATATGCTTGAGGACTTCATGTTAAGAGCAGTAATGCAGATTGGAGTTAGCATGAGATGACAGGTTACTGGTGCTCATGGATGCATGAAGAATAAGGTGAGGCTGGAATTATTTTGAGAATGTTGTTGTTTACAATTGAAAGTTCGAGTAGCCTACACCTTGGTTGAGCGTGAATTCAATAGAGACCATGGAGGAGAATTCTCTTGGGTAAGTCATGGTGGCTTTTATATCTTGGAGGAGCATATTTTTCTTCTTGGTCTACTTGGCAGTGAAGTTCTTTTGGAAGAAGATCATTCTTGACACAGCTGGAATTACGAGTGTATGTAGGAGGATGCTACATGTTATGAATTGTTGTTTCTCTCTATTATGGTTTTCTCTTCCTGAATGTTCTTGACTTAGATGTGGGATGTCTATGTGGAGCCATGTTGGTCACTTGTTTGTGGTCATGTGTTGTCACTTGGGTGATGACACGAAGGTTCTTGTGCCTTCTTCTTCAATCAGTTATGAGGACCTTGGAAGAACTGTGGAAGACTGTTGAGAGAAATGTTTCTTGCAGCAGGTGGTTGCAGGTTGTGCATATTAGTGTGGGTGTTCCTCGTAACTACATGGTTACTCTTTTTTATGTGCAGATTTTGGTGGACTTGGTATGCCTAAATCACGTGTGATGGTGCTTTGTTTGCATTCATCTGGACAGTACCTTTGCAGTGGGAGTACCTGGATGTGTTTGGTCGTTTGACTGGTTGACACACGGTGCTTGTATTTGTTGTTGATGGGTTGGTTGTGTGATGGCATGAGTTCACTGATGTTCATACCGAGAGGTATGGGTGGTTGGATGAATTAGCACGAGTTGTGGGTGTTGGTTTTTAGCCGCATGGGTTTGGTCAGCTGCATGAGGGCAGTCAATTTTATGGTTGCTTTTCTAGATGATGATTTATCTTGTTATGGAGAATGATTTCTCATTATGTGTTTGTGTTGTGCTTCATTGTTGCTACTGTGGTGCCTTTGTCGCCTGAAGGATCTGATGCTTGTGTTCCAGAGACTGGTGCATGTACTCCTGGGCTTGTTCCTTTTCTTCCTATGTTGGAATTTTGGAGCTATTGCCTGAGATGGTGGACATTTATTGAATGTCGTTGTAGGTGTCTTGGTTGGAGCATGAAAGCATGGTGGTGGTCCTTATTCGTGTTTTGGAGGAAGCCAATATGTCTTCGTCAAGTAGGAGATTATTGGGAAATTTATGCCTCAACATTTTGGTTTCCCTTGAAGACTTGGCCAATTTCTTCATGTTTTTGGCCTTTACCGCCATACCGTTGTGAGCTTACCTTGGTGGAGCGGTCGAGCGGTCTACCGCTTTACTATGGGCCATCTTGCTTGGTCTGGCGGTGTTATTGCCCTATCGTGGCGGTCTTCTTTTGGACTAGCAGTGGCGCAGTGAGCGACGACAGTTGGTGTGGCGATTACTACCATACCGCAGGGTTCCCTCAAAGGTGGCGCAGTAGCGCGGTGCCGAAGTGATGTCTTACCTCCTTACCATGGAGGTTGCTCGTTGGTGGCATGATGGCACAGTAGCAGCGACAGTTAGGCTTGGCGGTTATCGCCCTACTGTGGAGGCTCATTCTCTAAGTCGCGGTGGTCGCGATAAACCACCAGTGGTTGAAGGGTGGCAGTTTGGTGACGGTTACCGCCCTACCACGGGCGGTGCTCAGAGAGATCACAGTGGATGTGGTATGCCATTTGCGGTGAAGCCTGGCGATTACCGCCCCACCGCAGGCAGTGATATGACTCACCGCAGTGGCAGCAGTATGACCACTGGTGGTCTATCAGGGCAGTCACCTCCCTACCACGGGGTGGCTTGGCAGCCTCCGCAGTAGCGTAGGTGTGACCGTGGTGGTCTGCTTGGCAGTCACCACCATATCGCGATGGGTAAAGCCAAGCCCAGCAGTAGCACGGTTGGAGGCCGAGGGCAAACCAAGCTGGCTCACCGCCATATCGCGGTGGATGTTTGGAATCGGAGCGGTAGCATGGTGGAAGACAGAGATGAGCTCGGAGCTCATCCGACCAAGATTGACCGAGTTTGACCAGAGGTCAAAGAAACGAACGAATGTGAAAGTGACACATGGCAAGATCTTTAAGATTTGATTGGCTGAAAGATTTTTTTGATTGTGATAGGCTGCATTATTTTAATGTTGGGCGGCTCAATGTCTGCAAAAGACGGTGCACGTTATCAAAGAGTAATGGAAGCTTGCAGGTGGGATAATTAAATATCCTGATGATCATTGATTGCTTGAACATGAAGAATAGGTAGGCACACGGTAAGAGATTATAAAGTAATCTCGTGTGCATGATAAAGGATGACGAGCGAAGATAGAGAGGCTGAGAGTGTTCGAGCGGTTTTGCATATTGCAGAATAACTATGAACACTTAGATTCTCAGATCAACAAAGATGTGAACCTAAGATGCCTAGAGGCTAGGCTGGCTGTGATGGTCAACTGAGGAGCTGAAGGGAATCTACATAGTATGTTGTTTGAAGACATTGTAACTGTGTGAAGGTTCTGAATATTGTGTTGCCTGCTTTCTCCAAATGGACAAGATGGAATCTTCTGAAGAGCATAGCTCTGAGATTGTATTGTAACTATTTATTGCTGAATAATACAATTTGAGCTAAGTTTTTTGGAGGGTGGGGTTTTTTTACCTAAAAAGGTTTTCCCCACGTAAATCTGTGTGTCCACATGTTTGTCTTTCATGGTTGTTTGATTCAGTTTCTTGAATCTATGCTTGTGTTGAATCTATTATAATTTATGCATTTACTTTTCTCAGAAAGATCAATGGGGGATCCACTATGCCCATTTCCTCTTTATGGCATAGTTTGTGTCTTTGATGTGATTTGAAGAAATGAAAATGACTAAGGCATTGTTGTCTTAGATGTTCGTTCTATGATGACATACCCATCTCGTATCCCCAACAGTTATATTATAATTTTATGTCTAAAGGGAGCCATTTAATGACTTAAAGTACATCAAATGATTAATTAAATGGGAACCTACTTTGAGGAAATATGGCCATGAGAGTCTAGTGTTTCTAATTATAGTAAGGCACCTAAACATGTGGTGATTTTAGTGTTGATCCCAATTTTCAATTGCCCTGGAAAAATAAGGTTTAATGTGTAAGTTATATCGTTTAATTATTATTAAAGGTGATTTTAATAATAATTAATCATTAAAAGCATGTTATAAAGTTATATTATAATTTTATGTCTAAAGGGAGCCATTTAATGACTTAAAGTACATCAAATGATTAATTAAACGGGCACCTACTTTGAGGAAATATTTTATAAAATTATTAAGGGCACATTTAGTATTATTTTAAATGATTAAAAGAGAAGCTTCTAGAGGATCAACCTCTTCTTGGAGAAATTATAAAAGGGGATCAACCCAAGATTTTATTCATTCATCCATGATTTTGATATTCAGCTTTGAAGAGTTTCACTATGGAGAAGAAGAAACCTAGGGTTTCTGCAATTTCTACATATTTTGGCATTGGAGAGTGTAGCTTCTTCATTGTATCAGCTACCTGAGGGTGTGAAATACCATCTGAAGGTTGCTTGTGGAATGGCTTCATCTAAGAGTCAACATTGGACATCATTGGAGGAATTCTCAAGGGTTTCAAAAGATAAACATTTGCATATCAGAAGTTGATATTCGGGTATGATCAATCTTATTGTAAATTAAAAATAATAAATAATCAAAGTTGATCATTTGATATTTTAGTTTTCAGCATTGATCTCTTTGCATTTGCTTTGCAATTTTATGCATTTCTTGGTAAATATCTTGAAAACTTCAAAACACAAAAAAAAAATATATCAAACCAACAGTTGTGAAATTAGCTCAGGGAAACTAGGGTTCTTATAGTGGTATCAAAGCAATTTCTTACCATCCTATGTTGGTTTTCAAAAAGAGAATTTCATACTCCTAGGGTTTAGAAATTTTGAAAATATTATTGGAAAATTACAAACTATATGATCAAATTGGGTATTTGAGTTTGATTTTTGGATAAAGAGAAGAGATTCTCTGTATAGAAAAGACAAGAATAAATTTATATTTGTAGAAAAAGACAAATTGGGAAGGCATAATGGCATATATAATCAAACAGGAAAATCAAATACAACAAAATCTGAAGGATATGATTGCACAACAAGACAAAGCACACTAAGTAAACACTAGAGTTGAAGAGGCCAGTAAGTTCTTATAAAGGAATTTGCAACTTTGGGAGGGATGAATTAAGTTGGAAGAATATTGCTTTTCATCAAGCAATACAATCACTAGAAGACAAGTATCTATCTAGCCATAAAGGAGACGCCAACATTCAAAGGTTTAAATAATACAGATATAATATTACCACTAGATTATATACAAGAAAAATTTGCACTTATCATTTGAAGGGAAAAGACAAAGTAGATATAGACAAAAAGGAAATAAAAAAGCTATCGGGTCCTCTTTGTCTGTCTGCTTTATCACGAGAAACATTTGGTGATATTTTTTTAAGAGGCATATAAGACTAGCAATCACACCTTCGTGTGCAATGGGTACACCGAAGATTTATGGAAGGTAGAAGAGGGAATGAAAATCCCATGACAAAGGATGAGTATGGAGGAAATATCGTAATGTGGCGGAGTGGTGATGTCACTATCAGTGTAACGCCCCGCCACATAACCCTAGAGGAAGTTGCAATTAACTACTCAAACGCACAATTTTTTATTTTTATTTAAAGTACAATTAACATGCAAGTTCAATACCCAATGCCAACAACCTCTAAGGTTACAAGACTGAGATTACTTTTAAACCCAAACATACCACATATATAAATTTGTAACATTTATCTACTTTAAGAAATTAAGAACACATACATTCCATACATGATACAGTACATCATCACAATAAGAGATACAATAAGATTTCAAATTAAAAAAATGTAATAAAGGGGATTACATCTCTCATTCCCCGAATGAGGTAGAACCAATAAGCGTGATTACAAATTACAATCTTCCACCTCGAATTACAAATGAGGGGTAAAATTACAAGAATCAACTGAAATGAATATAAGCATGAAATGTAACTGGATCCCAGAAGCTCTCCAACTAGAAACCTCGCCATCACGATCAAAGAAGAGAACCCAACGGAGTAAGGTGCATGTTCCACCCAACCAAGTGGTACCCGAAGGCCCACCCCCCATGCTATTATCCTAAACCCTAAACTCTAAAATCTAAACCCTAAACCCTAAAGCCATCATTTTTTCCTAGGCCCTTAATGAAATTTGAATTCGTTGAGCAACTTCACCAAATTGTATTCACTTAAGCCATGTCATTTTGTCCTAGGACCTTAGCAGACATAGATCTCCTTACGTATTCCTATCACCCTAAACCATAAATTGATGTCTTAAGGGTTCCTAATATGACATTTCTTAAGGGTATCAAATAAGTTCAAAAAATGTGGTGAAGTTGCCCAAGGAAACCAAATTTAACAATTTAATAAGATCGTGCACGATTATAATATGAATGAGATTTCATGATCTAGGTTGGTCATTCAAAACAAAAGATATCTCAATCAACTGCTCCACAAGAAAATATTTTTCACTAACTTGCAAGTCCATTATTCCAACGACCACCCAAACTTCACCTTATGTTCCCTAAACCTTGAACTCTAAAATCTAAACCCTAAACACTAAAGCATTCATTTTATCCTAGGACCTTAAAATGAAATTTGGTTGCCTTAGGCAACTCCAACAAATTGTGTTCCCTTAAGCCATCCTATTACCATAAACCCTAAACTCTAAACTCTAAACTCTAAACCCTAAACCCTAAAGCCATCATTTTTTCCTAGACCCTTAATGAAATTTGGTTGCCTTGGGCAACTTCACAAAATTTTATTCACTTGATCCATGTCATTTTTTCCTAGGACCTCACTATACATAGATCCCCTTAAGCCATCCTATCACCCTAAACCGTAAATCGATGTCTTAAGGGGTCCTAATATGACATTTTTGAAGGGGATCAAATAAGTTATGAAAATTTGGTGAAGTCACCCAAGGCAACCAAATTTAACAATTTAATAAGATCGTGCAAGATTATAATATGAATGAGATAAGTCATGATCTAGGTTGATCGATTTACAGTTTAGGGTGATAGGATGGCTTTAGGGGATCTATGTCTAGTAAGGTCCTAGGACAAAATGACATGGCTCAAGTGAATAAAATTTGGTGAAGTTGCCTAGGACCTTAATGAAATTTGGTTGCCTTGGGAATATTCACCAAATTTTATTTACTTAAGCCTTGTCATTTTGTACTAGGACCTTACTACATAGATCCCCTTAAGCCATACTTTAGGATGTCTTAAGGGGTCCTAATATGAAATTTCTTAAGGGGGATCAAATAAGTTCTAAAAATTTGGTGAAGTTGCCCAAGGCAACCAAATTTAACAATAATATAAGATTGTGCAAGATTATAATATGAATGAGATTTCATGATCTAGGTTGATAAATTTACGGTTTAGGGTGATAAAATGGCTTAAGGGGATCTATGTCTAGTAAGTTCCTAGGACAAAATGACATGGCTCAAGTGAATAAAATTTGGTGAAGTTGCCTCAGACCTTAATGAAATTTGGTTGTCTTGGGCATCTTCAACAAATTTTATTCACTTAATCCATGTCATTTTGTACTAGGACCTTACTACATAGATCCCCTTAAGCCATCATATTACCCTAAAACCTAAATCCTAAACTCTAAACCGTAAACCCTAAAGCATTTATAAATTATCCTATATTAATAGTTAATTATTTTTTCATTCAAGTAACATGCCTCAGACATAAATGAGTCTTACACATTTTATCATTTGTATTCAATTAGGCCATTTATATTGAATGATTCAAGGGTATTTCCTAAACATGTATCTTACATTTTCAAATTACAAATCTAATTTAGGTTCACTTATATCTTAGATATCACATGGATCAATTCAATAATATTTGTAATCCACCTCCACACCATTCATCTCCACCACCTTCACCTTCACCTCCACCTCCACCCACTCCACCTCATAACCCCCCACCTCCACCACCTGAAATCGATGGTGCTCACTTGCAAGTATGGACCAATGCCAATGTTAGAACCATCCAAGATCAAATCAATATTATTCAAAATGAAGAATGTATCGCACCACCTTTAAGGATGTTTGCATCTAGGATGCAAACTATTGTTGATGTTGTTAGTTCTATGGATGGGATCTTAGATGAGCATCGACAATGGCTAGAGGAGAGGAGAACTTCTGGTTCTAAAAAGGTAAACACAAAGAAATGAAGAGATGTAGTAGAGATCCACAACAATTTATAAATTAAGACAATGATAGATTATAGTTATGAATTTATGAATTTGATTCGATGGATATTTTGTGTGATGAATTTATGAATTTGGTTGGATGGATATTTTAGTGATGTGAATTTATGATTTTGTTTGGATGGATATTTTTAGTGACATGAATTTATGAATTTGGTGGAATTTTTGAACTTATAATAATGAATTTATAATAGTATATATTTTATGACCATCTACTAGATTATACTTTCTCATGTTGGAAAAATGTAATATATATATGCGTTAGACATCAAATGAGCTTTTCGTGAATGTTTCAAGTTTATTTTTTAGTATGTACTTGAGTTTTTTGTGAATGTATTTTTTATTTTAAATACATATGTACATGTTAAATTTTGAAATTTGTATGTATGTACATAGTTTAGTTGAATAATGTATGCATGCAAATTATGCATCATATTTTTTATTTTAAATGTATTTACATGTTAAATTTTGAATTTTTTATGCACATTCTCAAGTTCAATCAATGTATGTATGTGTATGTATATGTCTGCACATCCTATTTAAACAAATTTGCATGTATGTTTCAAATTAAACTATTTCTTGTAATTTTGTAAGTTTATATGTTAATTTTGTATTTTGTATAATTTAATGCAAGTGCACTTATATCTGATATCATGGATGAATTTAACATCAATGATATCATCAATCCAACACCTCAACCACCTCCACCTCCACCCCACGCTCCATCTCCCCCTCCACCCCCTCCACTTAATATCCCACATCCACCACCCATTGGATTTGATGAGGCTTGCTTGCGACCACGTATAAATGATCAAGTGGAATCCATACAAAATAAAATCAATGCTACGAAAAATCAAGCATTGATTCCACCACACGATGCAAAACGTTGTGGATGTCATTAAGACTATTGATTTTGATCTAGATATGCATCGACAAGAAAGAAAGTAGATGAGACAATTTTATGCAGATGATCTCTCCTATAAAAAAATTTTAGACCTTAAAATAACAAAATCCCATCTAGCCCCTTACTTTATCGACCCTATTATTAGGCAGCCCATTCCTCCCAATAAATATAGAATATCCATGAGGTGGTGTATACATCCACAAATGAGTAGACATTTTTGGGATCGATGGTGTATGGTATTTGACAATCCACCACACACTAATTTGGAGGTCCCATTGTATTTTTTGAGGAAACTATATGTAGAATTTGTTATGGGGCAAATGCCCAATTATTTTGATTTTAAATCATTTTAGGGTGTTGGTGGCGGCATGCTACAACAAAGGTTAGAGTTGATCCCCAATGCCCTGTGCATGTGCAACCTGTGTTTCTCCTCTTGGTCCTACCATTCTTGTACCTGTGCATCAATGTGCGGTGGTATCGACATTAGGATCCTTAGTATGCTCATAGGAGACCTTGATCAACATGCTTCTGTGATAGTGGGTAGGAAGCATAGAGACGACGATGATGGAGGAGTTTTTTATGGAGTTGGTTCAAGTACCACTCCAGGAGCATCGAGACCACATGTATGTACTAGTTTCCATCAGTTATGTTATGGACCCAATCATGCCACACCTAGTTCGGGTGGACGTGGAGATTCTGGTGGTTCATTTGGTCACCTCAGTTCATTTGTAGAATTTCTTATAACATACCATCACCCTGAGGATACTATGACACAGGTATAAATATGCATCTACATGTTGAATTTATAATAATTTTAATGAATGTATACATCAAAGAAAAGTTTGTAATATATTTTAACAATTAAATTGTTTGGTGTATAGATCACACTAACAATGGGGCAATCATCTACTCCACGAGTACATACATCGACACCAGTCCTAGTTGGCAACCCTTATCAGGTATTTTGATTTCAATTTTTTAAATTATATATGAATTAATTTTTAACTTGAGTTTTAAATTGTATTAAATTGAATCATGAACATATGTTTTAAATATTTATGTTGGTTTAGGGGAGTCAATCGACTTCCACGTCGATTCCACCCGAGGGGTTGTTGAGCACTCCTCCACTCTCGAGCATTGCAGATCAAGGGTAGGTACATTTATATTATAAATTTTTTAACTTACATTAGTATAGTTACAATTATGAAATTTGAATTCAATATATATCAAATGTGCATGTACACTTATAAACGTCTGCATGTATGTCTAGGTTGATACGAAAATGAGAATGGGAATCAGGCACACATTATATGTTGTGGCTACTCGTGAGGACTTTGAATTTTAGGTTGTTTAAAAAAAATTATACACAAAATGTGCAAACTTGAATATATATATTTTAACCTAATTCAAGTATACATGCTTTAAATTTGATCTTGTAGGACTTTGTTACTATGAATTTTTGTCGTGACTCGGTCATAGTTAAACCTCTAGGAGGACATGCATAGAAGGCTCCAGATATCATGGTAAATTATTTCTTTTTATCATTGTTATAGTAAATTACAAACTATATATTCTAAATAACTTTAATTTTAAATTTTAAATTGAATATATATAATATGACCTAATACATGTTTTAAATTATTTTTATTTTATAGCATGAGACACATCTTCTACTTGAGCATGTACAAACAGATCCTGGAGTAGAGGGTGCACAACCTCATAATACGGTACAATTAAAATATAATAAATTATAAATTAAACTGAATTAAATCATTTTTAATTGTAGACTTACATCTAATTTCAACTTTCTTTGTCTTGTTTATGTAGATTGATTTAGAGAATTTAGAGGTTGGTTTAGGTGCACTAGAGCATCTAGACCCTAGTGGTAATTTAATTTTATGATAAATTTTAAATAAAATTGTCATTAAATCATTTTTCATGGTCTTACATCTGATTTCATCTTTCTCTTTTACAGAGTGTCTCAGGTCATTCGGGTAGTCCACACGGTGTGAAGAGGTCTCTTGATTATAGAGACGATACATGACCTAAACATGATTTTATGGATTATATTTGATTAATTCATGGACTACATATTTGGTTTCTCATGTACCATGCTGGACTTTATTTCACGGGTTGAGTACTTTATTGGACTTTATTTTGTGGGTTGTACTCTGATGGACTTTATTTCATGCACTTAATATATTGGTTTCATGCACTTAATGTACTGTAAATGATGGACTTTATTATTGTTCAATTTTAATTCACACATGTACATTTATGTATTTATGTTCATAGTCAATACATTAGTTCATAGGACATTAATGTGTAAATAAATATAAATATGAAATTAAAGTTGACATTAATATGACGTTTTAATATTTGTACTTTACAAATTTAGTGATCCATGTACATGGTATACATGATCTGTACATTCAATAACTAGCGATAATTAGTCAATGAACTTATTCAATTCACGTCCTAATGGGATGTCTTAAGGGGTCCTGATAGGATGTCTCAAGGGGTCCTAATAGGATGTCTTAAGGGGTCGTAATACACAGGTTGCATCTAATAAAATAAGAAAAAAATCATAATCTACAAACAAAAGCAATCCGTTTATATACCACAAAGGGTGAAATTTTAGGAAATAAACAATACCATACAAAATTAGAGAACAAAATCATAAATAAATTCTATAAAATAAACATAATTTATAGGTTGTCTTAAGGGGATGTCTTAAGGGGTCCTAATATGACGTCTTAAGGGGATCAAAGAAGAGTATAATATAGGACAATCAATGTGGTCTACATGATGTAGAATTTCCTTAAAAACTAAAAGATATATTAGTCCATCAACCATTTTGTTGGATTCTAATCAAGCATGTTTATGTTCATGGACATGTAGTTCAAGAATAATTCCATAGAGATAGGGTAGTAGATATTTCTCACATGGTACTAATTATTTAGCAAAGTGTTAGAGAAAACTTAAGAACATAAAATTCCTCTTGACCTCATGTTCCACAAAAAACACTAATTTATAAGCTGTCAAAACAAATAATAGCATCTAACACTAATTTATAAGCTGTCAAAATAAATAATAGCATCCAACACTAATTTATAAGTTTTCAAAACAAATAATAGCATCCAACACTAATTTATAAGCTGTCAAAACAATAATAGCATCCAACACTAATTTATAAGTTGTCTTAAGGGGTCCTAAAACGACGTCTTAAAGGGATCAAAGGAGAGTATAATTAAGTATAAATATTAAGTGATATAAACAAGTATTATACTTTAGGGTGAGTCATCATAACAAATGATAAATATAATAAGTATCTGAAGCACACTCGGACTCAGGATAATGACAACATGAATGCTTTTTTCGTGGGGAGTGAGGCGTCAATCCACAACCAGTCGAGCTTTGATCAGGAGGCCCTTCCACAACCCTAGGACCAGGTGTGTTTGGCCCTCATGAAGAATGTGATGCTCGAAGGTAGATTTAAAACCTAATTTTTCTACCACTTCCCTTTGTTGAATCATCTTAGGCACAAAATTATACTTAGTTTTCTATTTTTTTTGCTTATGGATTTGGAAAATTCGATGTAAAAATGTAAAGAAATGGCTAGCCTTAACCCGAATGACATTCATCCTCTGCCTCTACACCAAGGGCTAATTATGAGACTCTACCATTTCCACCTAGCTTTATGACCTCATAGGTCTATTTTTGTTGTATGTGTGGAGAAGGTTGAACCCCTTGTTGTTGCTAACATCTCCCCTGCTAAATCTAAAAGCTCTACTCAAAAACCCCATCTAGGTACTGCCGAAAACTCCAAACCCAAACATGTCGCTAAAAAACTAAAAGGTAGCGTGGGAAATGCGCATACGAGCGTTGCAACCAATCTGTGTGAGCTCAAGGCCACTCTGGCCAAAACTGCTTACAAAGCCACTCCAAAGAAAAAGGGTAAAGATGACAAGAAAGGTTTAATGGAGCCTATGACGAAAGATGGCAGAGGGAAAAATGTTGTGGGGAAGGATTCCAAAGGTGATACGACTGTGGAGGAAAAAAATAACAAAAAAGGGCAGATTTTTGTGGAATCGGAGGAGCAGCAGACGAACAGTAAAGAGTATAAGGAGGAGGAAAATGTGGAAGGTCCCCATACCATCCCTGACAGCAACAATTTGTTGAAAGAGAACTCAGCCTCTCAGTCTTCACACCCGTTGGAAGCTGAGCTTGGTGAGGACCTGAAGGTCCTTGATGAGGGAGAGGAGCTTCGTGCACTAAAAGACAAGATAGACAAGCTGGACAAGAGATTCAAAGGTCTGACTTACTTCACTGTGAAGGTGGTTCATTTCATCACCAACACTCTGTCTGTGGTGATTAAAGATGAGCTGGAGGGTAAAAATGTTGAGGAGAATCAAGAGTGGGTCAGGGACGATGTCATGGACCTCCTCTCTAAAAACTGGGACAATGCTAGTTAGTTGTTGTTTTGGTCTGTGTTTTGGTGTTTCTGTCGTTAGTCTATGGTCGATGTACTATTTTGTTGTTGTTTATGTTCTTTTGGCTATCTTTTTTGGTAATACTTGGACTTAATATTTTTTGGCCCATGAGGCTCCTTGTGTAAAGGGTACATCACCCTGTAAATGTTGCTTACTTTATAAAAAACAAATGATATATAATTAAGTATAATATTTAGGATATGTGTTAATTACGACACATCTTAAGGGGATGTCTTAAGGGGTCCTAATATGACATCTTAAGGATATAATTGATTTAACAATAATTTATACATGATATTTAGTTATTATACAATCAAATATAAAGTTTCAAAGTAGGAAAACATGCACATTTAATTTATATAAAACCATTTGTATGTACACAACTCAAATACCTGTATTTAAAATTATTCCACACATGTGTGTAGGTTGAATCCAGGCATCTTCTCCTTTTTGTTTCAAAGTATGAGATCAATGCGATGATGACTTAAGGCTACAAAAAAGGATAATAAATAAATTTTAACTATTAATCTACAATCACTATCAATATATAATCAAAACATATATTTAAATATAATTTAACTAATAATTACCTATTTTTACCAAGTATTCCATGTTGTCTAAGTTGAATCTGCATGGACTCTCCATTTTGTGATTATGGCTGAAGGATCTATAAAAGGAAAACTTAAATCAATTTCAACTAATAACACACTTGAGCAATATGAAAACATGTATTTTATCTATTTAAAAGGACTTGATATCAAACTAAAACTATATTTACTTGTATTTACTTATTCCATTGTACCATTTGCATCCTCTCTTTTTTTGCAACACATCTATGATTGTCTCATGCTCTTCCATAGAAATTGTCCATAGCACTTTATTTGTATGTCTTCCACAACACCAGTCTAGTTTTATATTTGTTGCCACCACCAAATGTGAAGTGTATAATCCTTTTATGTGTTTCATAATCTTTGAATGCAGGTAGACCATTATTCCTTATCAGGTATTTTCATAACCAAGTTCCAACAACCACCATTGATCCTATTCGAAAACATGAAAACCATCATCAAATAAGCTCTCAAAATTTTATTAAGGGGATCAAAGACTTGTTCTAAAAATTTGCTTAAGACCCGATCAAATACTTGTTATCAAAATTTTCTTAAGAGGATGTCTTAAGGGGATCACCGTACCTATTGGATAATGATAGCCATCATCATCTTCTCAAGGTGCTATTAACTTAGGTTTAGTCTCCACACAATGAGCCAACCAAAATTATGTTTCCTCTTCATTCCCCTTAGGTGCAACAACAACATACACATGTACTACAAACAAAATTTGATTTAATTTAACTTGCATGTATCCATATAAATAATTTAGTATTATAAAATAGCTTAATAAAGCGAAATAAAATTAAATAAATTGAATTAAATTACCTTCTTGTACAAGGTCTGAAACACAGTCATAGTCTTCAGATGCAAACACTTGATCATTTTCTTCAATATTTCTTTCATATTGATTGTGTGCTTGTGTAGGTGTCAATGATCTTTGCTCCCACTCTTCAACCCATTATGTATTTTCACATGCTTCCCAATCTCCTGAGATACAATACTGACAAAAATATGCAAGCTCCCTTGTCCAGATAGTCCATGTACTTGTTGTCGAACTCCTAAATGAATTCCATTTAGTAGATCCATTGATTGCCTCACAATCAACTCTAGGTAAAATGTTCTCTTCTTCAACCAACCAAAAGAATCAACGAACTATAGAGTAGTCACTCGAACCAGGTGTTGATAATCTTGTATTGCACCAATCCACAATCCCATGTGCATCTTTAAATTTTACCGCATCTTCAAATTTCAATTGTTCTCTAGCAAGAATCCTTTTGACACATGCACCGGCATCATCATGTTCTCCTTTACCATGCCCAACTTAAAAAAAATCCATATATGTTGGACATTAAGTTCCTTGTGAACCCTACTTAACCAATAGAACATTCGAGCATTCTTGAACTACCCCATACAATTATCTAACCATATGAGGTGTCCTATCATTTGGATTCCTCTTTCTCTTAAATTTCTATAAAATATATTGAAATAGTATTGAAAAAACTCTGAGGAGTGTAACCAATTGTCACTCGAATAAAAATGATACTCCCTCAAAAAAATTCTATCATCCTCTATGCTATCATCTGCATGTCTATAAACAATATGAACAAACATAACTACTTGCACTGAATTATAATATTGTTATTGAATTTCCTCTTACAGAGCTAGAGTATAATTTTCCACAAAATCAACCTCTAAAAGTAAACTACCAATTGGAAATGTGTTTCTCCATGTGCGAAATTGGCCATCAAGCCATCGAGCATGTTGAGAGTGCATGAAATATTTTGGTACAATCTTATTCTTAAATACACTCATGAATGCATGTACACTAACTTTTTTTGTAACTAAATCACAACGCTTTCCTATTTTTCCATCTTTTAAAGAATAGTCAACATTCTTAAATCTTTTAACATCTACTAATTGTTGTCCAAAATCATTATCAACATTTTCATGCATACAAATTCTTAAGAATGAAAGATTTCCACAGCTAGTTCATTATCCAAAAATACAAGAACTTAAATAAAATAATTTACCATTAGATCTTTCACAAAACAAACCTGATATAAACTCCCTTATTGTTTCAGGTGGCATATTAATACTACATTCCTCTATGATCATGTTAGTATGCAAAGTACAACGTATATATCGAAAAACATCATAAAAATAATGAAATTGAACATGCGATTTACAACAACAAGACATTCGTTGCTTATTAATTTTTACATACTAGGGTTTACATTTTTCAAAAGACCTTTGACTTATTTTAATATTACCAGGTAACACTAAATCACCACAATTTTTTTTATAAAATTCAGTTTGTGTTGTATCTAATAGGTGTTTTGGATGAGGATCACGAACTTTGAACCCCACTCTTAGTTTTAAAACATCTCTAGCATTAGATGATACCCTAGTATTATCATGCCAATATTTTTCAATCAAAGATTTAATTTGAACATTCAATTTCATGTCAGACCTCAGGAGTCGACCACTAAAACTCCAACATTGGTTAATTGGATCATTTTCTACACTTTCTCTTATTTTTGCCACTCTTAGCAAAGTTTTAGGATGTATTTGTAGAACTTCGCTAATATTACTTACCATTATTTTATTCAAAGTTTTTTTTATTAACTATAGTAGTTGTTATAGCTCTTCTTGTTGCATTTTTATCTTTAGATCGACTATTTTTTCCAATAGATTTAATGGCACTAGCAACAGTAGACATAACATGTTTTAATGATTAATCTTTTCTCCTTGGTTTAACAAAAAAGCCTAACTTTTTCATTATTTTCCTCATTTTTAGCATCTCATCAATTGCATCATTAGTTGACATTGAAATGCAATTTTTTACGATAAAAATATTTTTTTGTATACTCTATTCGCATGTGTTCTTATTTGCCTCCAAGAAATCTTACCAGGAAGATTATCTAAAACATCACTTTCAATTTTTTAAAAAGTATTTTCATTAAATTCAACATCACATTCTAGATTTTTATTTTCATTTTCATCAACAAAACGGTTTTCATTTTCATTTTCATCAACAAAATGGTTCTCGTTTTCATTTTCAACAAAAGGATTATTCTCATTTTCATTTTCAACAAAATTTAAACAATTTTCATTTTCATTTTCTAATGTATTTTCGACTAATTCTATAAAAAATTCATCTCTTTGAATATTATCAATTTCACCATCGTTAAGTCCAACATCTTGTAAAACTTCTATAAACGAATTTTCCATTTCACTAAAATGTGGATTTGAAGACATATTTGGATTTGTGCCTATTGAAACATTCTCCATAGCATTGAAAGAGGGATTTGAAGACATACTGGGACTTTTTTGTATAATCATATTATTTTCCAAATTGACTTCTTGCAAATTAGCTTCATCTACAACCATGGTCTCCTCAATGTTTTCATCTTCAATAGTTATGGAATTGGATGCTCCACCATCATTCATTGATTTAATTCTCATTCTTCTTTCTCTTTGTCTTTTTTTCTCCTTATCTCTCTTTGCTTGAATTTATTCAGGAGTCAATGCCTTCCTATCTTTCCTCTTATTATGAGCTTGTGAACCCATGATTATAAAAGTTTCAAGCACAAATGAATATCAATAGTGAAATTCTTCAAAAAAGTTCAATCCAAATTACAAGTTGAAGACCTATAATGACAAAATTATTCCACATTTGTTCATCTAAACAAGTAGAAAACTAACACAATTCCACTTATAAAACTGTTTACATGATGCCTCCTTTCAAAAATTCAATCCAAATTGCAAGTTGAAGACCCATAAAAACAAAAGTCTTCCACTTTTATTCCTCCAAACTAGTAGAAAACTAACACAATTCCACTTCAAAAATTGATTACATGATGCCTCCTTTGAAAAATTTAATCCAAAATGCAAGTTGAACACCTGTAAAGACAAAAGTTGATAGAAAATAGCCCAATATGTCGCACTCGATCATACATGTGAAATTGTAGACTTCACAGTAAAACTTTGCCAGTAATTTAAAAAAAATGGTAAAAAAAGAAATGGGATCTCGTTTTATAATCAGGATCCTATTTCCTGATATTAAATGTGGGGACCATTGACAAGGAAACGAGATCCTGTTTATAAAATGGGATCCTATTTCCCTATCAACGGTTCCCAATTTAATTTTAGGAAACGAGATCTCGATTTACAAAACAGGATCTCGTTTCTAAAAATTTGAAATCCCCCTTGCTCTTTGGTCGGGTTTCTGGCTTGGATTTCGGTTCGGGAAAAGCTTTGGGATTCTGAACCTAGGCCTTCAAACTGGTTTGGCTTGCAAGTTGAAGGTCCTAACAATGTCAGAGAAAAATAGTGAGTTTGGACATATGACTGACGACCTTTTTTGCTAAATTTTTTGACGAAATTAAAACCCATTATAGATGAGACAATGTAGGTTCCAAATATGTAATTTTTTTTACAATTGGATTATTTTTTCTATTTTTCAATTAATTTATGATGAAACGGGTCCATAAACTTGAATTATCAGGGTTTTTTAATATTTTAATAACTTTTTATTAACATAATTTTTTGATGAATGGATTGCACGAGAACGTACTTCAGACAATTCTTTTTATTTTTTTTAAAAAATGATAAGTTTAGGTCATCTTATGCGTGACGTACACGACGATTTTTCAAAACACCAAATATGGCTAGTAAAAAATTAACAAAAAAATATGTTCAATAAAAAAATACAAAAAAATATTGAAAACGTGCTTCAATGAGTTACCTGAATCTTTTCCCAAAAGGATTTAGAAAAATACAATAATTTAGGTCAAAATATGGATGACGTACACGTGCATGGTATGGTAAAAAAAAAGGACTTTTAAACAATGGTTTTTAGAAACGCCTATTGAAACTCAATTTGTACCATCTGGGTATTGAAATAAATTACATATTTGGAAACTAGACTCTAAGTACTAAATTTATGATTGGTGACTTTTTTGAAGATTCCATCTCTAAGTGCTTCAAGTTTTAAGGTCAAATGTGTCAAATTCTGAAAATCAAGAAAACCACTTCCACTTTTTGACCAAAAAGTGGACTCAACTTTTTGCTAGCACCCTACAAAATTGATACAATTTTTTGTCGAGTTAAATTTTGCAATCCATTCCGAACAATGTTTTTTGAAATAAAGCGGATCTCCATACAAAATTTCATGTTTCAAATTTGAATCTATGCATTCAATTAGGAAATAATCCTTAGATTACAAACACTTACTTTTATCTTTGAATTTGTCCATCCACCATTGTATGACTTGCTCACTTGTTGTTCCTTTTTCGCTCCATTTCTTAATTAGGGCATGGTCTTTCAATCGTTCCATTATCGCAACAAAATATGATAGGGGATTGCAACGATTTGCTATGAACTGGCTTCGATCTATTGCTATCAGCATTGGGAACCTCCCATCATTTCCAAAACCCCCCATTCCTATCAAGATATCCATTGTTTCTTTCAACAAGTCACTCTTTTGCTTGATGGTGATTCTTACCTCCCAATCCACGACGTTGCTCCCTGACTAAATATGCATTTTCTCTAGTACATCACTCTGAAAAGATTCCTCCATCTTTGTGAAGGATGTTGCTAATTTTGAGGTCGATTTCCTTACCACCATTCGTTTGCCTGTGGTCTTCTCACATTGCTCCTGGAGCCTCCCTATTGATGCCTCGTGGCATTTCCAAACCTACCCTACTCCCACCTGTGATGTTTTCGAGATGCATACAGTAATTGCACTCCTTAGTAACCATCATTAGATTAATAATTTTTAATATAAAATAAGATCTTTTTTTTAAGTTAATAAATTAATAATTTAAAAGTAAATAGATTAGCTTTTAAAAATTATTAATAAATATTTAAAGTTTTAAAGAGATCAAAATATTTCTGAATTTTTTATTTTTATTTTTAATCAACACGTTGGCCTCTAATAGGCCGCGACTTATATAGGCTTATGTCCATAGGCCTTCACATTTTTTATATTATTTATAAAGGTTTCTCAAGAATTTTTTAATTTATTGCTAAAATGTAATAAATATTTTTATATTCATGTATAGTGATTCAGTGAACCAAAATACGGCAAATGAAAAACTCCAAAACTATAAATAATCTCGCTCCCACTATCGGTGAACAAAAAAGGAAACAAAAAATAAAAGCTATCAAAAATAAAACTCATTCCCGTTGCCGATATATAAAGTCATAAATAGAAAATAAAAATGGTAAAACATCCAAGGGTGTCTAATATTTCTATCATCTTGCACTATCCTCTAACAATATCAACCGTCGAATAATCAAGTTAGCTTGCTCATTTCAAATAAGTAATGTCTTCGACGTAAAAATGGATATTTTTTGAAACACTTTTGATTACTTTTGAATGAGAGGAAATATTAAGGTTTTATGGCCTAATTATAATTTTGACTAGCTCTTGCTTACTAATAGATCTCTTGGGTAGAGAATTATGATCCTATTATGACCATTTTAGCAACCTCACTATTATTGTCTCTTGTGTTTTTTTGAATGTTAACTACATCAAGGAGTTGTAATTTATATCTAAGACTTTATGTTTGTAGGCTTTGAGTAGTATAATTTTACATGGTTGTGATTTAACCTGCTTGATAATAACTTCAGTCTCTCAAAATACTTGTATCAATTTGATATTTTTCTTAACTAATTGAAGTTCAAGTGTTAATGCCTCATAATTTACCACATTCTTTCATAGATTTAATTTTATTCTAGTGATATATGTCAAAGGGTGGGGAAACCAAAACAAAGGGAAGCAATGAGTGAATCAAGCGAAGGGCAGTTAGGGCGCGCGGTCTCTCGAACTGCTCAAAGCAGGAGTGAGGGCAAAGAGGTGACCAAGGAGACATCTGATGGGGTGCGGGAACTTGGGATTTTGTTTGTGGATGTTGCTCGCAGGTCTGTTCAGGGCACTAAGGTAGGAATTGGCGCCAAATTAGCTGTGAAAAATATCAACCTCATCGTTTCGGATGAAGCACAGGATATCACCGTCCCTGACCATCTCCTACAATCCATGGTGGAACGACTCAAGCAGACAGTTGTGATTGCTAAGTTCGTGGGGGTTTGGCCATCACTCGACCAGATCAAGAAATGGTGTGAACAACACTGGAAAGGCTCGTTCCTTGGTATTAGCTTTTTATCCTTGGGGTTTTTCCAAATGATTTTCTCTTCGGAAGCAGAGCGTGATTCGATTTTGAGGGGCGGCCTGTGGTTCATGGGAAATGTCGGGCTGTACACGAGGGCATGGTCCCTTGGTTTGGACCTTCGACAAGAGTAGATAAAAAAGGCTCCCATTTGGTTAAGACTCCATAAACTCCCACAAGAGCTCAGATAAGAAGAAATCTACAAACTAATTGGCAATTCGTTAGGGGTTTTTATCCGTAGTGAGCAGCCCACAGGCAGGGGGCGGCTTCGTGATGGAGTCAGAATCTATGCTTGGATCAACCTCAGCCAGCCAATCAAGCTTACTCTTAGGTTCTCATCGGTCTTAGGCATATGGAAGCAGATGGTTGAATATGAAGGTTTTCCTTTTAATTGTTTCAGATGCGGGAAGCTAGGGCATGTAGCTAGGTTCTGCAATTTGAAGGGCCCTTCAAGGTTAATGGGGCAAGCGGTGGATCCTCCGCCTAGTATGAATAATGATAAAAGAACTTCACATGGGGAGTCTGTTGGTGATAGTGGCAAAGATGAGCTACAACGGAGTGCTCAGATGTGTCCCCAAACGGAAGCGACAGGCTTTAACGGTGGTATGGGCGGTTTATGCAAAGATGCGGATCTTCCGACATCCAGGCTCTCTACGGAACCGGTCCACAATGGTGTCTGTGGAGAGACTTCTTCTCCTCAGGTGATTGGAGAATGTCAAAAAGCCATTGTCAACACATCTCAAGCTGCCAAATCCATATTGGAGGCTAGTATTGGTTGACCATGTCCTGCCTCCCCTGAGGACAAGACTTTGTTTGGCATTGAGATGGAGTGCTCAAGTGATGGTAAGGAGAACGAATGGAACATTGCAACTAGGAGAACTAAAAGGTTTGGTGGAAAGCCAACTCTTTTTGTTGATGTAGGGGGCTCCAATAGTAAGGGAAGAAAATCTGAAGTTAGTAAGGCCAAATCTAGGGCCTTGGTTGACATAGAGAAAGGCTCACAAGTCTCGATGAGAAAGTTCATCTCCCCTAGAGGCGAGCACCTCCCAAAAGTAGGTAACCGATGAAGTACATCAGTTGGAATATCAGAGGGCTCAACGACCCTAATAAACACCATCTCTTGAAACGGTTAATAGAGGTTGAAACCACTGACATAGTGCTTATTGAAGAAACCAAAGTAAGTGAAGAAAAGTTTAGGGAATTGTTGCAGAGAATTTGGAGGAATGGGTATGGAATAGCTCAAAGTGTTGCAAGCTCTACCGGTGGTTTGGCCATCCTATGGAACAAAAGCAACATTTTTGGCTCGTTGGTGGAGGCTAATCAATTTTGCCTCTCTGTTAATTGCAAGGATGTTAGGGATTGTTACCAAATGTTAGTATCAAATGTTTATGGCCCAAACACTGAGGCTGAGCATTTGGTGGCCTATTCTTACCTACGGTCCCTCAGAAATAACCATTACATGGACCATTGGGTGGTTGGTGGTGAGTTTAACGCTACTTTGGCCCCCGAAGATAAGAGGGGGGTAGGCTGTTTGGCAGTTGTGGTTCCATCAACTTCAGAATTTGCTGCGATGACATTGCCCTGGTGGACATTAAGCCTAAATCTGGGTGGTACACCTGGAATAATAAAAGGATAGGTGAGGAAAATATACAGTGCAGACTTGGCCGTTTTTTTCTAAATTCAGAGTGGTTGATGGAGTTGGGAAGTTTTTTCTCAAAAAAATTACAGTATGGGGGGTCTGATCACTGGCCAATCTCTCTTCTTTTAAGAAACCCCAAGAAGCCGAAAGGTATCCCTTTCAAGATGGAATCTTTTTGGTATGAACACCCTGATTTTGATAAATTGGTTGGAAAATGGTGGTGCATAGAGATCAGAGGATGCAGGAGGTATTTTGTTTCCAAGAAACTGCAAGAAGTCAAGAGGAGGACCAGGGACTGGAATAAGGAGGCTATGGGGGATTTGTTTGTCAACAAAAGCAATGTGGAGTTTGATTTAAAGGGAGTCGAGGGTACAATATCCAAATATGGGTACTCTTCTGAATGCAAAGAGAAGAAAACCAAGCTTATAGAAGACCTTAACCACCTTTTAAGGATGGAAGAAACATTTTGGCTACATAAATCTAGGGTGAGATGGCTGAGAGAGGGAGACGAAAATACAATATTTTTCCAACTATCCACAAAAATTAGAAGGCAGCACAATAAGATCGTGAAAATCAGAAACACTGAGAACGTTCTTCTTGATGACATTGACACTATCATAGGCGAAGGCATGCGATACTTCAATGAGCTCTTGGGCTCTAATGTGGATCATGATCTCCAGGTTCAAGAAGAGATGTTGTATTGTATTCCTAATCTCATATCGGATGCTCAAAACGAATTCATTTTATCCCCTTTCACTAGAGAAGAGATCAAGAAAGTTGTTTTCTCCCTTGGAGCTAGGAAAGCTCCGGGGGCCAGATGGTTTCCAACCAGATTTTTTTCAAAGATATTGGCAGTTGGTTGGTGAAGATGTTTGGAGGGCAGTGGAGGAGTGCAGGGAGTTAAGGGTTGTTTTGAAGTCTTGGAATGCGACCTTCTTGGACTTGATCCCTAAGGTCAAGGACCCTTTGTCCTTCGATCAGTATAGACCTATCACATTATGCAATGTCATCTACAAGATTGTCTCCAAAGCTATGGAAACTAGGCTAAAAGTGTGCCTGAATGACATCATTTCTGAGGAACAAACTGGGTTCTTAAAGGACAGGCAGATTTTAGATGGCATTATCGTAGCTCATGAGGCCATTCATTCTATGCAACTTAGGAGGAGAGAAGGAATGATTATCAAACTTGATATGAATAAAGCCTATGACAGAGTCCCTTGGGATTTTTTGATCAAGACTATGAGAAATTTTGGGTTTTGTGAATCTTGGTGCAATTGGATCTTTAGCTGCATTTATTCTCCTTCTTATGTAGTATTAGTGAATGGGGTTCCTACTGGTTTCTTCTCTGCTAAACGGGGGTTGCACCAGGGGAACCCTCAGTCCCCTTTTCTCTTTCTCCTAGTGGTTGATGTCCTTGGTAGAAACTTGAAGCTGGCAATGAGGAATGGCAGCTTGGAAGGTATGCAGGTCTCAGTGGGCTCGAATAACATCTCTCATCTACAATTTATGGATGATACTCTTCTTTTTGGCGCTGCTAAGTCTAAAGAGGCCAGAAATTTCAAAAATATTTTAAGTCATTATGAGGTTGCTGTTGGGCAGAAGGTAAACACATCTAAATCCAGAATTTTCTTCTTGAAGGAGGGGTGTCTTGATAAGTTGGAGATTAAAAGGGTCCTCGAGTTTGAAACCGATTGCCTTCCTAACAAATATCTCGGTATGCCACTGATCGGTGGTAGAACCTCATAAAGGGAGTGGAATAATGTGTCCAATCGTGTACAAGCTATGTTAGCTTCTTGGAAGGGAAAGTGGCTCTCCTTGGTTGGTAGAATTTCCCTAATCAAGGCTTCATTATCTGTTGCTCCTATTGACACCATGTTTGCTTTTCAAATTCCCAGTAAGGTGGCTAAATAATTGGAAGGGGCGAAGAGAAGTTTCCTCTGGAGGGGCTGCGAAGAGCAATTCAAATACAACTTGGTCAAATGGGACGAGGTGTGCAGGCCAATTATAAAAGGTGGTTTAGGCATCAAAAAATGCAAAGATATGAATCTTGCCTTGGGCACTAAATTGATTTAGAGAATCTACACTGAAAAAGATAATCTTTGGAGCAATATTATGCAAACGAAATACTTGAATAACAATGTGGAATATTTGTTCTCTTGTGAGATACCCAATGGCTCGAGCATCTAGAATTTTCTTAAAGTCTACTACAACTAGTTGAGATCGGATATGATATGGCCGTTGGGTAGGGGAGACAAAATCAGTTTTTGGAGGGATGGATGGTTGGAGGATAGTGCTCTTTGTACCCAGCCTCCCTACCTCCCACTTATGAAACATTTTGAAGCAGTGTTGGGTGATCGTGTTATTGACTATATGGAGGGTATCACCCCTGGTAGATTTTGGAAATGGTTAAATGCTCCTGTTGTTGATCTGCAAGTTGTCTGTGAGGAACTGCAAGGAAAACTTGATAAATGGTCGTTGATGGGGGAGGTCAAAGATGATAAGCTAGTGTGGAAATACCACGAAAGTGGTGTTGTTACAGTTAAGAGCACTTTTGACACCTATTGTTCTAACAGGCCCTCCAAAGGTTGTCTTAAGATATGGAGTAAGCGTGGAATCTCGAAGATGAATGCCTTCTTGTGGCTAGCTTGGAAGAGGCGTGCTTTAACATGGGATAAACTTCAAATTCTAGGCAAAGTTGGCCCCTCTTGTTGTGTAATGTGCAAGCAACAAGAGGAAAGTAACAATCATCTCTTCGTGCAGTGTGAGGTGGCTTGGCAAATATGGTGCCACTTTTTAGCTAGATGGGGCTCGGATTGGGTGATTCAGAAGGATGTGGCTAGTCTCTTGGACTCATGGGTTTATAAGATTGTGAGCCCTGGTTTGCAGTTAATATGGGAAGTAGCACCGACAGTGATTGTGTGGTCCCTATGGACTGAAAGAAACAAACATATCTTCAAAGAGGAGTGGTCGGTTGATAGGATTTGGGACAAGATCATCCACACCATCAGGGAGCTAGGGGACACTCACAAGAAAGACGATAGGGTTTTAATGGAATTTGAGGTGGGTTGGGCTAATGCTTGGCCTAGCTTTCATTGGTTTAAGTCGTCCAACATCACTGCTCCTGAGTTTTGTAAGAACCATATTTGGGTTATGCCATCTCAGGGATGGATCAAGCTCAACTTTGATGGTGCAGCCAAAGGGAATCCGGGATTGGCTTGAGGTGGCGGTATCTTTAGGGACCAATTGGGCACCCCCAAGCTGCTATATTTTGTTGATTCAGGTATCAATACCAACAATATGGCTGAAGCTAGGGCCTTGTTATGGGGTTTGATGATCATGAGAGAGGGAGGGTGGAGAAAATTATGGATTGAAGATGACACCAAATTGCTCATTGGAGCTTTGAAGGGTGGAGCAATTCACGACTGGCGGCTAAATGTGGTTGTAGAGGAAGCAAAAAAATTGTTGAGCTATATGGAAGAGGTTATTCTCTCTCATATAGGTAGATCCAGAAATAGAGTTGTTGATTGGGCTGCGAATGAGGGATTCCGTTTGAAAGAGAAGTATGGCAGTTTGTCCAAGGTTTGGTTTGAATGCATCCCATTTGATGCCCAAATCTTGATCACTAACGAATTGTCTCGTTAGCGTTTCAGTTGTTTGTTTTGCTTCTACTTTGGCAGAGCAAGGTTTTCTTGCTGGTTCCGATATAGACTCGCATGTGTATCACTTGTTTTGTATTTTGAATGCTCCTTATTTTTTGTGCGGGTTCCTGGACCCTATAAAACCAGGTTTACTTTATCAAAAAAATAAAATATTCTAACAATTAAAGAGCAATGCTAACATATTTTTTATCATTTGGCACCACCAAAGAAAAGTATCTGGATTCCATTCGAGTGATCATATTTTATTTTAATAATTTTAATAATAATGATTCCTTCATCTAAGATACAATAGGATTAGAGGCCTATTTACTAAAAATTAAGTCAATAGACCCCTTTCATCAAGTTCAACATACATTAAATTTGTAACCCCTTCATCTAGTTCTTCACTAGAACATTCACCTAACCCTTTTGAATTTACTATACATCTAAATGTGAGATTCTCATAGGGTTCAACCTGATAAGAAGTTATGGGTTTAGTAACATTACATGCATATGGGACAAATATAAGGATAATTAACTACCTATCCTAGTAATAAATTCCCTTGATAGAAAGATTCCAAATATAACAGGTCTATAAAGTGGAGTTCTTAGGGAATTGTTATGTGTTGTATGAATGGAAATTTCTTGATAATTCATGTATTTTTTATGTGTACAATCTAACTCACTCCATTTTTTGTGGGATCAAGTTAAATTTGTAAGGTATCAACTACTTTCATAGGCATGCTATTTCTACTAGCTCTAGAATCAAACATGGAATTATGTTTTAAAGAAATTACCAATTTATCAATGAAATAAAAATGAGGGGGATTTTAAAATTAATCATAGGAGAGCTATTATGTTGAAGTTCCTTTTCAAACCTCTACTAAATTTGTATTCAAACACCTCATATCATCTTCTCAAAATTATTTTAATGATGCATCTTTAAGGATTTTAACAAGAGATTAGCATAACCTAGGATCATAAGTGATTTCCAAATATTTTAGTTAGCAAAAATTATTTTCATAACATTCAACACATTGATGGTTCTAAAATAAGATAGTTCAATTGAAAAATCCTTCAAGACCATCCATTTGTAGGTTTCTCCACCAATATGACAAGAATATGCCTTACTTGGGTTGGAAAGGAGGCCTAGTGACTTGCAAACTTTCCTTATTAGGAGCAAGTACTTGCATAATTAGAAATTTCATTAGTTGTCCTAGAATGTGTATTGTATTGGCCTTTTCTTCTATTATTTTTTGTCCCAATCACTCTCTCTTTGGATTTTTTTTGGTAATCTAGTTTATATTGTAGCTAAACATAAGTTTAAGAGCTATCATTTATGACAGATTAATATCCTCCCATCAAGCTAATGAATTAGCATAATTTAAATTTCCTCTAAAGGTATCATTTGAGGTTGTTTTAAGGCATTTTAACATTTGAGGTTGTTTTAAGGCATTTTAACATGGAAAATTGTTATAGTTAATTACACAATTGTGTGAGTCATCAACTTAGTTATAGGCTAGACACAAAAATTAAATAAAATTATTCAAAAGAGATTTAGTGGTTACCATTTCCTTTGAATTGTTGTTAGTATATTGTGGTTCTTGAATCCTTGGGATAGGTGGATTAGTCTTGGGAAGATTTGGTAAGCTAGGCCACAAATAAAATGAATGTTATTAGAGGATCAAGGATATGAAAAAAGTAAAAAAGGTAAAATTTCATAAATATTTGAATCTAAAAGTATTATTACAAGGTGGCAAGACTTGATAATTTGATGTTTCCTTTTTATCTCTTTCCAATCATTTATAGATATGACCTACTAAATAAAATCATTAGCATTAGATGTTGGTTGAGAACTAAAGCATTTTGCATTGGAGAACTAGATGCTCCTCACAAGACAAGGGGTTGAAAAGATACACACGTAGAAGAAATATAACAATTTTTAGGAGAGGTAACTCACAAAACACGGGGCTTAAAAAGAGAACTAGAATTGTTATGTATGGTTGTAGATTTTTTTAATACTGTCAAAGAAATTAGAAGTGGTTGGATCACAAGTAAATTAGGGTCATATTAACATGTGAAGAGTTATGTAAATCTAAAGATCTTGTACCATTATGTAATATAGATGACTCTATAACATTTCCTAAGGAATGACCATTAGAGATTGAAAGATTAAATTGTTGGATATTGTTGCACTATGTTGTCATTAGTGTTTTCATTTATGTCAACCTCTAGTATGGTCATATTGAGAAGGAGTTGTGGTGTTGAGCAAGTGTTGTTGATGCAGCTAGTTCACTTGGTTTCCAAGTGCTTTTGAGAAATTTTGAATAAAGAGTGTACAAAGCGATAGAGTTGTGCTCCACATTTCTTCATGGTTGAAGATGTGCTTGTGTGGTTTGGATGGGATGATCAGAGGTTCTCAGAGATGTTATATCTAGAGTTTTAGGTTTTGGATCGTGTGGTAATGGAAGATGTGTTTGACAGTGTTCTTCCTATGAAGAAGGTTGCCTAGGAGAACCAAAATTGATCTGCATTCCTTCGCGTTGAGGTTTCTTGTCTTGAGGACTTGGGAACATGTTTATATTTATTGCATCTACCTTCCCCTAGAGTGGTTGGTGTTTAGTTGTTTCGCAAGGTTGGTTAGTGAGTTGTATGTCTATGGCAGTGTGGTTGGATGTACAAGATGATAGTATTCTCAATTTCAAGTGGTTGTGGTAGTGTTGTTGAATATTCTGATGATGTTGGAATATTTCAAGATGTTGCGTGATGTTGTTATGTGGTTCACAGGATGTTTCTGGACCTAGTGAAGAGTGAATTGATTGTTTAATAGTGTTAGTATATGTTTGGCCAACCTGGCGTGCTAGTGTTGATTGCAGAGATGGTTTATCGTTTGTGGAAGCATGGTGTAGCGTGTCGGTGTAGATTTGGATCCTAATTAACCCTTGGTTTGGTCCACCTTCACTTCTTTCCACCGTGGAAGTGTTTGGTGACAACCTATTTGGTGGTTGCATGTTTGAGGTGCATACATTTCATTGAGGTAGACCTAGAGAAAATATTTGAGGTCACGATTGATATATAATCAATGTTAATTGTTGGAGATGTGTGTGATGGATAGTGATGTGAAGGATGATGTGAATGTAATCAAGAGTTGTGATATGAGTGCGAGCTTAAATGCCTAAGGCTTCCAAAAGTAGTGAGCAGAAGGTGTCTACATTTTCAATGTACCTAAAGTTGTTGGAGGCAATGAGTCGAAAGTTGCGGATGGTGTAGAGTTGTGGATTTTCCTGTTGCTCTAAAGTAGTGAACACCCTTATAGCAATCTTCTTCTATTCTTTTTCTATTATGGGAAATGAGTCCTTTGGATAGTGAACCCTTGCCAAGTGAACCATTATTTTCTTCTAGGTAGTGAGCCCTTCCGGTAGTGAGCCTTTTGTAACCGGTGTTGTTATTTATATATATGTGAGTTAATCCTCTTTTTTTTTTCCCTAACTAGGGATTTCCACGCAAATCTGGTGTTCTATGGTGTATGGTTGTGAATGTATTTATGTTTCATTAGTTTACATTCATGTTGATGCATAATAAGGTTTTGAAGGTTAATGAGGGTTTGAATACTTTAATATACAATTGATTCACCTCCCTTCCCCCACCCTTCCTCAGTTGTCTTGTGTGTCTAACAATTGGTATCAAAGTTGTGGTTCCTTGGAAGAAGCTTAACTGCTTGAGGTAAATCCGGATGGCACACATAAATGGTGTTTAAGTGCCTATCTTTGATGGATTAAACAATGCTTTTTGGGAAGCCAAGATGGAATCCTTCCTTGTCTCATTAAGGCTATTTAAATTCCTTGGCTTACCACACATAACGGATCATAATGACCATCTAGCTCACTTACATTTCAATAACCGTCTCACCCATTATCAAGTTAATAATGAATCTATTTATATATTATTGATCATTTAACATATATTGCTTTACCAAGAATTTATTATTCGTTCATATTATAAATTAGTTTTAATACAAATCATGACATTATCTAAGAAAAATATTTTAAACATTTTTTTAATTGTAAATTTAAAAACATTTTAAAATAAAATAATTATAAAATTAAGACGATAAATTTTTTGAAATATGGGATGTGTCATAAAAGTCTAATAATACCATTTGCACAGGAATCATTCATGTAGTGAACTGCAATTTGGGAGTTGTATTTCAAACAAAAATGATTTATTGTATGAGAGAAATGTATATTATATTAAAACAACCACACTAAAATTATGTTGTTAAGTGGATAATATGCTATGACGTGCAATCTATAGCGTAATTACACCAATTTAAGGCCACAACCATGGTCCTGGATGGGCCTGCCGTGTTGGAATCCTCACACTAGTTATTTGCAGGCACATCTTCAAAACTGTTCAATTCTTGTACAAAAGAATCAAATGCTTTTAAAAACTCTATGACGATCAAACTCCCCAAAGTTTATTGTTTTGTCCACTTTACACCAATTTGACAATGCAACACTGGAAGAATTTGAATTTCCTGTTGGTATTAATACATGCAATTTTTTCTTTCAAACAAAAGGACAATTCCCACTCACCTTTCCAACTATTTTCTGAATGTTTCCTAATGCGGTGTTCAATGACTTCTCAGAGTCTGACCTTGGTATGTTCACCTGTTGTATTCAATGTGTTATTGGTCAAGATAGGAACATTATGATCCTGGTTGTTTGCAATGCTTGCAGTGGAATGGAGTTGAGCACATGGGTCAAATATGTATTGTGAAAGTATTTCATTGATTTTCTCAACCTTGCAGCCTTTCAACTTACATTAATAGAGGTCTTAAAGTGAGTAAGTTTGTACCTTACATTTTCTACACTCAAAGGCTTTCACAGTTCCCAAAACATAAAATTAACTCACTCATACTCAAGCCAAAGATAGGAAAACAAATGCACGTTAAATTACAAGCACATGATACAAGATTCCTCTAAACAGCCAAAGCTGCCAAATATCCAAAGACAAACCACACTTTCTTGAGAGAACTAATTTTGATTTCATCAAATGCCAGAGTAAATTGAAATTTTCATTGTCCTAAAACCCCACAACGAATGTTATGGGCTAATTGAAATTCCATTCTTGATCCTCGAAAAATCTGAATGCCTTATTCAGAAACCTCACTATCAATTTTTTAAATTTCTGAACCATTTAAAGAGGATCACTTGCAAGACTACAGAAAATTTGTATATTCTGTAGCTCATCCTTCCATTGTTGCATTTGAAGCTATATTCAGTGGAGAGGAAGTTTGCTTTCAATCAGATGTTCATCCAAGACAGTAATTGATAATATTGTCTACAATAAAAAGAAAGAAACTGGAGACAACATTTCCCCATAAATGGGACCAAATAACAGGCTATGACACAGAATCTTTTCAGTGACATCAAGCTCAGGTGCTTGAAATAGCAAAAAACATGACAAAAATAAGACACAATAATGACCTTTGTCATTATTCCACAAGGAATTCAGAACCATCTCAAAGCAAATTTTCACAGTAGTTTAACATAAATCTCCGACATTTCCACCTGACACAAATATGCATACCCTCAGAATAAATGTGCAAGCAGGGTCCAGTCGTTCAGTCATGTCGAAAAAAGACATTCATACTTGTTACCAGTAAGGAATTCTTAGCTCTTAAATGCAATTACGCAGGTAAAAACATCATAGAAATAAACCACGATTCTGATCATTAGATAAGGAGTATGATTGGAAAATTTTCTCTATAAATTTCTTCAAAAAGATAAATTTATTTGGATAATTGATAACCATCTGCCTCTTCAGGTGTCTTCTCTGATTTGCTTTACAGAAGATTTTAGAAGATGGAAAATTTTACAGAAAGTTACAAAAATTGCAAGTTGTAAATCTGAAAATTGGTTTAGAAAAGTATAACTTTCAAATTATAAAACCAATCGTTTCTTTAAAACATGCTATCTTTGTCAAATACAATTTGGTGTCAAGTTCTCTCCTTATCCAACAAAAAACCTCCAAACTTTTCCAGCTTATAGAGAAATAATATTTTAAAAGCACTAACTTGCCATTTTGTCAGCAGAGGGCACTCTGCCAGAGCTAGATTTTCCCCATCATTTAGATTTGCAGAGAAAAGAAATGAATGAAAAAAATCTCTACTCGCTAAGGTCCACTGTAAAAATGCAGGACCATTTCTCCTCAGTATTCCGCTCAGTATCTGCAGCATGAATTTCTCTTCCTGATCAAACATGGCATCTAAAACCACCATCCCTGGGGTTCGAACTGCCCACAAGCTGCCTGAAACAAGATCACCCTCCAAACACTCCATATATGGACAGATCACCACTCATTCACTTCGCACAATATGCCTCTTTCCCCTGAAACAAAACATTACTCCTCAGACTCTGCACCATGAATTTCTCCTCCTGAACAAACATGACATCTAAAACCATCCCTGGGTTTGAACTGCCCACAAGCTGCCTGAAAAAAGATCACCCTCCAAACACTCCAATATGGATGGATCACCACTCATTCACTTCTCGCAATATGCCTCTTTCCCCTGATAAAAACATTGCACTAACCTTCAAGCAATACAAGACCAAAAACAATATACAACCAGGCACTTCTGCTACACACCATGGGAATGAGACCCTGCACTGGATAAGGAGAAAGAGATGGAATAGAAATGCCTTCCACATCCCCAACCTGCTGTTGCCCCCTGGAGCAGCATTTGCACTGTGAATAAAGGGTCAAAGCATCATAATATTGAATCAATGCTGCACAACTCATTAGCATGGCCACAGGTATGGCAATATACTTGATTCACATGGTCCCCTGCATCTCATTAATGAAAACTTTAGGGCAATATAAGTGGGGCATTGACGAACTATTCACAAAACATGTCCAGTAAGAATTGTTTCTATGGTCATCCAACTCCCTCCACAATTCCCAGCTGTTGATTTGAGCTGTTATTGATAGTAATACTATATTTTAGTTTATACCTATAAAGAAAAAGGAGACATCTAGCTCCACACAATTGTCATACAAGAATCATTCACAAAAAAATTTAAAATAATCCAAGGAGAAAATCACATCTAGATTCTTCATTAAACTTAAAGATTGAATGAAGGAACAAAATAAGCAGTTGAAAACACTGCATTACTATTAACTTAAATTTTCCAATATAGTCTGATAAATTGAATGTTGCTTCACACAACTAGGCTGCCTAAACAAGGCATACAAGTTCATGGGCCAAAAATGGCATGGATAATATGGTATCCTGAACCAAAAAAGTAGGCAAAAGGATGTTACTATCCAATCCAAACCAAAAAGTCTTAAACAATTGCAAATGACTGCATATCCAGCATAATAAGCAGTACTATGCAAAATAATGTTTTCATAAACATTTGTCTACATCACTAAACAGGTATAGATCAAGTATTAAAAGCATAAGGAAGCTTGGAGAGCGAAAATTCAGTTAAAAACATTGTATCAGTTACATGTTGTGTTACATGGGGATGCATCCCCACCCATCAAACCCCTGTCCCGATCCCCTGAGGTGTTTCGGGGACGGGTGGACGTTAGAGGACATCCCCTAGCCATCCCCCCAAATTGAAAAAATGAGGAAACGTCCTGAAACACGTCCCTAAAATCAGGAATGGCAGGGAAACCATAGGGGACACCTAGCCATTCCCAAGGCAGTCAAGGACGTCTCATAATCCCCTAGCTGTCCTGGGGACAGCCAGGCGTCCCCTATTGAAAGCAATTTTTAATAATGTTTCAAAAAAAAATCGTTCATAACATTAAAAAAGACTGTTAAATATTTCATGACAGCATTATAACAGCAGTGTAACATGATAACATTATAACAGCAGCAATAAATATATCATGACAGCACTATAACAGCAGTATAACAACATTTAAATTAATCATGATAGTAGTGACAGCAACAACTGTAGTATAACAGCAATAAATATATCACAATTCAGATCCATAGTTAGTGATATAAGTTATATAACAGTTAATATTAACAGAAATAATTTTGGATTTTTTATTTCAACATTTCATGGTCAAAAAAGCATCAAACTTTAAAATTCTTGATATGGTATTGGAGTCGGTTATTATTGTCAATTGCAAAAGAGATTAAAGGTGTATTTGCCATGGTCTGGTACAGCGTGGTATTATGTGAGAAGTATAAATAAACAATTTCTTTTTGGAATGTGATTGGCATGCAGGCTCCTACAGACATCATCCAACATCATCTTAACATTGTCATGTTATATTGTTGCTGTTATACTGGTGTTCATTAACTTGTAGTGATTTAACTTGTTATATATATATATATATATATTGTCGTCCCCAAAAAATGGCCCTCAGACTGCCATCCCCGAACGTGTCCCCTGCTGTCCCCGTTCCGGAACGCCGTGGAACATAGGTTACATGTGAAACTTTTTTTCTCATAGAATATATCACTGTAGGTATGACAGAACATTCAGATGTCGAGTGATATTTGTAAAAGATATTCATCAGCTTCCTACTGCAAACTCTTCTTTTTAATTCAAAGTGAGCATCACTGTCAGTCATCAGTTCATGAAATTTTCAATCAAGCATAAGATGTCACTAACCTTTATTTAAAGTCGCAAAAAATTGAACTATGTATGACATCAGAATGTATTCATAATTTGAAATAACATAATTGAATGGGTTGTCCCTACAAAAATTCAATACTCTTACTAAATATGGGCATGTAATGACAGCCATAAATGAACATGCATAAAGAATGAAAGATATTCAATCCCCACAATGAACCCAAATACCATCTTAAGCAAAGCTAGGACAGCTTATCCACTTCTAATAAAAAAAGAGAAATCAAACTTCCAAGCTACAGACAGCAAGCCCCAAAGTGCTAAAAAAGAATTGTAAAATAAATGTAACACTAAAATTGTTTGTCTGTAGCCTTCAGAGATAAAGAAAAGAATGGTATGCCCCAAACAGGATCATCCATCTGATTCAATTACAAAATGGCATCAAAGAAAGTTTACAACAATCTTGTGAAACCCCTACAAAGACCTTCAGGTTTTTCCAAACTGAAAATCGGAGATTGTACCAAATGTAAGGATTTAAATAGGTTCTGCAAAAAGAAGAAAAAATCATTTCCATAGCTCCTCCATTGGTATTCCACGAAGCTCTGAGACCTCACGAAAAGTCCTCATTTGTGCAAAAGCATCAATAACAGCCCTGCAATTATTTAGAGCATTATCACAACCTAACTGCTTTCCCAATCCATTCTGTATACCGGCAAGTTCTAACATAGTCCTCACAGCACCACCAGCACTGACACCACTACCAGCGGGAGCAGGTCTAAGCATCACTTTAGCAGCACCACAATGACCCTCAGCCCTACAATCATAAAGCCAAATGAGATAGGTGAAGAAGGGTAAATATAATACAAAGAAAACAATTCTAGAATGCACAGAGAGAGAAATTAATATGATATAATTCTACTCATTATTCTTTTGAAAAGAAATACAAAATAATTAGGCAATAAAAGTGTTGTCTTACTTGAAACTTCAAAGAGACAAAAAGGGTACCAAATAAAACATACATACATATGTTATATATTTAATGTAGTATACAATGTGCACAGACGCATTAAGATATTATGATTCTACTCATTGCTCTTTTGGTCTCTTTGCAGTTTCAATTAAAATGAACAATTATCACCTACTTATTTTCTATTTCTTTTAATTTTATATATATATATATAATGAACAATTATCACCTACTCATTTTGTATTTCTTTTAATTATATATATATATATATATATAGAGAGAGAGAGAGAGAGAGCATAACAAATGCACGGAAAGAGCTAGTGATGCTGAGCGTAATGATATAGGCTCCTTTCTACCATAGTTTATTTGTGATTTTTGTTTTTGATGCCATGGATACTGTCCTCCACAAGGTTTTTACACTAAACACACTTAAGAATATTTATATATTTAAAAAAGCTCATTTTCTTCAAGTCAAATCTCCTTTTGTCCTCATTTGTTCAATGTATACTTGTTTATGTGATTGAAGTAACATGTAGTTGATTAGTTTTTTATGCCTTTACAGTTGAATTACAGAAGGGTGCATCTCATATTAGTGATCAAATGAGGGAAGCAGTATCATAATGGCTACTTGGACTAAAACAAGAATTGGGCCCTTATTAATGTTTAATTTAACCTTCAGGAAAAAAAATGCTAGGTGCCAATCAGACCTTGAGAGAAACTATGGTGGATGCTGGCACCTCTACTTTGTGTAGGTGATTATGCCTGCTGCTCTTGTTTTTGAAGCTGTGGGTTTGCCTGTACAAGAGGAGTGCAAACTACAAGCACAGACTAAAATAAAACACAGACTCTGTAGAACACATATTTGCAAGTTCCAGGATCCTTCCAAAGAGATTGCTTAAGGTGCATGGTATGTTAGACCATGATTATTAGCCAGGTGTGGTCTAACTGGAAGCTGTCCTACACTTGGGATTCTATGGATACTATAGTGTTGAAATTGAATGAAGCATTGTGGTTCAAGATCAGGTAAAGATGAGGTTGAAGAGCTCAGTGCATATGTAATCTGCTTTACTGAGAGAAATTCTCCATGTTTGGGAGAAGTTTATGAGAATATTTAATCCATGTATCAGCAGATAAAAAGAATTGTATATAGAAGGTACCTATTGGTGTAAATAGGTGTTTTACCTAACTAGTGATTAGTAGGTCCTATTTACATGCTAAATTTACTTAGGTCCTAAGAGAATCTTTCTGGAAGGTGTTAGTTGTCATTAGATCTTATCTTATCTTTTGACTTTTAACATGTGTCCTAGGTAGTTATGATAAGTTGTCACATGACGTGGGATTAAGACACTTGTCATAATCAGCCCACACGGGTAGCAAAGTTGGCTTGAGTCTTGGATTTGCTCCCCAAGGTCTTGGGTTCAACTTTGAGGCCTGGTCTTTACCCGATGCATCTGGCTCAGCGGGCGGTTTGGTGCATCCTCAGGGATAAGTCTCGCCTCAGCTCGCCCCATTCCAAGAGTGCACCTTGAGTTAATCTCAGGATACACCACTCAAGGATGTTGGGCTGAAATATGAACACACCCTGGGTTAACAAAAAAAAAAACACTTGTCATAATCTTGTTTAATCGTATGTCTCACCTTGGCTATATAACCAAGTGGTCTCATGTGTAAATCATATTGGATATTGATTGCATCCTTTGATAGAATAGAATTATTTTTTCATAGCTAATCTCTCGTGCTTTCATAAAGTTCCTAGATCTTGGGTGGCTATAATCTTCAGCCAAACCTTGCATGGTGTAGAGTATTTTATACCAACTCTTACATGGTATCAGAATAGGTTGGGTGCCTTTGGTTAGCCATTTTTTGAGAGATCTTGGTAGATCTTGGAAAATTGAGTATGCTCCTCTTTTGCATCATATGATGATCTAGAGAATTAGAAAAGCTTGATAGAAATACCAGATTCTAGGGGGTTCCTCTTTGTGGCTTTGTATTATAGGTTGAAATCAGAGCTTGTTGGTGCAAATCTAAGTTCACCATTGAGTTCAAAGTGTTTGGGAAAGTCAATTTTTTTTTTTTTTGTTTCATCCAAATCAGACATGTGAGGCCAGTTCTATGAGGGTTTGAAGTTGAAGTGTGGTTGTCAAATCCGGAAGGTAGTTGATTTTGGAGCATTTTTGGTCAAATCCGACCCTACAATCACATCCAAAAGGCCCAAGAACCCTATGATCGACTATCAAATCATCAAAATCCACGCCCTCTTTTGCCGTACATGCAACCATCATAATTATAGTTGGTAGAAAAAAATTGTCGCTATCGCAAAAAAAAATTTGAAGGTGAAAATATTTTTATAAAATTTTCAGTTTTTTATTTTTTTGGAAATATTTTATTTAACTGAAAGTTTTTTTTTTAAGGTACTGCGGTCTACAAAGTTTAAGTTTGCAAACGCATACCTATACCTTAAAGGTAAGCGAGGGCGCCCAGAGGGTGCCGTATGGCGTGGACCCCTGGTCCCACCACTTACTGCAGACTGGCAACCCAAGCAGCTGACAAAAATCCAACAAATATTCTATTCAAGATTTGTCAACCAACTGTCAAAGAATACTCTTGAGAATATTTCAACGATTGAGGGTATATTCCATGATGACGGGTAGGTGACCGTCGAATTTAACCCAACAGACTGCTCACATCAATGCTACATCAGCAACCCTTTGAAGTTTTCTTCCCCCTCACGATTTGCATTTTCATTTTGAAGGGTGATTTTCAAATGCTCATAACTTGGGCTCAAGACCTCCTTTTCAAGGGGCAATTTTTTTAATTGGGGCAGAATTTCCTGCTCTTCACAGTGGTGCAATCAATTTTTTATTTTGGTGCTTGGATTTTCCAAAAATTGCAAATTATCACAAGTGTTGCTACATCGTTCTCGTTTTGGGAACTTCAAGGGCTCCATTCTCGCTCCTACAATAAAAATTTTGTGTGCAGTTTTTTTTGAAAATGCATAATTTTTCATGTACTTTTGAGAGGTATGATCAAATTAATCTCATTTTGTACCAAAAACTGTATTTGATTTTGTGGCCAAATTTGGCATTTGCATGTACCAAGATCAAGACCACTTCGATGTTTTTGGCAAGTGGCATCTGTAATTGCATTAATCATAAAGTGTCAAGCTCATATATTGCTAGTGTTCTTTGATTGAGTAAATTTTGGGGGGTAATCTTGTGGTTGATTCATGTGATTGATCTCACATTTCATCATTTGAGGAGGTATCATGGGTTTTTCTATTCATCCTTCTGTGGTAATTCTAAAAAAGGATAATTATGAGTCTTGGAAGAAAGGTATCCTGACACATCTTAGGTGGCTTAAGCTTTTGCCATATCTTTACAGACTCATACCTAAACCAAACATAGCTTGGAAGAAATCAATTTGGGTTAATAATAATGATCACATTATAGGATTGATTGGTTCAACTATCGGTGTTGATTGGTACGCACCCTTTGGACCAAGATTTGGGAGATCTTTGGAGACCCTCATATCTCTCAATTCCTAGATGATCTTGTTGCAGATTCTTTAATTCCCCTTGATGATGCTGATAATATACCCTTTCATGATGATACTTTGGAGGATCTTGAATATAGTGCGTGTCTTGAATGTCCAGTTGACAAAGAGACTTCTCTTCTTGCTTTTCCTCCTCCTATTGAGATCACATCTTCATCTGCTGTTGCATTTGATGATGCTTGTATTGCCACAAATATGGCTTCTTGTGATTCAATGCAGCAAGATATTCACTATCTTTCAGATATGGCTACTTGTGATGACTTCTTGATAGGTATTTCAGACTTGTTTGTGGAGTCTCATATTGCAGATTTGGGAGACACCATTGATTTCATTCATCTTCTCTTTGATGGAGATGATTCTTCTTCAGTTGTTGCGAGGGAACACTCTGACCCTCTTGTTCATTTTTTGCGTGATCATTCTTCACAATTTGACGAGTGTGGATGCTTTTGGAAAGCATTTGGAGGAGGCTTCTTTGTCTTCAGAGGTGTCCTTGTATTTGGATTGTGTTCTACAATCGTTTTGAAGAGATTTTGGATTGTCTTCTTCGACAGTGTGGCCTAGAACACAGTTTGGAGTGTGACAACTTCCAACATCGACATGAAGACAATTGAGCATTCTTCACAGACATCACACATCTATTTTACCCTTCATACCCGTGTGGGTAC
This sequence comes from Sequoiadendron giganteum, assembly GCA_007115665.2. NCBI lineage: Eukaryota > Viridiplantae > Streptophyta > Pinopsida > Cupressales > Cupressaceae > Sequoiadendron > Sequoiadendron giganteum. The sequence continues at coordinate 426,851,639 of CM021102.1, read as the reverse complement.
GGTTTTGGTCCTCGTCCTTTATTGGTTCTTCCTGGGTTCTCCCAAGGTCCTTCTCGAGGTGCCTAGGAAAGACCCTGGGCAAATGTGGGTTGAACCCAAGGGTGCCCAAAAAAAAAATGTAATTTTTTAAAGCATTTTTAATGTAAGTTAACAAGTAACAAGTAGGTAATTGGTGCAGTAACAGGAAATGCCAACTTCTTCGAGACATTGGGTATAGTTTGTTGTTAAATGTATACGCAAGTGTGTATATGTATATGTATGTATTTATGTTATATGTGTATGCATATATACATACATGATACATACATACATAAATAGGTAGGTAATTGGTGCAATAATAGGAAATGCTAGCTTTTTGGAGACATTGGGTATGATTTTTTGTTAAATGTATATGCATATGTGTATGTATATATGTATATGTATGTATTTATGTATGTATATTTGTTATATGTGTGTATATATACATACATGATACATACATAAATAGGTAGGTAATTGGTGTAGTAATAGGAAATGCTAGCTTTTTGGAGACATTGGATATTGTTTGCTATTAAATGTATATGCATATGTATGTATTTATGTATGAATATATGTTATATGTGTATGTATACATACATACATACATACATATATATATATTCCCGTACCCAAGGAAAAAATAAATTGTTGTATCGTCGTATCCTTACCCGTATTTGTACTCATACCCGAACCAGTAACTTAGTAAATACAACAATAAATTGCTAATTCCTAGATTTTAACTTCAAATAGATTACATGCTAGAGCTGGGAATGGAATCTAGTAGAGAGTTTAGGGTTTAGAATATGCAATCTTGGAGTATCAAAAAGATGTATTGACTCAATGAGTTGATTGTGGAAAATTGGAGGAGTAAACCTAGCAATTTTCACTATTTTGTGACTTGTGTAGGACACTAGTGTCCAACCTAGATGTACTTGTAGGTGACATGGATAGTGGGGTGCTCTTGTAGGTTACCAAGATTGAAGATAGATGCTAGTGTCTTCTCTTCCTATTGGAACGTTGAAGTTTTCACAAGATTTTTGTTGTTGCATCCTAAGCCTTGTCTACCGTATAGAATCCTCCATAATGTCTTCAATATCCTATTATTGGTCTCTAACTATGTGAGGTACATTACAAAATAGAAGTTGTAAAGTATGCAATTTTTTACTCTATTGTTAGTCAAATTGATTAGATCTATTAAAAGTAAGGCTGCTTGGGTTAGTGAATGTTATAGGTGGCCAATATTCATTGGCTTTGGGTTACTATTTATGTTCCATGAAGTCTTGAGATGGGGAAACCAAGGGCCTTGATTTTGGGATGGCAGGGGGATGATGATGGGTGGAGGTTTGTGGGTGGAGCCTCCAAAGGGGATTGAAGGGTGCTCTTGTAGGTTACCAAGATTGAAGATAGATGCTAGTGTCTTCTCTTCCTATTGGAACGTTGAAGTTTTCACAAGATTTTTGTTGTTGCATCCTAAGCCTTGTCTACCGTATAGAATCCTCCATAATGTCTTCAATATCCTATTATTGGTCTCTAACTATGTGAGGTACATTACAAAATAGAAGTTGTAAAGTATGCAATTTTTTACTCTATTGTTAGTCAAATTGATTAGATCTATTAAAAGTAAGGCTGCTTGGGTTAGTGAATGTTATAGGTGGCCAATATTCATTGGCTTTGGGTTACTATTTATGTTCCATGAAGTCTTGAGATGGGGAAACCAAGGGCCTTGATTTTGGGATGGCAGGGGGATGATGATGGGTGGAGGTTTGTGGGTGGAGCCTCCAAAGGGGATTGAAGGGCAGCAGCACCAAGCACAAATTAAGGCCTCAAATACCGCACAAACCTTTATGGTGTACACAATTTTCACTTTGTTTTTTGTAACACCAAGTCCTTATTATTTCTGAAACTTGAGAGTGATTTGGAATAAGGCTTAGATTCCTGTTTATAATTTTTTGTGATTGCTTAGGGTGTGGGTGAGGTCCATAGACCATTAGGGTTAGGGTTTAATGAAATTCAATTTTTTTTCTAAAGTGACTTTTTCACTAATCTACTGTGAGGGATGCCTAGGAGTCTCAGGGGTATGATGTCTCCAAACCAAGGGGATGTCCCATCAATGTCCCCTCAAAGAAGATATCTTGGAAACGTCCTCGGCTAAGTTATTGGGTTCTTCTATTTTGCCCCCCATACCCGTGTGGGTACAGTTCTGGTCCTGGTCCTTTACTGGTTCTTCCTGGGTTCTCCCAGGGTCCTTCCCGGGCACCTCAGGTTCTCTGTGGGTCCCCACAGGGAATCTGGGGTGCTCGGGAAGGACCCTGGCCGAACTCAACAGAACCCAGGGGGACCCAAGGTTGCCCCAAAAAAAAAAGTAATGTTTTAAAGCATTTTTAATATAAGTTAACAAGTAACAGGTAGGTAATTGGTGCAGTAACAGAAAATGCCAGCTTTTTTGAGACATTGGTTATGGTTTGCTGTTAAATGTATATAAATATGTATGTATTTATGCATGTATATGTGTATGTATATATGTATATGTATGTATTTATGTTATATGTGTGTATATATACATACATGATTCATACATACATAAACAGGTAGGTAATTGGTGCAGTAACAGGAAATGCCAGCTTTTTGGAGACATTGGGTATGGTTTTTTGTTAAATGTATATGCATATGCATGCATATGTGTATGTATATATGTATATGTATGTATTTAAGTATGTATATATGTTATATGTGTATGTATATATACATACATGATACATACATACACAAACAGGTAGGTAATTGGTGCAGTAACAGGAAATGTCAGCTTTTTGGAAACATTGGATATGGTTTGTTGTTAAATGTATATGCATATGTATGTGTTTATGTATGTATGTGTGTATGTATATATGTATATGTATGTATTTATGTATATATGTTACATGTGTATGTATATATACATACATGATACATACATACATAGACAGGTAGGTAATTGGTCCAGTAACAGTAAATGCCAGTTTTTTGGAGACATTGGGTATGGTTTGCTGTTAAATGTATATGCATATGTATGTATTTATGTATGTATATGTTTATATATGTATGTGTATGTAGATATACCCATACCCAAGGAAGAAAAAAAATTGCTGTATCAGAATAACCGTACCCGTACCCGAACCGGTAACTTAGGAAAAATCAAAGAAAAGGAAGACATTCAATAATGCAAAGGTTGCATATAGGTTTATCCAATGTGTCTACAAGATCTTTGAACATGGACAATGTGATATATTTTTCCAGCCACAAAGAACCAAAGAAAGAATAACACATGAGACCTTAATAAGTGATGGGCAATTCATGGAAATCATTTGAGAGAGCTACAGATGTTTGTTATCATCTGTTTCTTAGAAGGCAGGTTCTTTTTCTTATGTGACTGGAGTAAATACCATTTCAGTTACACTGTCAAAAGGGTCCCATTTGACCTCCAAAAGAGCAATTACTTGGTTTTAATCCACAAAAATTCCTGATAGATGTCATGAAAGAATCTTGGCTGGTGGGGGTTACCTTCCAAGCAGTTGATTGTCAAGCTCAAAGACACTTCTTTGGATGAGGGCTCTTCTTCCATCTTTCCTAAAGCTGACAGTTGATGATGACCCACCACCACCTGATATGACAGTTTAATAAGGAGCAGTTACTCTAGCTGCTATCAAGGGATGAAAATATTGTTGAGGACATCACCACACAAGATGAGGAAGATCTGATCAGGGTCCTAGCTTCTTTACTCTTTTTTTCCCTCTAACTATTTTATTTATTTAACATCAGACATGGATGTATTTTTTCCATTTGTCATTTGGACATCAAATACATGATATTCGTACACAGTATTGATACATATTATCAATTTTGAAATTTGAACGTGTCAATCATTATCTTGAGCTCTATTTCTAAAATCTAGCTACTAAAGCAAATTTAATATGTGATGTTATTGTAGACCATGTAAATAAATAAATGTATTGTTCTGTGAGTGAACATTATTATGTTAATCCTCGTTCCCATTTGGTAGTGATGTAACGAATATGGTTTTTTGTTAGCAATTTTATTAACCAGCAGCCGTAAGTCTTGTACTCTTGTCATTCAAAGAGCAAGTCTATGGCAAAGTATGGGGGCATTGTGTATCAAGTCTTCCCTGTACAGAGCAATCTGTATTGAACACTACCTATAAATGAAACTTTGCTGTACCAGGCAATCTGGATTTGTTTTGTTTGTTTCAGTATCTAATTTACATATTGATTTGTAAGATTAGAGCATCCAAAAATGAGTGCAGAACAGAAGATTTGCTTGCATCAGTTTAGTATCAAAGCGTCCAAAGACTTGCTAGGAGAAGAGAATTTGTAGGATAGCCTTAGTTGTTATTAAAGAAGGTACTAAAGAGCTCAGGGGAGAGTTATGGCTCTGGTGATGGATGTAGAGGTGAAGTTGCTACATGATGTGACAAAGAGGATAATCAAATTGGAAGAATTAAAACAAAGAATAAGGCAAAAGCAAACAAAAGACAAGCAACACAAGTTGGAAAACTTGGAGTTTGAGTTGGAGGAATTATGGTGGCTGCTAAGACAATATGAGACAAGCAATAAGAAATCAAGGAAGCAAACCCAAAATAATGGGAAGCAAAGAAAAATAAAAGTTGAAGCAAAGGCATTCAAGGTTGTTAGAAGATGGAAAAGATCAGTGGGAATAAATACGCACCTTGTGAGCAAGAGATGTTTTCAGAGAGAGAAGAGACCAAGTCTAGGATTGGCCATGGTATAAAATTGTTAGAACAAGGAAAGATTAAATCCCTTGAGAAGTCAATAGAAGTACTAGCGGATGGAAGGCCCTTAAATGTGCTCTGCAAAAAGTTTGAGAGAGAGAAAATTGTTAATATTAGGGACTTTGTTTCTAATGAAATTATTATGAAACGTAAATCTGCATTACCCATAACATAGCTTAAGGAAGATGAAGCAAATGAATGGAAGAAGATGTTGAGCAATGTTACCCAGAACAAGGGGAAAGTATTGATGATTACCATGGAAGAGGATAAGTTCTAGAATACTACAACAAAGAGGATGCGGCCTGACACTAGAAGTTGCCAAAAAGAGATCGTAGTTGTATAATGTCCCCTTTCGTGGAGTAGTCAGAAATTACCCATTTAGCCTATTTTATTCCCATAGGGTAATTTTGGGCAATATCAGGGAATAAATTAATTAATTAAATAAAATTGTCCAAAAAAACAAATTTTGCGAATGACTTTAATTAATTTTATAGAGCGACTTAAGTGAAATAAGAAGGGAAATGTTAAAAATCACTTTATAAAGGTGCTTTAATGAAATATTTTAAGCAAAAAATTAAAAAGTCCCTTCAAAAAGTTTCATGGGAAAATATGAAAGAGAAATTGGGAGCTCATTTGTTTATGCTTGTTTAATTTTTCTATTGTGGAGTTTTGAGCTTCTTGCTGGAGCAAACCTTAGGATAAAAACCCTAAGGCAATTGGTTTTGGTAGTGAGATATCTACCGTAGCCAATTTGCAGGTGTAATCACATAGATTTCCCACAAGTGCCGAACAAAATAACGATTGAATAATTTATCGGATGTTTTGTAGGCAAACAATAAATTATTAATTCTCCGAATGCAAAGCAAAGATTTGTTCTTAATGCATAATTCCAGTCACTAATTTTGGATGCCATACTTGAAGGAATTGCAGAAAAAATAACATAGTTTGGCATGGAGTCATTCCAAGATTAATAGGAGATTTGGAGAACTCTTAGCTGCTCACCATACTAGCTTCCATTGAGCTGGAATAGTGGAACTAGGGAGCTCTGTAGGGGTGTTGGAAGAAATGTGACAGCAGCAACTCCTGAACTGAACGTGAGCCAATTTTATTGCTGGGCACCGTTTGATTCTGCCAGGCGTGTACTTTGGGAACAGATTAGTAGCAGATTTGGGATGTCCTATGTTGGCCATATTTACCTCTGAGCATGGTGTGAGGTCTGTAAGGTTGATATCAGCAAGTTTGGGAGGATTGCAGCATTCTAGGGAATGTTCCTTTGCTGACACAGACCTAGGAAACTGGGAGTTACAATAGGTCAGACACAATGTTATAAATTGTTCATTGTACTTTGTTTTTCCAAAACAGCAACTGTATTGTCCAAATTCTCTTATTTTGTTGATGTGTGGGATGCATACCAACTGTTTGACATAATGTTACAATATTCATTGAATGCTAAATGAATTTGGTGATGAAATTATACCTTGAATCTTTCCAATAACTTCCAAACAGAAATTTCACTTATCCTGTTGCATACATCATTGTTTGAAGAAATGTTTGAACAATAATCTGTGAAAATTGTCAACAAGCTAGTATCAAAATTGGGACAGATCATTACAAGTTGTAAAAGCAGCTCATGTTAGAGATAAGGCAGCAACAAGGAAGGAGAATGAAGACACTTTCTTAATAGGTAGTCTTGTGGCAAAAGGCTACAAGGATCCCATGTTTGGTGGAAATCAAGCTAGTGATGGTGGAGAAGATGTTCTCATAAAAGAATATGACATTTTGAAGAATGAATGTGAAGGGTGTGATATTCCATGCATGCAGTAAGCTAATATGGCAGCAAAAATAGATGAAGAAGAAAATGGGATCTTGATGATCTATCATAGGGCAACAAACCATAGAAAAAATACAAGCTGCAAAGGAGAACTAGGAAGCATGACTGGCATAATTCAGAGAAGGAAGAAGCATCTAAGGAAATTTTTATCCCTTTAACTTGATTTCTATTTTTTATTGTTTGTGTGTAGGTGCAATAGAGGTCAAGAAGGCACAAGAGGGAGCCTTCCAAAGTGGAGTGAATGAGCTATTTGAAGAGCTCATGAGGACTAGCAAAGTAGAGTTAAAAATGTTGATGTTATAGCAGCTATGGTCTGCACTTCATTCGCACAAATTAGAAGAAGAAGCACTTGAATTAAATGAGTAGCCTTCGGCTATTTAATTCATGATCACAATATTAATAAATGCAAGAGTCGACCCTTTATGGTTCACATATTTTTGTCTTAGCTTGAGCCGACTTTAATATATATATATTTATTATTTATTGTGTTTCCCTAAAGAGGCCGACCTAAGTGAAGAGGCGCCTTATGATGTATAAATACAAGGTCATTTTGTCATTGTAATATATTCGATTCAAGCAAGTTCGCATTTTTCTTCAAGAGCAGAATTCGCACTTCTTAGCAGCAGTCCGATTTGAAGGAAGAATATATTCATTTGTATCTTGTGCATCTAGAAGAGGTGCGACCTCATTGCATTCATTATTGGCCATTGCTGGGCCTGAGTTGTAAGCAGATTTCTGCCATTGTTCTATATATATAAGCGATATATATTTGCTGGGTTTTTCTCCCTCAAGAGGAGGGTTTTCCCAGGGTATCTTTGTGTGTTCATTGTCTTATATGTTGCAATTATATTAAGTGCTTTCATTGTTCAATCTGATCTAAGAAACACTAACATGGTATCAGAGCGGGTGTGAAAAAGATCGTGATCAGATTTAGTTTGCAGCACTCAAATCTTTTTCAGTCTATCTCCTATTTCAAATTTCAAGATGGTGAATGGTCTGAAAATCGAGGATAGACTCGAAGGGATTTCGAACTACACATCATGGAGGTTCAGGATCATGCTCACATTGGAAGAGAATGATTTGGCTGAGTTTGTGAAATCAAAAGTTCCTAAACCTGAGGAGGAAAAAGAGAAATTGCAGTGGAGGAAGAAAGACACTAGGGCAAAGAAAGTGTTGGTTGATTCCGTCAAGGATCATGTTGTACCGATTGTCTTCACGTTGGATACAGCAAGAGAGATGTTTGCAACCTTGGAAGAGATGTACGAAATCAACAACACTAGTCGGGCTCTTGCACTGAAGCAACAACTTCATCATGTGAAAATGTCGAAAGAAGAATCTATTATTACATACTTCATGAGGATTTCAGAGATAAGAGATCAGCTCTCCACAATTGGTCACATGATTGACAACAAAGACCTAACTATGCTTGCTCTCAATGGTCTTCCGTTTTCATGGGAGGCGTTCATTCAAGGAATCAATGCAAAATCTAAACTTCCCAAGTTTGACTGATTGAGGATTGACTGCATTCAAGAAGAGTTGAGACTAACGGCAAGGGGAATTGGTCAAAGTTCAAAGAATGAAGAAATACAAGTTCTTGCCTCTCATTCATCGAACAAAGGAAAAGGCTTTAAGAAAGGGTTCTTCAAGAGGAATCGAGAAAATGGAAATGATGGTGCTCTTGCCTTCAAAAGGAAACGAGACATGTCCAAGATTTAGTGTTTTCGTTGTGATAAGTATGGTCACTTTGCGAAGGATTGTCCCCAAAGACCTAAGCATCAAGTTGCCACTGCAGATGTTGAAGAAGTCGCTCCACAGAAGGACTCCGGTGATTATCTGTTCTATTCAGCCTTGTCAAGCAATGTTTCTACTGACACCAACACTTGGTTGATTGATATTGGTGCTTCTAGGCACATCACCGGTTTCAGGGGTCACCTTCAAAATTTAGTGGAGAGCAACTCTAGTGATCAAGTCGTTATTGGAGACGATGCTAGATATTCTGTAAAAGGAATTGGAAACTCCACTCTTCACTTGGATTCCGGGATTTCATTAGAGTTGAATGATGTACTGTTTGTTCCAGGGATAAAGAGGAACCTTGTCTCAATTTCAGCATTGGAAGACAAGGGTTATCAAGTTGCCTTCTCTAAAGGCAAAGTTCTTCTATGGGCAAAGAACTCCAGCTTCAAAACTGCTCAAGTGATTGGAGTCAAACATGAATGTCTTTACAGGCTATGCACTCGTCCTCTTCAAGCGCTTGTGCATGACAGCTCCAACATGTGAGATCTTTGGCATTGAAGATTGGCTCACATTCACTTTCGTGCTCTACCTATCATGGAGAAGATGGTCACTGGTCTTCCAAAATTCAATCAAGAACACGAAGGTACATGCAAGGGATGCGCTCTAGGCAAGAACACAAAAGGTACATTTCATTCTAGTGAAAGTAGATCTAAATGTATTCTTGATCTCATTCATTCTGATTTGTGTGGTCCAATGTCTATTGCATCATCTAGTGGTTTCTTGTATTATATTATTTTTATTGATGATTACTCTAGAAAGACTTGGATTTATTTTTTGAGATCTAAAGAATCTGAAGAAGTATTAGAAAGATTCAGAGAATTCAAGGCACAGGTTGAAAACCTGTCTGGGAAAAGGATCAAGGTATTGAGATCCGATAATGGTGGAGAATACACCTCTGGCACATTTCAAGATTTTTATATTGAAGCAGGGATTAAGAGGGAGTTCAGTGTTCCCTATAATCCACAACAAAATGGTATTGCTGAAAGAAAGAATAGGTCTATTGTGGAAGCAGTGAAAGCTATGATCCATGATAAAGACCTGCAAATCTCTCTTTGGGCTACAGCATCAAGGACAGCCGTCTATGTTCAAAACAGGAGTCCCCACAGGATCTTAGAGAATAAAACTCTTGAAGAAGCATTCTCAGGTGTGAAACCTGAAGTTAGTCATTTGAGGATCTTTGGCTGTCCAGTCTATATTCATATTCCAAAGGAAAAGAGAACAAAGCTAGAACCTTCTAGAAAGAAAGAAATTCTTGTAGGATATAGTGAGACATCAAAAGCTTGCAGGATATACATACCAGGACAGAAGTCTATTGAGATTAGTAGAGATGTCACATTTGAGGAAGATGTTGCTTTCAGAAGGTCCAAGGGCACTACTATGGAGATTGATGAAGAAGAACCTCCTCAAGATATGGAAGTTGACAATATTCCAGAGAACCTGAAGGAGGCTTCAGAACCTAAAGAAGATATTGATCCAGTTGAACCCTTGGATCCTACTGATGGGCCTCTAGATATTGTGATTGGAAAGAAAAGACCTCTTTGGGCTCGCAGGACAATGCAGGAGGCAGAAAGTTTTGCAGCTCCAAGAGGAGCTTTCAGAGAAAGCAAGAGACCTCACAAGTTCTCTAGTTATGTCGCCTTGATGAGTCAGAGCCTTCAAATGTTGAAGAAGCTTCTAGTCAACAAGTATGGAAAGATGCCATGTCTGAGGAATATCAGTCCATACTTAAGAACGATGTTTGGGATATAGTCCCTAGACCCAAAGGCAAATCTGTGGTGTCTTCTAAGTGGCTCTTCAAGATCAAGCATGCAACTGATGGGAGCATTGAGAAGCATAAGGCAAGATTTGTAGCTAGAGGGTTCTCACAGAAAGAGGGAGTTGACTATGAAGAAACTTTTGCTCCTGTGGCTCAATATACGTCTGTCAGAACCATCATTGCTATTGCTGCATCTAGAGGATGGAAGATTCACCAAATGGATGTAAAGACAGCTTTTCTAAATGGTGTAATAGAAGAAGAGGTTTACATTGAGCAACCTGAAGGATTTGAGGTACATGGAAAGGAGTCTCATGTTTGTAAGCTGAAGAAGGTCTTGTATGGTCTTAAGCAAGCTCCTCGTGCTTGGTACGAAAGGATTGATCAGTATCTATCAAGCCTGGGGTTCTCAAAGAATGATGCAGATTCTAACCTCTACTTTAAGGTAGTAAAGGGTGAGGCTTTGATTCTGGTTTTATATGTTGATGATCTGATTATCACTGGTGAAGAACATCTAATTCTAAAATGCAAGAAGGAATTAGCTTCAGAGTTTGAGATGAAGAATCTAGGTCTCATGCATTACTTTCTTGGCTTAGAAGTTTGGCAAAAGTCAGATGAGATGATTCTAAGTCAAGGCAAGTATACTGTTGACATTCTCAAAAGGTTTGGTATGATTGACTGCAAATCTATGTCTACACCCATGGAGACTAATCTAGATAAGTTGAAAGAGGCTGTAGCTAGTTCAGAACCAGTGGATTCTACGATGTATAGACAATTGATTGGTTCATTGATGTATCTAGTTAACACTAGACTTGATATCTGCTATGCAATGAGTGCACTTAGCCAGTTTATGTGTGAACCAAGGCAAATACATCTTGTAGCAGCTAAACATATCCTAAGATATTTATGTGGCACAATTGGATATGGGTTGAGATATTCTTCAAATGTGAATTTAGAGCTGCATGGTTTTACTGATTCTGATTGGGCAGGATGTGTCTTAGATCGGAAGAGTACCTCTGGTTGTTGCTTTAGTTTGGGGACTGCTATGATTTCTTGGTGTAGCAGGAAACAATCTTCAGTGGCCTTGAGTACAACTGAGGCAGAATATATAGCAGCTTGTGTGGTAGCTCGTGAGGTAGTGTGGCTTCGTAAGCTCCTTGCAGGATTGTTTGGACAATCAATGGAGCCTACTATTATACACTATGATAATCAAAGCTGTGTAAAGCTTTTTGTCAATCCCGTGTTTCATGACAAAACAAAACATGTTGAGATCAAGTAACACTATATTAGAGATATGGTACAAAGGAAAGCTATACAGTTGAGGTATATCAGCAGTGAAGAGCAAATGGCAGACATTCTCACCAAGCCTCTCGCCAGGATTAAGTTTGTGTACTTCCAAGAGAAACTTGGTATGGTGGAGAATGCAGCCTTAACTGAGAAAGAGTCTCAGTATTAGTGATCCTTATTTGATAATGCAATTCTCTATTTGAGAGAGAGTTGAGGTGCAAGTCCTTGATAATGCAATTCTCTATTTGAGAGAGAGTTGAGGTGCAAGCCCTTGATAATGCAATTCTCTATTGAGAGAGATTTGAGGTGAAAGCCCTTGTTTCCACCCTCTGGGAGAGCCATGGTGGATGTCATGTGTGTGACTCCATGACAACATCACGTGAGGGAATCCGTGATGATTTTATTTGTGCTTGTGTATCACCCTCTGGGAGAGCCATGGTGAAAGTCACATTGAGGTGACAACATCACATTAAGTGATGAGCATTTGTTCTTACCATCTGTGGAGGTAGCCACAATGGTTGATATCACGATGAGGTGATATTCTTTGTTTTCATTCTGACATGATGTGTCTTGTGCAGGTGGAAGTTCATCCCTAGCTGAGAAGGAGTGTTGATGTTATAGCAGCTATGGTCTGCACTTCATTCGTACAAATTAGAAGAAGAAGCACTTGAATTAAATGAGTAGCCTTTGGCTATTTAATTCATGATCACAATATTAATAAATGCAAGAGTCAACCCTTTATGGTTCACATATTTTTGTCTTAGCTTGAGCCGACTTTAATATATATATTTATTATTTATTGTGTTTCCCTAAAGAGGCCGACCTAAGTGAAGAGGCGCCTTATGATGTATAAATACAAGGTCATTTTGTCATTGTAATATATTCGATTCAAGCAAGTTCGCATTTTTCTTCAAGAGCAGAATTCGCGCTTCTTAGCAGCAGTCCGATTTGAAGGAAGAATATATTCATTTGTATCTTGTGCATCTAGAAGAGGTGCGACCTCATTGCATTCATTATTGGCCATTGCTGGGCCTGAGTTGTAAGCAGATTTCTGCCATTGTTCTATATATATATAAGCGATATATATTTGCTGGGTTTTTCTCCCTCAAGAAGAGGGTTTTCCCAGGGTATCTTTGGGTGTTCATTGTCTTATATGTTGCAATTATATTAAGTGCTTTCATTGTTCAATCTGATCTAAGAAACACTAACAAAAAATACTTTGTAAATCTCTTATAAATGGTGAAGCTACTATGAAACTTGATGCTGCAATAAGGACAACGAAGAGTGAAAGAATGAACTAGCTTAGAGGCAGCCATGAGAAGAATGGGTAATCAGCTTGATACCCAACACATAGAGGAAAAGATTAAACTAAAAGAAGAGTAAAGGAGATGCAGTTAGATAAGTGGGATAAGTGATAAGAAAAGCCAAAATTGGCTTTCGGTGGAGGAGGACAGGTGGAGGTGGATCTAAGCCCAACTGGAAACTGAAACACATAAACAAACAAAGCAGAATATGAAGTAAGAAAACACTGTAAAGTTGTACACACATATGGTCAAAGGAATATTAGTGATAGTCTTCTTTTTTTCAAATTAAAAATCACAATACATATAGTCTATCCCCTTTTCCCTAACAGAGACAAACTTCTTTTTTATTCCCTATCCCCTAAACTTACTAGTCCAAAGTTCAAATAAACAGACCAAAAAAAAGCATCACACAAGCAGCACTCTCCTAATACAGCTCTATTGTTTTAACACAACTAAACTACCCTACAATTGACACCTGTTTCCTTTCCCCAAAAAACAAGGTAGGTTTTAACTACTTGTATTATTAGAAAAGATAACGCTTTAAATTAGTTCCTGATTTAGTTGTGCATCATTTTGGGACACTAAATTTTTAAGCTATTTTTGGAGAACCTTGTGGAAGAAATTGCATAGCAGGTTGCAATACAATTCAGCATACCACCCCCAAATTGATAGTCAAACAGAGGTGGTAAATAAGAGCCTAGGCAACTTAATGAGATGTTTAGTTGGTGACAACGCCAAACAATAGGAATTGGTTTTATTCCAAGGGAAATTTGCCTATAATTCCAGCAATAACAAATCTAGAAGTGAATCTACATTTCAAACCATGCATGGTGTAAATCTTACAAGAACTATGGACTTAATTGATCCACCAATAGGTCCACAAGTCAGCTGAGATGGTACATAATTTGTACAGAGCATTCAAGAGATACATCAACAAGTTTGGCACAAATTGCAAGCAATGAATGAACAACATAAGAAAAATGATTATTTGCATAGGAGAAAAAAATCTTCAGGAAGGGGAGATGATCATGATACATTGCACAAGGAGAGCTATCCTCAAGTACATCAACAAGTTTGGCACAAATTGCAAGCAATTATGAGCAACATAAAAAAAATGAGAGAAAAAAATCTTCCAAGAAGGTACCAGGAGCAGGTCCCTGCAAACACCATCAAGGATAGGGTGTGGCAGCGGCCAGTAGGGAGAGAAAACAAGAAAGACAACAGCCTTGGGGCCTAATTAATAACATGTCAGCATTATTTGTCTGGTCTTTGGCTCCGTTAGCTAGATGATTTTGTGTGTGTGTGTAAATATATATATATATATGTGATATGAATGCCGATTCCAATTATCCAGTTGTGTGAGTGACTGAGTATTCCAGCTTGAGTTAAATCAGTAATTAATAATAAGATTCAGGTGTCTTTGCATAATTGTTGGGTTAACCCTGTTAGTGATACCAACAAGAGCAGAAATCTGCTTACAACTTAGGCCCAACAATGGCCAATACTTGATAGTTGATACAATGAAATCGCACCTCTCCTAGATGCAAAGACACAACCAATGAATATGATCTTCCTTGAATTCCCACTGCTGCTATGAAGGTGCGAACTTCTGCTCTAAATTGAGAATATACTTGATGAACTTGATGATTATAATGACAAGAGAAGACCTTGTATATATACACTTGAGGTGCCTCCTCAACTTAGGTCGGCCCTCTATAATAAATGATAATTTACAAGGTAGGTCGGCCAAGCAATAAACAATTCATGCGAACCATATAGGGTCGACCCTTTATGTTTATCAAATGTTATTAACATAAATTAAATAGCCGAAAGGCTACCATTTAATTTATGCTTCCTTCTTGAAGCGCGTGCAATGGAAGTGCAGCCCTAAGCTGCTATAACATCGACAAACCCATTTTGATAATTTCATCAGTTTGAAGATTAAATCAGATCCCGCTTAGGGGTCATCTCAAACAAGGGGTGGATAACATGCCAATGAATATAGAACTAAACTGTAGTGTTGGCATAGTAGAGAAATTGAGGGGGGAATTGTTTGTTCTAATCACAGTTTACAAACTCACTCACCAAATACTCGATGAGAATACTTGCACAATTTTTTGTTGGGCAAGTATTTGCCATGTTTACTAATAACCTATTGAGGACAAGTTTTCAGTGAGATTTAGAACCAAACTCAAGCAAGCAAAATTACACTGAAAACCTTTTTTTTAAACCCCCACACCCACACACCTTCCTCACACAGCATTTTTGCATCCTTAAGCAAATTTGAGGAATTTCAGTTCCCAAGTTTTTTTTTTCCTTTCTATCATGCAAATTTGTTCTAGAATGTTAATATTAAGTTTGAAAACGTTATTTACAATTTAATTTGCAATGAATTCAATTTACAAAACTTTTATTGCTGACTTATGCTCATTTTTTGAATGAAATTGCTGGTTTTTTTTTCTTGAACAAAGGGATTGACCTTTAGAGCCAAAAAATGTTATTTTGGTTAAATCAAGCAATAAGATATCCATTCAATTACAGTATTAGTCTAAAATGCATCTTATATATGAATTTTATTTTAATTTCTTGTGTTTAAGTCATTGTGCTTTTAACATTGGTTTTTTTGTATTTAAACATGTTTCAAGTTAGATAGAATAGCATCCAGCTTTGCATCAAGTTCAGAATTAGCTAGTGGAAGCTGTAACCCTACTTGGAAATATTCCATAGTGGGGCCAATATCATGGAGTGTGACTTCTTTCTTATGCTCAAAGAAGCTTACCGGAGGCAACAACTACCTCAAATAATATATTGCTTCCATCCCTCACCCCAATGCCAAGCCATGCTAAAAAGCAATGGAAGAGGCAAAACAAGAGATGCAAGCAATCCTTGCATTGTTGGACAAGAAGAAAATATTGAGGGTGAGGATGCAAGCAGCCATAGCAACAACATTAATCCTAACATGCTAGTGGAAACAGAGGTAGATATGTCAAACATTGTGGGCTCTAATTGTGGTTCAAGGATACGAGACTCATCCACCTCATCCAATTCAAAAGACCCCAGTCATAGGGCTTTTTTATACCTTAAAACATACCTAGAGCACAACCTTTGTTGCAAGGTACAAGGTGGAACACGGAGGTGCACCAAGAAGCAAATAAGATGTAATGTCCCCTTTTGGGATCACCTTCTATTTTGCCCTGAAATCACAATTCCAGATGAAACCAATAGCAGATTATAGTTAAAGATACAATTTCCTACACAAAATTGAAATGATGTAACTCTGGTCATGGAAACTTGCAACCGTGCTAGATGAATATGATATAAAATACATTTAATTCTAAGTCTAAGCAAGATTATATATAACAATATAACAAGTCCCAAGGACTATGTGGGCTCAACCATAATGAGGAGGACATGGTGAGGTGCCCTAAGTATCCTCCCCTTATGATTGAAGACCCTCTTCATTTTCGTCAACAATTGATTCACTCGGGGATAGTTGGGAGGCTGCACGATAGGGTGCCCTTCTAGCAGTTCTCCCTATCACAAGGTGCCCCTTTAGCAGTTCTCCCTTAATAGGGTGTCCTCTTAGCAGTTCTCTCTTTTGCAGACTGCCTTATCCCTTCATGAACAATTGTTGCTAAACCAGAATAATATCACTGTTCATAATATCAGCAATATAGGCTACATTGGCACACATTATATCAGTGTTTTACTTGATTATTTCTGATTGTTTTTGTGGGCAAAATAAATAAATAAAACAAGGGCCATCTAATGGATAAAACCAGCTGTTTTAGATCTTAAAGAGTTGGATTAGTTGGATTGGAAAACAAAATTCTTGCTAACAACCTTTTGCCTGTATTTAGGAACACATCTGGTTAAGTTCGGCTAAATATAAATGGTTACATTTTGAAATAAAGAAGATTTTCTGTGCTTTCTGTTGGTTTAAGGTTATTGTTTGGTCTGCGTGTTTTTTAAAGTATATTCTTCTTCAATCTGCTGCGTTAGGTTCATAATCTAGAACGTGTCAGTAATTTGAAGAACAGAAAATAGAGGTACCAGCATCGTTTCCCATCTCTGCCCTTCAGAACCCCATCCTCGACACCCATTCTATCTTCCTATTCAAATATTGCCCCCCCTTTACCCATGCTAATTTTTCTATTCAAATATCACTCTTGGAGTAAAAGTAACTTACCTTTATATCCATGCTGGTGTCCTTCTTAAATAGGGTACTTAAAAATTTCCTATGCAAATGCTACCCTTAGATTTATGGAGCCACTTCCAGGCATTCCCTTTTCTGGCTCACCACTTCCCGTTTTCACATACTGGAGCTCTGTAGAACCTAACACTAAAGTTTAAAGGGAGGATGAACTGAACTAAACTAATCCCGGATGATTAGCTAACCAATAAACCAATTCATTAGAAAAACACAGAAAACAACAAATAACATAGTAAGCAGGCACAAAAAAACCGACCAACCTGTGAGGAAAAGTGAGGTTCTTGGTCAAGGGGACAGAAACGATGTGTCTCCGCGCATCCACACCAGCCTTCTGCAAAGCACCAGCGAGATCTGTGGCCTTGCCCACACCAACACCCACCTTGCCCTTCCTATCACCCACCACTAAGACAGCCCTCATTCGACTGTACCTCCCACCCTTCACCACTTTTGTCACCCTCCTCACCTGCACAGACTGCTCCTCAAAGCCGTCCCTTATCCTCACTACCTTTCTCATCCCCCTAGCATCGAATCTATCATCCATCACATCCACATCATTGCCCAGAACACTAATTCCACTGTAGCCGGGCCCATACATAGCCTCGTAGGCTTTAGCAACTTGTAGTTCTGACTCTTCCTTCAATTCATCATCAAAGTATGTACTTCTAAATGGGGTTACTGGTTTTTCTTCCTCCTCCTCCTCCTCCTCCTCCTCCTCTTTCTCCCCCTCTTCTTCTTTCTCTTCTCCACCTTCTTCTTCTTGTGGGTCTTCTGTTGTTTCTTCTTTTCCTTCAAATGAAAAGTATGCCATTGTTCTTGTCAACGCAATTGGATATTTGCATTGGAAGGAGATTTTTGCCTTGGGTAGTGATGTAGAGCATTTTGAAGCCGAGGATGAAGAAGGTATGAACCATAATCTCGTGCAACAGGTGTTCGAGATGAATGAAGTGGAAAATTTTGTACAGACGGAGGCCGTGGCCATAGTTAAGCTCGCCTGCAGTCTCTCTTCCTTCTGGATATGTGGCTGTGCTTCTAACGCAAGCCACGTTTGTGATCAAAGCCGAAGTTGTAGTTGCTTTTTTATAAGTGTTTAAAGCTCAATTTTCATTTCAATTACGAACTGACTGATATGAATAATTAGGGACATTATAAATCTTAATTTTCTGAACGATGTGCGGAGTAATTCAAGTTTTTTCTTGAATTTTTGAAGTTTTTTTCATTTTTCTTTTTGCATTGAAGTTATTTGAAGTTTTTTTTTCTTTTTTCTTTTTTCTTTTTGCATTGAAGTTATTTGTTGTGTAAGAGTCCTTTAAGCCAATTATTTATGAAAGTTATATGGATGTAATAAGTGTATAGTTTTAATATTTAATTGAGCTTTTTCAATATATTTATTGATCTTAAGTCTAAATCTATCATTTTGTAATATTAAATCTTTTTATTTGAAAGTAGTATTGGCCCACTTCTCAAGACTTTGCCTTCCTAGACTAGGTTGGACATGTGGTCCATCCTTAAGGCCGAATTTCATGCACAATTTAGTTTGTTATTTTCAATTTTTGAATCTCTTACTTCTAAGGCTAACAAATATAGGATATAGTCTTATCATTATGCTCAACAAAAGTTTTGAATTGTGTATCTAGACTTATAATTAAAGGCATTCTCCTATATCACTCTCATTATCAATTATTGGTATCTTACATTCACTAATTCAATCACTCTCAATCTTAGTTACAACTCAATCTCGATTTAGTTTGTTGTATTCTACTCAACAATCAACATTCATCATTCTCAAATTTTCTTTATTTTAATCTTTATAAATGAACCTAGGGGCTTAACTATCATCAAGGAAGTTGAATGTTATTCCTTTTATACATGGTAGGTCCCCAAATGTGCTTTTTAGTACCACTTTTTTCAAACTTTGGTACACATAGGCAAACACATTTTGTATGTCCTAAAGTTGAAACTTTGTAGAAGGTAAAACTATACTAGGGAATAGCATTTTTGGACCATACTATAGGTGTAGCCAATCCCACCATCTACAAAACTAAGAATTTGTTCATTCTAGAGGATTTTATCACTAAATTAGTTTCTAAATATTTATCACTATGTCTCAACAATCAACGTAAATACCACACTAATCCCAAGTAAGCAATATATCTCTTAGTCATTTCAATCATTTTAGAATGTTCAATTTCTTAATTTAGCCATCTTGACTCACATTTAATTTTAGGTATATTTATTGCATTTGTTTATCTACCGAATCTTTAAACTACTAAATTTATTGTAGGGTGTTTATTTTCCATGCATTTGGTGAACCTATGTGATCTTATACCAGCTAGGATTTTTCACTAAGCATCATTTATTTATTTTTTGAGTTACAAATCTACTTATTCCTATTTTTTCCACTATTTCTTAGATTAGATGTCACAGACTGATTTTTATCAATTATATTATTGCGATTATTAATCATGAGAATTTCAATGTTTATGTTAGATGATTATATAGATTGAAATTGAAATTGATGATTATTAAAATTGAAATTTAAATGCAAATGAAATGATTTGAAATTCATTATTATGAAATTCGGGGATTGTCATTGCTAATGAGAAATTGAGTGCAAGTGAATGCAAGAACATGTGAACGAGAATGAAGGCGAGAACATTGATCAGGTTGAGTCGTTTTAACCATTAGACGTTAATGAGTATGATAGAATCTCACACACACTTAGTTATTATTTTAAGGTTGAGTCATTTTAACCATTAGATGTTAATGAGTATGATGGAATCTCACACACACTTAGTTATTATTTTAATGTATTTTTGTGATGATTATATTTGTAAATTTAAAATAAATTTATTTGATTGCTTAAATTTATGTGAAAAAAAAATATATTATTATTAATGACAATTTGATTATTTTATGAGAAAAGTGATTTTATTTAAATAATTAATTCTTTGTGTAAATCTTTTTATTTTAGTCAAAAATAATAATGCTTTTATTATTTCAAACTATGGGAATAAACTTTTAATTGTGAAAATATAAATATTAAAGGATAACTATATATTGAATTCTATGTTCAAAGAAATAGATAAATATTAAATTAAGTTATTAAAAACAAATTAGAAAACAACAATACTTTCAAAATTCAAATTTAAATTGAAATCAAAATAGTAATTATCAAATTGAAAACAAATATTGGCATGCATTAAAACTTGGAGTCATGACCAATTTGATTGGAGATCAAGCATGAATTGTGGATCGAACTTTGTTAACAACTCCACCATTGCATGAGATTGAGAGGGAGGAAGAAAAATTCATTTTTGGAGGACATAGGCAGAAAACAAAGAGAGGATTCATCTTATTTTGGGATGTGCCAGGAGAGAAATAACTTTTAGGTAGATTGAGTTTGCAAAATATTGATTTCCCCATGCGTGGCTACAGGAGACAGGGAGAGTTTGACTTATAAAGTGGATCTGACCTTCCACATACACAAGGAAAGGAGAGGACAGGGCGCGCAAAAGGGAAGAAAGCTGTAGGGCGCATGGGAAGAAGGAGAGCAGAGGCACGCAAGGAGAAGAGTGTGTGGGTGGAAGGAGGGAGAACGCAGCTTGTAGGAAATAGAAAAATAAACAGAGTCTGCCCTCCATTTCTACACAAGCAACAAATGAAGAGTCGGCCAGAGGTAAAGAGAGGCAGGCGCAACCCAGAGGTAAGGAGGAGAACAGTCATATCTTCCATGAGGCGCGCCTAAGAGAAGGAAGAGGCACGACAGGGAAGAGAAGGAAGGAGGGAGCAGGGTAGAAAGGAGAAAGGAGAGGATACGCAGGTTGAGGAAGTAAGAAGAATGTGCATGAGAAGAGAGGAAGGGAATTCAGAAACAAAAGAAGTAAATCTTCATACGCAAGGGAACAAAAAAGGCTCGAACATAATTGGAGAGGAATCTAAGGGTGGAGAACAAAAAGGAGAAGGTTGTTCTTGAGTTACATGCACTGACATAGTTAGAAACAAAAGAGGATTTTGAACAGAAGAACAGTTACAGAGAAAAATTACTAGATTCAAGAAATTACCAGGTAGATTCAATAAAAATAAATTCACAGTCAATTCCAAACTGAGTTTCATTCTTTTATTTTTATTCTTGTATTTTAATTTGAACAGAAAGCAAATCACTATTTTTAATCAAATTTACAAGACAGATCAAACACTAGATTGAAATTTTATGGAGACAAAGAACAACTTAAACATAAAATTGTTGAACAACTAGAACAGAAAACTATAAAAGACAATAGATTTATTTATTAAATTCTGATTTAGTAAATTCTATGTTAGTATATTTAAAGATTTGAATAGAAAATAGTATGTTGTAGATTCAAAAGAAATCTAACTATTAGAGTGAGATAAAATTGTCAAAACAAAAGAAACAGAAAAGATAGTGATTTTGATTTAATTAAAATTGTTGAATGTTTTCGAGAATGTTAAGATTAAATAATTTTGTGTAAAGATTTATGCTTGAAAAGTAAAAATGAAATTAGATAATTCTATGGAAATGAAACTTAAAATTGCTACGAAACAAAATAAATTGAGAGGTGTTTATGTTTTTAAAAGAGATAGTATTTTAAGAGAAATATGAAAAACAGAAAAGAAAACAGAAATAAAGTAAAATATAATTACTTTGAAATTAATCGAGTTAGAGAAAGGCTATATTAAAGTGTTATTAAATCTCATGAGCAAATGAACCGAAAGAATGTGTGCTCATTTATTCTGGTTTATATGTATTAGTTACATATTTGAGATACACCACCTTTATTTTATTTATTTTAAAAATGAACATAATGATAATTATGACTGAAATATGTGAGATTATTGCATTAAATACCATGTTTGCTTGAAAGATAAAAGTGCAGTTCATGTGTTTGTGAAAGATAATTTTTGACTTTGAATGGAACCATGCATGCTTGATAAATGAATGCGCATGACATGTGTTTGGAAAATTACCTTCCGGGACGGGTGCCGAATATGGGTTTCCAGAGAGTGTAGTTTTGCTTTTCCAAAACTACTATATTTTTCCATACATGACATTTTACTTGGCCAAGTAACTTAAGGACCATTGAAATAGATGGAATGAAATTAACTCTCTACCATATTCTAGTATCAAACTTGCTTGTTTCTTAAATGAATTAGAAAAATGAAAGTGCTTGTGGATTTACTAGTTATACTAGGCATGCACCAGATTCCATCTTGTTTGCCGACTTCTTTTTGCTAAGCGATTCGTGCAGGGTCGGATATTCTTTGAATGACTAAGGAATTTTGGAGAAACGTAAGCTTCAAGGTTGGGCATAAAAAGCGTCTGAACCTTGTTTTTGTCTTCATGTTTGAAGATAAGCTATTGGATTGAAGATCAAATGAAGATTTCTTCATATATCTATTGTATTTTATTATTGATTGATTATTGTAGAACTTAAGGCAACAGAATGCCTAAGCCTTGAATTGTAAATTTTCTTTTACAAGGTTTTTGTATTATAAATGTCGTGAAAGATGACATGCATTTATGAATGTAATTGGATGTATTATGAATCTTATTGTAGACTTTAAGTCGATGTTTTGGAATATTTTGGATTAAAGTAATTTAAATAATGGGGTTACGTTATTGTATGGAATGGAATTGAACTTATTAAAGGAATTATAAGATTATTTGGAATTAAAGACTTTCACTCTTTACATTGGATTTCTCTTGGTGCATGTGTTCTCTTATGTAGAGTTTAATCCTTAATTAATTTTTAGTTTGTAGATACCTCCTTGTGGTCTTTTCAATGTTAAAATCTTAGGCATGGATTACAATCAACCCTTAGCCTTCATTCATTCTTATGCCAAGGATCTTAATGTGTTTTCATAAATTTTGCACCAGACCACTTAATCCTTAAGGATATCATATCCTTTTTATGAAAATGATGGTGCTCCATATTCTATAAATACATTTATTCAACAAATTTCTCTAACTTCTCATCTTTCATAAAACTTATTATCACTTTTTCTTTTGTGTTGGAAGACTTAAATTTATTTGCTCACAAGATTTGTGGGGATTATACTCCTTCTGTGAAGCATGATGATAAATTGGGCCTAACTTAAATATTTATACAACTAGGAATCACGATTCATGTAGTTGTGTTGTCACACTTAATGATGATGATAGTCTTTATATAAACCTATAGTAATTATAAATATCTCATGAAAAAAACTAATGATTTGTGGTTTCTTGATGATTTGTCTAATAAGGAACTTAGTGATGATATTTTAACTGATAATTTTGCTTTATCTTATCTTTTCACACAATGTTGTTAGGCATAATGATGATAATATTTTTCAAGCAACTCATGAATATCAAAGGATGTTCTTAATACTATATTATTCCATGATGGATGGTTTTGCGTTCTTCATGCCACATGCTTTGTTCACTAAAGAGACAAAAACTAATGGATTTAGTGGAAATGAAGATGTGTATTTATATGTTAAATCAGTTTTATTGTAATATTATGATCACATGCATTTATAGAAACTATGATTGATGGTGTTTTACAATGGTTTGATATGTCTCAAAATTATTATATTGCATGCATTAAATTTATATGCTTCCATTGAGTAATTTACTTCTTTGCATATACTAGAGTGTGATTGCATAGTGATTCTACTTTCTCCAACTGTAGTCACAATTCCTTAGGAGATCTTATGGTTTCTTCCATGATTTCCAACAATACCGAAAATAGTCATAGAATGATTCTACCATGGAATAGTGTACACATCATGATATGTCGCCATTTGAGGATGATAGTGTACATTGTTATCATGTTTTCCCATATACATATCCTATTGTCCAACATGAGAAAATACATAACATACAAATAAAGTAAGAAGAAAAGCTTTATTTCAATCTCTTAGTCATAATTTAGGTCATTGGAGGATGGGATTAAAAGACATTGACCATCAATCCATTATACCTTCCTCAAGACTTCTTACCCAAGTACACAAAACCATGAGCCTACACACAGTGTTGATACTATCAATAATTCTCATGTCACTATTCACCTAAAACAAAGGGAGCATTAAATATTTAATAGATTAGTGGATCGTCTACATAGTGTTTCAAAAACTTCTACAAATTGTCACCTTATGTACCATAAAACTAGTTGATACATCTAGAGGTGTCCCATAATATTTTAATACTAAATATGTCATGACTATCATTGTGTACATGGGCATACGACAAGTAGGTGTATAACATTAACATAAACTAAAAGATATTATAGTCAACAACAATCTTAAAGAGGAAGGTATTAATAGAAAAGGAAAATAATTTGTAGCACCTCAATATGATTAAGTAGAAGTGGATAATGACAATTCTCTCAAGGCTAGTCATAATGAACATTTTTTTTTTCTTCTCAAAATTCTAAGGGTACACTAGCACATCTCATGTTAGTGTTACACACAAACATATCAAGTTTAATGATAATGAAAGAAATATTTACATACAAGTGAGTAGCAATAGAATTCCATATAGTGGTATGATGGTGGACCCTAGAACTCTAGAAAATATAATATTAGACATGTAGACATATAAAGAGAATCAAGGTGACCTAATAGTTGCAAAGAATACATCTTTAGCTAGTTAAACTTGAAGGAAAGATTTATGTACAAGTGAGCATCAATAAAATACCACATAGTGATATGGTGGTGGACCCAAGAACTCTAGTGAACGTAGCATTAGAGACATAGATATATAAAGAGAACCAAGATGACCAAATAGTTACAAAGAATATATCTTTAGTCATGCATTCTCATGGTCATAATCAATGTGTTGAAAAATAATTGTGTATATAAAAATATCAAGAACAAGTACATCAAACATAAATGTCAACATATCAATTGGATTCTCCAAAGATATAGTCAAATGTGTGACATTTGTATAATAATTTTATTTATAGAGATATAATTCATGATCATGCATCTATTGAACATTCATAATACTAAGACGGGGGGTGAATCATTATTCTATTAAACTTTTGAA
The DNA here is from genome assembly GCA_007115665.2 of Sequoiadendron giganteum. NCBI lineage: Eukaryota > Viridiplantae > Streptophyta > Pinopsida > Cupressales > Cupressaceae > Sequoiadendron > Sequoiadendron giganteum. Next base: position 426,826,603 of record CM021102.1, on the reverse strand, counting down.
CACAGCTTGTCCAATCACCAAAACACATTAACAAAAATAAAGAATGAAAGCATGAAGCATCCACAAAGTCACATAGCACATGAACACCAAGATTTTTACGTGAAAACCCCAAAATGGGAAAAACCATGGTGAGTATTAGCTCACAATATATTATATCTAAATATAGCATATTACAAGGGCTCATTGTCAAGACACACTGTCCTTATAAGGCTCATAGCCAGAGTTTAAATACAATACAAAAATGGCTCACTACCAAAATATGAAATGATAAAAAGTGCAGCCCCTTGTGTTGTATTTCAGTTCCTTTGAAGCCCAGTATATAAAGTACTATTTTGCTTAGCAATCGCTCAACAACTCTGCTCTTATTTTGATTTCTCACCACTAAATTTGCATGTTCGCATCATATGAGACCACTCACACCTAATACATCATTCATGCTCACTCTTTTGTCTTCTTAACTCCAAATTATCTCATATGTATATATATATATATATATGTATCCAATTATATTCACACACAATGACCTAATTAGATGTAAACAAAAATAATCCAAAATGGATTTTTTTGGCACCACACTTGATACAAAATCATCTTCACGCCCAAGAAAAACCTGCAATACTTAATTTAGGTCGACATGGATCTAACATAGATGCAACTAACATATGCAATGTATATTTAATCTTCTCAACACATACCATGTATTAGTTCGGCCAAGAATTTGACCTAATCACAAAAACTTCCAATCACACATATGCTTCCCAATACATGCAACTTCCAGATTCGATCTTTCTTCAATTTCTCATTTCGTCGACATCAATGAGACTATCTTTAGAACCGTAGCACAAAAACATTCTTCTCAAGGAAATGCAAAATCTCCCACACTAATACACTGAATAGAGAGATGATAGTGATATACAGAGTTGAACTCTGTCATTGATATTTTCTAGTCTACTTCACAAAACTCATCAAAATCTTGAATATAGTTGCATAGGCCAGTCATAATGATATAGTTAAAATCTTAGAGTTTACCTCTTCTTGCAGTGAAGTGCAGACCCAAAAACTGATGCACAAAACCACAACATCATCAAAAGATAACACTGAGTCAAATTCTTGATAGATTAGCTTTTCGGTGTAGTTAAACTGTACAAATGACACCAAAAGTGCTTCCCCACAATTTTGACATTAACGAAAACATTGATTCATTTATATCAACTGATGTATGTACACTTCATGCTCATGTTGCCAAACTACATCAGCCGTGGTAGACTTCCAAACTTCCAACAATCTCTCTCTTTGTCATTGATAGCAACATGCATATCAAAAAACATTTTCCATGCCATGAAACAAGATTTATCTCCTCCTAAACTTATCTCCCCCTTTCATAATTAATCTTGACTTTCCAAAAAGGTTTTCCATCCATCCAAAAAGTAATTATCACTTTCCAAGCATATTAACAAAAATTATTTTCTTTCCACTATCTCTCCCCCTTTGACATCAATGGAAAAGGTCATGCAGGGGCCTAGTATGCTTCCCTTGGATATATATATGTATGCATCTTATTAAAAGAAAAAAATGAACATAAAGGAAAGACATGTCAAGCTAAAGATGTAGATCCTTTGAGTTACTTCAAAGTATTTTTCCAAGTGGATTTTCCTTCTTCCCAAGAACTTTTTGTATCTACAAGAGTCTTGCATAGTAGTTCAAGCTTCTTTAGAGATTATTTTCCTTCTTCCACAATGTTGGGGATAAGGTTTATTTTTGATAGTTTATCAACACTAACAAGGGCACTAGATATAGGAATGTGTTTTACCTTTACTAAGTTTAGTGCCACATATTGTTTGATTATCTCTATCCTCTTATTATGTAAAGCAAATAAATTGTCATGCAGCTGCATAATGTACGACCACTTCTAATTGTTCCTATCACTTGCTAAATCATAAACATATGCATGAGTGCCTATTTGAAATTCAATTTGATTCATTTCATCCTTTGTATTTTGTGTTCAAGGTAAGTGCACAAAGATGGTTCCCAAAAAGGGGACTTAAGTGGACAACTTTTTTTCTGAAATCAAGAAATACTGACCTTGGACGTGAAATTGAAGATAGTTACACTCAAAATTTTGAGATGGAACAAAAACAAAGATCAAAGTGCTCCAAGTCTCCTTTCTAAACTACTAATTTATTTTTAAAATGGTTGAGATTAAGGGGTTCAAAAGAGGGACATACACAAATTGGTGTTGTTTTTGTTAGAAAAACATAACATAGCAACTCTTATACGACCCTCATACGGTAAACTTTTTTTAGTATTTTTAGAATTGCAAGGGTTAGAAGCTAGTTAACAGTATGTAGTTGATGCATGATTTTTCTGATAATTTTTTAATGAATATTTGATTTTTTACTAATTTTTGAAGTGGACACTTCCTGAAAAATAGAATTTTGGCCGTGCTACCCCTACAAATTTTGTAAACTAATTGAATTTTATTTTTAATTTTTAAATTTGTAGAATGGAGTCTAGTTTCTAAAAATGTAATTTATTTGAAAATTCGATGAACGGTTAATTTATAACGAAAAAAAACCAAACACTTCTTTTTGGCAAATAAGAGACATACAAACAAAAGAAATTATGGATGAAAGGCTTAACATTGTCAGAAAGTGAAAAAAATTACAGCATTGGATAGCTCAGAGAGAACCCAACAATACCCATATGTTCAATTTTTTCGATATTGAACCACATGCAATCCTAAAGGTGAGCACAAACCCGATTATGTGAAAAATTGTAGAATTTGCAAAAACACGTCTCAGGTCATTGAAAATGCCCTCCAAGCCTTTGGGTTGGTATTCCAAGGCAAATAACAATCCTAAGGCTTGGGGATTCCCAAAGCAAGATATAACACGGTCATATTATAATGTGAACGCATTATAACGCGCTCGCGTTATATCTCAGTTTTGACATGTTTTGTGAAAGCATTTTTTGTGTTTTGTGAATGCATTGACAAAACGCAAGCACGTTATAATGCGCTCACATTTTGGTCTACATTGAAAAAAAAATCTTCTCTTTTTCTTATCTCTTTCTTCTTGTTATCTTTCAGGGAAACTATATACATGAAATAAACATTTAAGTATAAGTTGACATTTACATATGGACATTTACTTTTTTATAATTTAAGTTATATTTCATATATATAGGCAGGATGTTTGAGTGTGGTTTCAGATCTCTAGGAGTTATAATGCAAATTCTAGTTTTTGGAAGATCTTAAAAATTTCAGACTTAGTCAAATTTCAGTAATTAACATGTCAAATTTCAGTAATCAGGAGGTCAAATTTTAGTAGTCGGCAATTTGTATCATATTTCTCTCTCACTCTCTCCTTCTCTCTACTCTCTATCTCTCCACTCCCTCTCTCTCTCTCCCTTCCTCCCTCTCTCCCCTCTCTCCCTTCTAGTTTTTGGAAGATCTCACAAATTTCAAACTTAGTCAAATTTCAATAATCAAGAGGTCAAATTTTAGTAATCAGAAAATTGTATTATTTCTCTCTCTATCTCACTCATTTTTATCCCTTACACTCTAGACCTCTCTCTCACTATCTCTATCCATTTTTTTGACTCTCTCTCTCCCTTGATCTCAAGAACTCTCTATCTCTGTCTCTTTCTCCTTTGCCCTCTAATTCTCTCTACCTCACTTCCCTCTCCCTCCCTCTGTCCTTCCCTCTCTACTTATCTCTCTCTCTCTCTCTCTACCTACCTACCTCTCCCTCCATCACTCCCTACCACTCTCTCTATTTCTCTCTAGCTAACCTCTCTCTCACCTCCCTCTCTCTCCCTCCATACTTCTCTCTCCCTCTCTTCTTCCCTATCTACTCTATCTCCCAATCTCTTTACCTACCTCTACATCCATCAAACCTTACCACTCTCTCTACACCTCTCTATCCACCTCCCTCCCTCATTCATTCCTCTCTACTTCTCTCTATCTCACCTCTCTCTCTACCTCTCCTTCCATCTCTACTTATCTTTATCTCCTCTCTCCCTCTCTCTACCTACCTCTCCTTCCACCACTCTTTATTTCTCTCTATCTCACATCTCTCTCCCTCTCTCCCTCCCTCTCTACTTATCTATATCTCCCATGTCCCTCTCTACCTAGTTCTCCATCCATCACAACCTACCACTCTCTCTCTCTTACTCTCTATCTCACCTCCCACTCTCTCCATCCATACCTCTCCGTCTCCTTCCCTCTCTACTCTCTACCTCCCTAATCTCTCTCTACCTACCTCTCCATCCATCACTCCCTAACAATCTCTCTACACCTCTCTATCTTGCTTCTCTCCCTCCCTCCCTCATTCCCTCTCTACTTCTCTCTCTCTACCTCTCCTTCCCTCTCTAACTATCTTTATCTCCCCTATCCCTCTCTCTCTCTCACTAGAAGTCTCCATTCCTACCTTTTCCCCTATATAATCTCTATCTCTCCTCTCCCTCCCTCTACCTCTCTCTCTCTCTCACTCTCTCTCACTCCTCCCTCACCCTCTTTCTCTCTCACTCTCTCCTCTTTATCTTACCATTCTCTCTTTCCCTCTTTGTAACTCTCTACTTCTCTATATGTCACCATTCTCTCTCTACATATCTTTATCTCACCTATCTCTCTTTACCTCTCCCTTCCTTCCCTCTCTCACCCACCCTCCCTCCTTCCCTCTATCTCTATCTCTCTCTACTTCTCTCTATCTCACCCATCTCTCTCTACCCGCATATGTCTCCATCACTTCGTATCACACTCTCTCTATTGCTCTCTATCTCACCTCCCTCTCTCCCCCTCCATACCTCTCCCTCTCCTTCCCTCTCTACCTACCTCTCCATCCATCACTCCTTACCACTCTCTCTACACCTCTCTATCTTGCTTCTCTCCCTCCCTTATTCTCTCTCTACTTCTCTCTACCTCTTCTTCTTTCTCTAATTATCTTGATCTCCCCTAGCCCTCTCTCTCTCACTAGATGTCTCTCCCTACCTTTTCCCCTGTCTACTCTCTATCTCTCCTCTCCCTCCATCTACCTCTCTCACTCTCTCACTCTCTCACTCCTCCCTCACCCTCTTTCTCTCTTACTATCTCCTCTCTATCTCACTATTCTCTCTTTCCCTCTCTATAACTCTCTCCTTATCTATATGTCACCATTCTCTCTACTTATCTTTATCTCAGATATCCCTCTTTACCTCTCCCTTCCTCTCCTCTCTCTCCCACACTCCCTCCTTCCCTCTATCTCTATCTCTCTCTACTTCTCTTTATCTCACCTATCCCTCTCTACCCGCATATCCCTCTATCGCTCCCTACCACACTCTCTTTATTGCTCTCTATCTCACCTCTCTCTCACCCCCCTCTCTCCCTCCATATCTCTCCCTTCATCTGTCCTTCATTATCTACTCTTTATCTCTTATGTCTCTCTACCTCTCCTTCCCTCTCTACTTATCTTTATCTCATCTTTCCCTCCCAACCTCTCTCTCTCTCCCCAATCCCTCTCTCCCCCTCTTTCTCTCTCCCTCTATGAGGGTTGAGGGTGTAAGGTTTAGTGTTTAAGGTATAAGGTTGAGTTTATAGGGT